>CM031238.1:791953486-792473648 GCA_018340775.1 Taxus wallichiana var. yunnanensis | reverse complement strand
TTGCTATGGGCTACTTGGTGGGTGCATTTAATGAATTTTTGTTTAACTCAGGTCTCGATGTCGAGTAACGATATCATGGACCACAATATCGGGATTCGAGTCCCGAATATCCTCATATGCCCAAGCAAAAAGTCGATTCGACGATGGTTGAAAGGGAAAGCGGTAAAGTCTCCTAATTTGTGGATTAAGAGACCGCCGACCTTAATGATGCGGGTCTTTAAAAGTCCCTATATTAAGGTCAACAGCATGGCTTGAGGTAGAACGCGCAGATGTGGCATAAGGAATAGTTTTGGGAAGATAGGAATCCTCCCCTGCTTGGATAGGTGAGGACAGTAATCATCATCCACACAAGTTGGATAGTGTCAGATAGTAGAGAGTCGTCTCCAACTATTTCGTGGAAGATTAACGGTATGGAAGTGGACTTGTCATTAGTCTTATAGGCTAGTGGTCCTAAGGAAATGGTATTGATCAAAAAAAGCAGTTGGGACGGATAGAAATGTCGCTCGTCCACATCGAGATGATGCTTATGACTTAGCATGGAGAAGATGGAGATTCTCAATCAGGAAGAGGCTCATACCGATAACAAGATGGTGGCTTTTTGAAAGAGGTTTAAATCCTAAACCAAATTTTTGATGTGGCTTGAGAGTTGGAATGGACACAAGGTCACGCACACCTTGTTCATATTTACCTGTGCCAAAGCCCTTCCACGCATCGATATAAATAAGTTTTTGCAAACGTGGGATTCTGTAGACAATCTAACCCTCGTTAGATAAGGTTTGGTCCTAGGAGGAGAATCTGGGTGATAAGTGAGGCGGTGTCAAGACCACTCATAAATGAAATTAGTCTCATGATTGGGCGCACTAATGGTGACGAATGCGACCAAGACTCCTGCGGCTGATATTCAAAGTTGTTTGTCTAGTCTACCATACTCACTAGGTTTAAGATGGTTGTCAAAAGAAAGGAGAGGAAGCTCTCCTAGTGAGAAACGCTGCAAATGTCTCTTCTAAATTTTGTACATCCTAGTAGTTTGGTCAGCAGTGTATGGAAGAAGATGAGGCCCCGTCAGAGAAAAGGCATTTTCCTTTTGAAGAGGCAAAGACCTGTGGTCATGTCGCATCGCACGGAAGGAAAGGATCTCTCGATGAGTATATATTTTTCCTCATATTGATATTTTAAGCATCGATGGAGGGTGGATGGTACACAATGCATTGCGTGAATCCAAGAGTCAGGATCATATTATAGTGGAATTTCCTTCAACAATGTAGAAGAGTTCGTGAAGCAACTTCTTACCTACTCGAATGGGTAAGACCACGCCTAAAGTAATCGCTAGCCGATCGTTAAATGATCGAAGGGCGAAAGGTGGGGTGACACTACGCTCTTTAGGCAACTTAAGCTTGCTCGAATGTGTAGTGCGAGGTATGACGTTGAGTGCAGCTCCACCGTCTTCTGATCATAATGTGTTTTAATGTAGTGTTGTTAGATTTGGACTGTGGATAAAGAGGGGAGCCTCCAAATCCTCTAAAGAAAGAGGAGGAATTTCTGAATCTTCAAAAGAAATGGCGGTTGATGGTCTATTCAATCCAACAACCAACTCAAAAGGCTGGGGCTCATCTGAATTCATCATGATGCTGACGCAGATTATCAATCGAGCCTCAAGCATGTTGCATGGAGAGGATTGAATGAGGTCGAAAAGAGACATTTTGACCGGAGCCTGGGTGAGTTGTTTCATAACACTCTCCTCAACTGACACGGGAATTTGAGCCCGAGGTGCAGCACGAATAGAGACTCGAGGTCGTGGGGCTAATGAGGAAGGAGGAACTCCTTCGGGGGCTGCAGAAATGACAACCTGTGGTCGAGATGCTGTAGATGAGGATGGATTATCATACTGTTGGGTTCTCGTGGCGATATGGATTGTGTCGATTTGAGAAGGTGGAAGATCAATTGGAGTGTAATCACTAGAAGTAGAGGCCTGAGTAGATCGTTGGGGTTCAGATGGAGCTAAGATGACAGGAGGTGCTTGTTTCTCCTCCTCCAGCAAAAGGTCACTTTCTTCCAAAAGGTTGTTGACGACAGATCGAAGAGCTTTACATCCTCAAGATTATGACCCGGGCACGGTGGTAAGCAAATCAAATCGAGTTAAACCGTAGGTTTAAATCCTTTAGGGTTATAGGGTTTAATCGGAGGAAGAGATATGGATGAAGATTGGATAAGTTGGCTGAAGGATTTCGTGTAGAACCCGGGTAGACTAAGATGAGGACAGAGATGATGAAGGTGCCTCTTTACTTTAACAGATCAGTTTAGGTAAAAGAACTCGCATGTTAGGTTTGATGCAAATCTTTTAGGGATCATCTTATTTTTTTCGGACATCCTGGAGGAGCACCTTGGGCACTTCTGAGATGGAAGTCAGAGAGACATGATTGATTTTGGTGGAGGGGGAGCCCCAAAATAGATTTTTTGAAGATGATGGAGATGTGACAAGTGTTGTGGTCTTGGCGTGAGATAAGGAGGCTAACATTGGTCGAAACTAATGATGATTTAGATGATGTCGATTTAGATGAGGGAGAAGCTTCTAAAGTAGGAGTAATCTGGAGGAACATAGGGCACCATGGCTTTCTTTGGTAATGAAGATGATGATTCCGATAAAAGAGGTGACGCTCCTTTTTTAGTAGGTAAGTCCACTTTTCAGGGTGCTAGTGAAGAATGTGTTGTAGAAGAAGATGATGGTTTTGATAAGTGTGTAGAAGAAGACGCCTTCTCAGCGGACAAATCCAATCTTTTATGAGGCGTAGAGAGAGATTTTTGTGGGAAAGCACCAAGAGTCTTGATGGTTCGAAATATGGGCTTTCCTTTTTCAGGGATGGTGACAACTTCAACCGCATAAGGTGATTGTAACCTTTTCGGGGGAAGCAAATGGGGAGGTACTGATGGCGCAACGTTAGATTCCGGTTGTCTCGGTCTAAGTTCAGGAACCGAGCGTATAGGTGTTGGTGCTACTTCTTTAGATTTTCCCTTAATAGGCAAAGTAACATTAGTGATGGAAGAAGTGAGTGATAAAGAAGCAGTTCCTTGCGAGGGGACTACTTCTGGTGCAGTAATTATGGGTGAAACTACATCAGAGAAAGGAGACAGAAGAGTCAAAATCAAAGATGCTTCCATCTGAAGTTGGCACAATTATAGCACGTTACCAGGGGCATAGTTGCAAAGAGAATGGGAGAAACAAAAGTAGATGTATCTCGCAAAGGGAAATCAAGGGATGTAATTGTCTCGGTATTGAAGAATGTTTGATGATGAGACAGTGAGGATGATACGGTCTTGGGTATGGACAGGAGATCAAACAAACAAGCAGAGAAAGGTGAATCCGTATCTAACAATGTTGGAATATTCAAAGATGGGCTATCTCAAGATGGTGGAATCCTAGCGATTGATGAAGTGGAAGGAGATTCTAATTCGGTGATGTATTACAAGAATGGCTTAGTTTTTGTGAAGAAGATTCTTCCAGTAGATGAAGTGTTTCGATAAAAGTATGAGTGTTTGGTTTTTTGAGACTCAAGCATCATGGTTTGGGAATGATTGGGAAAAGGTTGTTTAAAGACATCCAAGGCTTGATTTGGGGAGCATTTGGGTTATCTAGAATGAGCTCGCCTTTATGCAATGAATTTCTCGGACAAGATTTTGAAGGTCCGACATCGTTCAATGTCATGACCTTTGGTTCTATGATAATGACAGTCATTTTCCCTTATACCCGAATGGACGTTCTGGCTTTCATCAATATTCCTAATGGGGGAAGTTCGATCATGTGAACTTCCAACATTTTTTTCAGATAGAAGCATATGATTCCCCAATGAAGTGAAAGATCGAGATGATGAAGTCCCTTTTCGAGAAGATGAGTGGTCTCTTCGTGGTGTTTTATTAGAAGTGGTATCGGCTCGTGGTGTTTTTAATACGATAGCGTTGCCAGTGGATCCCTGATTCTGCCTTTAGAAGTGGAAGGATTTGATTTGGTAAGTCGAGAAAATCTGGTTTAGATTTAGAGTGAAGTTTTAGCTTCCTTGTTCAATGGCGTGAGATTCAAGTTTGCGTGCCATCGTAAAGGCTTCTTCAAATGTATGAAAATTTTGGATCCTTAAAGTGGAAGAAATATGATCGAAGTAAGCAACCTCGATCTGTTGGGATTGAGGAAGGGAGAAAGACAATTGGTTGATTATCCCTCTCCAACGAGCGACAAATCTGCAATAGACTCATCATCGAATTGACGAATGTTATAAAGATATGTAATCAAGATCTTATGCGTGATATTTATTGAAAAGTTTTCAACAAACATCTAGGCCAATTGAGAGAAAGAAAACAAGGAATGTTGAGGAATGTTATTAGATCGGTCTAAAGCAAGACCTCCTAGAGACATAGGAAAAGCACGAGCATAAGCTCCCGATCCTGGGACTATGAGGTAGCAAGCATGTTTGAATGCTCTGAAATGTTGTTGAGGGTCCTCTCGACTATGAAATTTTGAAAATTTAGGAAGTTCCCATTGGGGAGGATAAGGCTTAAAAGCCACCGAGGGGTGAATGGGTTCATTACACACTTCTTGAAAGGAGTATGGAGGACGAGCCCCTTTTGTGGAGGCTTCCAAGTCTACGATTTTCTTGAAAAGAATTTGAACCACGTCGTATTGAGGAGGAGGCACACCGGCATGTCCTACATATGAAGCAAATGGTGGATGTTGTTGAGGTGTCAATGAGGGATTCATCTCGTTGATTGATAGGATTATAAGAGGAGTAACCGGCATTCGGATGACACCTACTGTGGGGTATTTCTTTTGTGAAGGAGCCTGTGTATAGGCGGTCCGTGAGATAATAAGTGGTTGAGAAAATGAAGGTTGGATGACGGACGGAGCCTGTGATTGGTGGACTCCTATGCTTGTTGACTGAATCGGATAGATTGAGGAACATGGGTGCCGATTTGATTGGACATATTGGGGAACAAGACCTGAAAGAGGCTTTCTACTACCGGATTAGGCATTAAGGGCGCCGATGCTAGAGGATGGGTGAAGGTCACTGTTGCTGGAACATTGGAAGAAGGACCCACTGGAGGACGAGAAGCAGGAACCAACTGACTAGTCGGAGGGGGTTGACTCATAAAGGGGTACTGACCTTGGGACACGATGGAGGGCATAGATGAATTAACAGCAATATGCGGGTGCACAGATGCACTCATTATAGCTAGAGCAGAGGACCTCTCAGAAGTAGGTTGTGGAATATTCGAGGTAACTGCGGTGTTAGGAATAGGTAAGACTATTTGAGAACTATTTGATATGGTCGGTGGAACAGAAAAGGGAGGCACAGGGGCACCGCCCTTCTCCGGTGGGCTCGAGGTGAGAGAGATGATGCTAACCGTTTTACAAAGGCACGGGATGGTTCACGAGAATAATCGTACACTTGCTTCAGATTGGTGGTCCCCGATCGAGATATTTGAATAGACTTGTGTACTAGGTAGTCCATGAGGGCTACCGGATTGCGATCGAGGAGCGCCAAATTCGAGGATCCCGTGAGGAACATACTCTGAGTCGGGCGAGATGATATTTACGAAGGACTAGGGAAGGCCGGACGTGATGGGGTTGCTTTGGCCTGATAAAAAGGATTATATGACCAAGATGGGGAACCAATTAACAGTGGTCCCGAGGAAGACCTGGGGGGTGCCGAAACCTCCACACTAGTGGTGATCTCGGAGGAAGAAGGGGCTAATTGAGCCATTCTTCTAGATTGTAACCGTAGTGATGACCATTCATAAACAAGCGAAAAAAGAAGATTGGCCTAACTAATGCACAGACAATTCAAGCAGCGTAGGTGATTATCTCTTTTAAGTTTTTATGCTTTTAAGAAAGAAAATATTAGGGAAGGCCTTTCAGAACAGGAACTATTCAGATAGCCAAACTAAGGATGGTTTGGGGGATGTTTTGGTGAGGAGTCCCGAAGGCACTTCAGTAAAAGACCGGTACGTGGCTTGATATAGGGCCTACCCCGCACTTCACACACCCTTTGTGATAAGGGAGTCGGTGCTTTGCCAATATATACCAGAACTTCCGTGAATTTATAGCGCGGCCCGAGTACCGCGTAGGCTCTTCCTCTTGGATGTCACTTCCAAGTAGGCGAGGCCAGGGAAAGAATTTTTGTTTAAATGCTTTACACCTAATGATTTTGGCTTTGTGTGCAAGGGTGAAAAATAAAAATCAAATAGTGTCACTACCGATTTTGATCAATTTTCCAGCCTAATTAAAACTAGATGAAAAACATACAACAGAAATGACAAAGAAAGAGTTCCTTTTAAGCACTTAAAAATGAAGTGTTTGATTTCGATGAAGACAAGTCAAACAGATTCTTTCCCAAATGTGATTAAATTCTTTTTAAGCACCAAAAATTGAAATGTTCGAATGTGATAGACAACAAACAAAGATTTTTTTTTTTAGTTCCTAAAAAGGAGAAAACACCGTAAAAGAGAAATACCTGTAGACTTAGCTCTCTAAGGTGTGTGGACTTCAAAAAGCACGTTGTTGAGCCCTTCCCCTCGAACAATCCCACGAACAAGCAAAGTGCTCCACAAGAAGAGGTTAAGCAAACACCAAACAAAATCCAGAAAGGTATATCCGGATAATGGTGAAATGGAAATTTCTATTTCAAGGAACTAGAAAAATTTCAAGGAAATAACAATTTCACATAAAGAGCCAGATTAAAACAATGAAAGGAAATGCTCAAGCAGAACTGATAGAAATTTGTGAAGAAAAAGAAAAAAGCTCAAAACTAGAAAAGAAATGAACTTACCAATAAGGGACTTTGGTTGGGTCCCACCGGGCGTGCCAGAATGTATTTCAAGGATTTCGCGCTTGTTACCTGTCCAAGTTAATGCACCAAACTAAACACAAAAACCCTGAAAAACTCCAATGAAATCGATACCTGATGGACAAGATCCGAAGATGTAGACGGATAAGGAAGCCGATGTAGATAAGACGGCGCACACGAGCAATTCTGCACAGTAGATCCAAGTAACCTGCGAGACACCGATGCTTGACAGAAAAAGACCACGTTAAAAGATATTTAGGTGGACTGCCCAAGAAGCGGATCCGGGAAGCGATAGGCTCCCTCGGCGGATGTCAGTCCACATTTTCAATTAAGTACATAAATATACATGATAAAAGATGTACGTACGGACTAGATTTTTACATCAAAGTAATAAAAAGAATCTAAATAGCAGGTAAAAAGCAACAGAAAATAGGGAACTGTGAAAAACAAAGCTGGATTTGTGTTACCTGCGTCTTTTTACCTGTCTGCAGGGAGATCGGCGTCGATTAGGTATAATCGGTGTCGACTGTTTGAAATCGGCGTCGACTGATGCAGATCGGCGTCGACTGATATAGATCGGCGTCGATCCGAGATGAAGTGCGAGAAGATTTGGAAATCGGAAAGCGAAGGCTAGATCGTCAACATCTACCGATCTGCGGAGGCCGGAGAGATACTGTGAATACTCCACCCATCTTGGAGTGCGAAAAGAGTCACCAGAAAATCAATGGAGACGTGAGATGTTGATGTGATAAGAGCAGAGTAACGGTGCTCCTCTCAGGGATTGATTCGGACAAGATCCGCTCTCATTCGATACACTTGATGCTAAAAGATCTCTCGTTCTCTCTCTTACAACCTGTGTCTCTGTGTCACGATCTGTCTCTCTCTCTCTCTCTATTTTTCGTTTTCCTCCCTTTCCAGAACTGAGTTCTGGGCTTCCATTTATAATCGGCGCCGCTCCAAAAAATCGGCGTAGACCGAGTACCGGTCGGCGCCAGATCACGGAACAGACTCCCGAGGCGGCCAAAATGAACGATTTCTGGAAAGATAAGAGTTATCCCTCCACCTCAAATACGGGAAATATCCCGCTTGGGGAAGAGGAGAAATAGGGGTGATACATAGATAGGATAAATATGGGGTAGATAAGTGGTTAGGATACATGTGAAGAGGTGTAATTAAATAGTTAATATTTAATTACTCACGGGTAAAATATAATGGGGTGAATTAAACTTAGGATAGGTGTTTAAATCACAAATCAAATAATATCCCAAGGGGATAGTGGTGACATAAACGTGCCCCAGGTTACCTGAGAGAGCAACGCGCACGAGGGACACCAAATTGGATAATCAATTTTAGGTGTCTACAGTTAGGTTAGATTTTGATATATTGATGGATACTATAATTTGCTAATGTCAAATGATGGATATGATTTTATATGTATATTTCTCGATGTTGTTAATATGGAGGAGAGGACAGGATGGTATTTTGTTATGTGTAGGACTTTGATCACATACATCGAAGGGAATAGGGGACCAACCACAGAAGGTTGTTGAGTGTTGAGAAATGATGCTAAATTTGACAACTTGTGTAATGTTTTTTAGTGTGGTGTTTTGCATGTCTAGTTGGTCTCTCATGGGGGGGTGACTTCACATATGTGGCCATGGGTCTAATTCTGCTTCATTTCTTTAATATAATTTTTGTGCTTTTTTTTTGTTTTGTGTATTTAAAATTTGGAATTTTTGTCACTTTATTAGCATGTTGTAAATGTGTTTTAATTAAGCTTAAACCTTCTTGTTTTAGTTAACCAAATTGAGGGTGTGAAAAATAGTTATGATGAGATTTGGTGGTCCTTGTTGTAAGTAAATTTATGTTGATTTGGGAGTGTTTTAATCCACCCAACTTTAAAATTCTTATTTTGACTTATGCCTCTTAAGTAGCGCATCCTCTTAAATTTACCCAACAACCCTACCATGGATTGGAAAGATTATTTTTTATTTTTATCCATTTTTAGTGTAAAAAGAAAAATTATTGCACTTTATTTATACCCCAATTTATTGTGTCCTTTTAAAGCATGGTGGTAAATTTTGTGACCCATGTGGGTTGTCATAGTCCTTGCATATGCATTGATTTTCTTTGTCTTGGTGTGTTGACTTGAGTATAGGGATGGAGTAGTGATGAAGTGGCACCCCACATGGAGCCACCTCATCATCCTCACATTCCATTTCTATTTATTGGTGAATTTTGGTAGTAATCGAGGTTACTTGTTCTTTTCTCTTCTTGTGCACTTTTGGAATTGGAGCTTGTTAGAGTGATTGGAAATTGTTTGGCATAAAATTGAAGAGGATTGTGGAATTTTCTTGGAACTTGATGGAGAGGTAGGCTCTTCACTTTTTTTATTATGTTATTTTTCTTGTTTCTATGCAATATTGTGCTTGTAAAATTGTTTTGTTTGTCTTGTGAAGGTGTTTGTGTGTTGGTTGGGTAGTAGACCTTAAAAGGCTGGGTATGGGAGAAGGGATTATGGAACCATTGGGGAGGGAAAAGGGAGTTTTGTGAGGCATGCATTTTGTGGGAGTGTGAAGGGGAGTCTTACCTATGGGGAGTGAAAAGGAATTCATGGTTTTGTTGCATGCTTGCAAGGGAGAGATAATGAAATTGTGTTGATCATTTTGTGCACTTGGAGGCTTAGGGTAAGACTCCCACTTCACTTGGGAGGCATAAGGAGGTTGTTTCCATAGCCCTTTCTCTATTTGGTTTGATTCTCAAACCTTTGTATTGTTTTGAATGTGTAAACTTGTTGGATATGTTGTCTTGGTTGAGTTGAAAGTCTTGTATGTATGATTGTTGTGAAGCCACTTTGTTGAAAGTTTTCATTGTTTCTCTATACCCCTCGGGTTCTTTGGTTAAGGATCGGGGGTCATTAAGGGGATTGATTCTCTTCTTAATGGATTTAAGGTTGGGTGGAGAGCATTGGCTACTCCCCCTTCCTTGTTTTGTGATCTCATTGTGAAGTTGAAGAAATCCAAAGTTGGAGCTACCATTGTGGAGAGGACATGCATTTTGAAGACTTGAAATTTTGGTTGTTGATAACCTTGTTGTAAATTATTCAATTTTATACTTCCACTTGAGTGGATGTTTGTAATTTGTAATATTAAGAGGAATAGGTTGTAATACTTAGAAATAATTTTACCTTGAGAACTATTTTAAGAGTGTAGATTGAGAAAAAATTATAAATTTCAAGTGTGTTAGTTTTATGAAAAGAAATTTTCAAGTTTACATGGTTTTGGTGAATGGGAAGACTTGAATATTTGAAATAATAATGCATCTCTTTGAATGAAGGTTATTCTATTATTGTTATTTTCGATAATCTTCATTTTAAGAGAAATAAGTATCTTGATGGATTACACTTGCTTTATGAAATGGGATGGCTATTCTTATTTCTTATGAAATTCTGTATTTATTAAAATTTATTATTAGGAAGGAAGTGGTGTTTTAATTATCTTGCTTTTAAAAAGAGGGGATTCGTTGAATGTGCAAGTGAATAGTTATACATACTCTCATTCCTACTTATGTGAAACTAGGCTTCATACAAATACATAGGAATATTTTTTTATTTACAAATTCCTTGGTTATAGAAATGATGAGTTAACTATTGTTTTCAATATTTAAAAATATATATACATATACATACAAACTTGTGTTTTTTTATTATTAGAATAATAATATTAACCTATTATTATCGACTATTTATCATATTAATATTATTAAAATTTAATATTGACAAGATATGAAAATATCAAGAATAATATCAGAATAATATAGATATATATTAACATATATGTCATATTAGTAATAATATTCAAATCCATGCAATGTTATATATGGTATGGAAAACTTTATAGTGGGTAAGTTGTATATAAAAATATATAAATAAAATGTTGGTTTGAATTTGTTGGGCTATGACACAGTATTGGTTGTAAATTATTTTATGTGGAGTTGGGGGTGGGGGATGCCGAGCCCACCTGAACCCACATTTAATTTGTTAATGTGCGAGTGGAGTGGGGTCGGCACCCCGCCTTTATTTTTTTCTATACGGTACTACGGGTGGGGGTGAGCCCCATTAAGAGTTTCTTTGAATATACATTTAAAATTTAATAGAATCTCTGTGTTGTCCAAGCCATGACCTCCTTGTTTGAATATATAAACCGATGAGGCAACATATTTTCATGTTTTTGCCCCATCTAAATCCTTTTAAAGCCTCTTACACATCTAGTTTTGAGACTTTGATCTACTCTTGATGGTTGATATGAGATAAGGTTATGATTTTGCATATATTTAGTTTTTATGTTCATTAAGATCTAATATACTTATTTATTGTTGTGAATCTTTCCTTTCATGCAAACTGTTTTTGATGTCTCCATGAAAAAAATTAAATGATGCCATAAGCTTTTTGAAGTAGTAGGCCTAGTCCATAGAACTTTGAATTGTGCTCCTACATGACCAACCCGTAGCAACAATGAGGCAGAAATGATAAAGAGATCATGACATCCAACAACAAGGAGGCATCATGAAGTATACGAAGTTGAGCATATGAAGCTAGGGAAATGAGTTAACAAAGTGGAAGAATTGTTTGGACAAGTCTGAGAAGTCTTTGGGTGATTTATCTTACCCGTAGCAAGCTCCGACCTACTCGTAGCATCTTCCAAAACTACCTGTAACAACATAGTAGTATGCACCTCTAGGTTTCATAGCCAAAGAGAACTTATCCAGCTCACACCAAAGTATAAGAAAAAAGTACCAGTTGGCCTAACACATCATATGTAATGTTATGGTTACTTTGTTAAGTAGTTTTGTAATCAGTTCTTATCATGTAAATAAGACAGGAATTAGTTGTCTCCACTCAACAAATATGAAACAAAACAACTATAATCTATTTGAGTTGTTTTTGATCATATTCCTAGTATAGAATAAGTTAGTGATCTATCTATATATATATATATTCAAATATAAATGTAATGGATAGGAGTAATAGATTAAGGAATGAAGTGATAGTTGTATGAGAGAAGCAGAATTGTAAATGTGTGAAGACATAATATATTAATGTGAGTTTGTGCTCTTAAGTTCATTGTAATCTCTTTGTTGTAGCAATCTTTAATTTCTACAGCTTAATAGATGAATCGTTTATCTTCTTAAGAAATTATGTGAGTTTCTAGGGTAGGATCAGAACTCACTTCTGCATGAGGAAGGGCCCCCTCAAAAGGAATTGCAGGGAAGATCCTATTCTTTCATTTCCTATTTATGTTGTGTGGATTGACTATCAGTTATTCATTTCATTTCTAAAAGCTAATGAGTGCATAATGTGTTGAGTTTTAGATCTGTAGATCAACAACATCCATAGTTTACTTTCCAATTTACACAAGCATTACTTTATACTCTTTGATGAATTTCTAGCCTACAAAGACCTCACTCCAAAGTATTGTAGCATATATTTTGTAGGCCCTTTGAAAATATTATGCCCCTGGGTTGACATTTAATGAATAGCAAAGTATGAGACCTAATATCATTGGTTGATTATTCTGCACATCATTTTGGTGCCATTGTTGTGGGGAAGGTGTCCAGACAGTACCATAGAAGTGATTCAATTTCCCACTTTCTAATAATTCACGCTTTCATTTCCCACTTTCTAGAATAACCATTCATGCTTTCTAGAATAGTCGTCCTACTTTTTAGATCAGCTTTCCTTCCTATTATTTCAAAATCTTTCTAGGAGCTAGAATTCCCACTTTCTAGGATAAATTTGTCATTACCGCATTGCTCAATTTCTGCAAATAGCATTAAGAATCAACCCCTCATATATTTGAAAAAAAAAAAAAAAAAAAAAAAAGGGGAAAATATACAGGAAAAAGCAAGAGAGAGAGCTAGAAAATTTATGCATAGAGAATGAGACTCATTCGGAAGATTTTTGCCAAAGCAAAAACAAACTGCTACAGCAGAGGAGCTACTTATCTCCCAAGACAAGGAGTATACTTCCACACAAAGAAGAAGAGTGGTAGAGGAGCTGTAACATATTCAAGAAGAAGAATAAGAAGCAGAGAAGACCTTGGTCATGCTAGTGAAAGAAAGACAAGAGGAGGATTCAAATGAATCCCATACTCCACGAGGAGAAAGAACACCAGAATACCTACTCAATTCAGCAAGTTCTATTACAACTACTGCCACCCACCGTACAACACCTCAAGTATCTATACATTATCATACCGAGGGGGAGGTTGATCGGGAATTTGAGGACATTATTATGAAATCTCTTGGGATCTGTATAACAAGGAAATACACCATGGATCAAGCATCAGGAAATGAAGTTGAAGGTAGAGAACATGCTGCCTCCACTTTTGAATTCCCAATTGCAAAAACCATAGAAGATACTCCTATGAAGAATATTCCACCCTCATCCCTCCCACACTTTAGGGGGACGTCCAATGAGGATCCAGATACATTCCTATTTGAGTATGATGTGTTATGCCAAAGCTACGACTACTGAATGGATGAACAAAAGCTCAAGCTCTTTCTAACCACCTTGAAGGATGCAACACTAAGATGGTTCATGGGACTAGGGGAACATAGTTAGTAGTTGGGATGAGATGAAGAAAAAGTTTCTAACCAAATATCAGAATATGGTAAAGGTAGAAACTTCAAGAAGAAATGACATATTCCGCATGACTCAAGATGAGGATGAATCTTTAGAAGACTACACGGAGAGGTTCACCTTCACTCTGTAGAAGCATAAGCAAACTAATCTCAGCCCAGACACACTCAAGCTAGTATTTCTGAAAGGAATCCAAGATGACTACTTGGAAGCCTTATACCTCATGAGTGGAGGAGATGCATCTCAGCTAACCTTCGAGGAGATGCAACAACTAGGGAAGAATTATTCGAGATCAACGTTGGGTAAACTTTGGAATAACAAGATGCTACCAGCATCAGCCAATGGGATCTCTAAAGCTGATGTAAGTAATCTACTATGGGACATGAAGATGGATATAATCAGCCACATGGCCACACATTAGGGATACACTACACACTAGATAAGAAACAACAAGCAATGGACCAAGCCCTTATGGTCTATTGCCCAGATTGTCGAAAGAAGCAAGCTGATTACAAGTGTCAAGTTATAAAGACAAAGGTAGCAAGCATTACATCTAAAGAACCAAATTCCATGTAGTGTTGCATGCCATAGGAGGAGATGAAGACCAAGTGTTCTACATGGCACAAAGGAAACCTTGGTAGCCAAGGACAAACTATCTAGGTATGGGATCAAATTCACCATTTTCACAATCATCATTTTTCAATCAAAATGCAAATAACATGCCCAACTGGAGTAATCCCTGGATGCCCCCAGCCCCTCCCAACCCACATTGGCCTATGCAACAACCATATAATCCCAATCAATGGCAGCAGTATCCTACTCCACCCTAGCAAAATCAACCATGGCAGCCCCACACAATCAATGGCAAAACCAACCAACCCAAGGTCCACAAAATCTTGCAAACCCATGGCAGCAACCATGGAGAGGGAAAAACCTTGGGGAAATTAGCAAGGTGGGTTCCCACAACAACCAAAACATCCTAGAATAATTTCAAACACACAACCAACAAGACCGGCTCAAATACCTGCTCAACTTGTGTCAAATCCTGCAAATAAGTTGGCTCAACCAACATGTACTGCTGAAATAACATAGTACCCTACTTATATACAGTGGACATCAATGAAGTCCACCTATGTTCAGGAAGAACTCTACCACCTCCAAGTCCACCCATAATGAAAAACCCCACAATATCCATTCCACAGTCTACACCACAACCACAGGAGGATCCTGAACCAGCCAATAAAGAGAATGCAGAAACAATATCACCACCCTTCCCGAATGTCTGAACCTTCAATGCACTCCTACTGAACTTGAGTTTGATATCCTAGGGCAGTTGAAGAATGTTTGTGTAAATATCCCTTTGTTTCAGGCCATTAAAGATGTCCCCATTTATTCCAAGGCAGTCAGAGATTTGTGCCTTCAGAAACCTGGAAGGAAGAAGAAGGATCCTAATACAGTCCATGTCATTGGAAAATTGGCAGAAATCATGCTGGGAAGAATGCTACCATAGAAATATGTAGACCCAGGCTGTCCAGTTTTCACTATTCATATCAATGGACAACAATTCCATAATACCTTGATCGACCTGGAGCTACCATCAATGTCATAACAATGGAAACAATGCATAAATTAGACCTACAACATATTCATCCCACATCTACAATGTTGCAAATGGTAGATAGATCCACAGTATGACCAGAAGGAATCATAGAAGATCTGGTCATATCAATAGATTCATGGGAGTACCCTAAATATTGTATTGTATTACAACCAAAAACAAAACTCATAGGATATCCTCTCGATCTTGGGAAGGCCATGGTTGGCCACCGCGAGATGCATTAATATGTTGTAGATCTAGAAATATGTAGATTCAAATGGGAACATCACCAAGAAAGTGGCTTTGTACCCACCGGCATAGGTATCACAAGATAAGGACCAGCCTGTCTGGATTGAAGAAGAAGAAGAGGTACCCCTCTTCCCTGCTTTAACAATAGATCATGCATGCACATTGGTAGATCTAGAAGAGGATACCATCATCTCCAACATGCTACAAAACAACTATCAAGTAGAACAACCCACTCCTAAAGAATTGCCTTGTATTCATTGTCCTTTTTCTAATCTATGGTCAAAAGAAGAACCAACTGAAAGTGATCAAAGGATCTTCCATCAGATTACTGCCACACACAATGCAGCCACACACGATCAATCAACATCATAGAGAAAATGATGGAAAGCCAAAAATCCATAGAAATAATGCCAGAAAGACACTCCACATAAATAACAAATTAAGTGTGGAAGAAGAAAGAAAATTGATAGCCATATTACATGCAAACAAAGGAGCCTTTGCATGGGACTATGAAGACATGCAAGGCATCAGCCCAGAAAAGTGTACACACCACATTTACATCAAAGAGGAATGCAAACCCATACACCAACCACAAAGGTAGATGAACCCAACAGTGAAAGAAATAGTCAAGGCTGAAATACAGAAACTCTTAGATGTAGGATTCATTTATCCAATCTCTGACAACCATTGGGTTTCTCCATTAGTCATTGTACCCAAGAAAGGAGGCGAGTGGCATATATGTATAGACTACAGAGAATTGAATGTAGCTACAAGGAAGGACCATTTCCCGCTACCATTTATTGATCAAGTGCTAGATACACTTGCGGGAAGAAATACTTTGCATTCTTAGATGGTTTCAACGGATACAATCAGATCCACATTGCTCCTGAGGATCAAGAAAAGACCACGTTCACATGCCCATGGGGAACATTCACATATGTTTTCCTACCATTTGGATTATGTAATGCACTGCTATCACATTTCAGTGGGTAGTCCTTAGCATATTTTTAGATCTCTCACATGACTGTGTAGAGATATATATGGATGACTTCACCGTCTACGGAGACACATTTGAGGTATGTCTGAATAACTTGGAAAAATTATTAATACACTGTCAAGAAAATCATCTATCCCTAAGTCATAAGAAATGTTTCATGCTCATGGAGGAAGGGATAGTGCTAGGACACCATGTCTCTGAAAAGGGGATTAGAGTGGACCCAACCAAGATTGCTATCATCAAGGACCTGCGGTACCGCAAAAACAAAAATATGTACGCAGCTTCTTGGGTCATGCTAGTTACTATCGAGGTTCATCAACAATTTCAGCAAAATGGCAGCCCCATTGTTCACCTTGCTAAACAAAGATGCTTGAGTTTGTATGGACTCCCGCCTGTAATGAAGCATTCAATCTACTGAAGTAGTTGCTCATATCAACCCCCATATTACGTGGACCAGACTGGGCATTGCCTTTTCACATACATATAGATGCCTCTGATACTACCCTAGGTGTAGTACTAGGATAGAAAGAAGGCCATCTCAGCTATGCTATTTACTTTGTAAGAAAAAATATGCAAGCAACAAAGCTAAACTACATGGTGATGGAGAAAGAATTCTTGGCAGTTGTATATGTAATCAACAAGTTCAAACATTACATCACAGGCTATCAAAATTTCATACACATAGATCATGCTGCCATTAGGTACCTCATGAATAAACCATCGGTATCCGAGAAGAGTGGTAAGATGGCTTCTCTTGTTGCAAGAATTTGACATTACCATACTAGATAAACTAGGAAGGACAACATTGTAGCTGACTTCCTTTCAAGATTACAAAAAATCAAGAGGATGGCATAGTGGATGACTCATTTCCCAATGAGCACCTCTTCACCCTCGCTATCTCTACACCTCTGGTTTTCGATGTAGCAAACTACCTCATTTCTGGACAACTACCACATCACTTTTCCTCAAAAGAGAAGCATGCCTTGATACGGAAAAGTGGTAAGTACTCTTGGATTTCTGGTTTTCTCTTCTATACTAGGACCTAATTGTGTAATATGAAGATGTCTATGAGAAGATGAAGTAGTTGACATTCTCAAAGCATGCCATGACAAGCCATGTGGAGGACACTTTGCAGCCAAAAGAACAACAGTCAAAATCTTGACTACAGATATACTACTAGCCTACGTTGCATAAGGATGCAAATAGATATATAACCCACTGTGATAAATGCCAATGTATGGGGAGGCCTACAAGGTCAGATGAGATGCCATTATAGCCTCAGCTGCAACTGAACCTTTTGACAAATGGGGGTTGGACTTTGTTGGGCCCATAGACCCCAAATCAAACAACAAAGAGTACATCCTTGTATGTACAGATTATGTCACCAAATGGGCTGAAGTAAAAGCACTGACACATGCTCGAGATGAGAAAGTAACAACCTTCTTATATGAAGAGATATTCACAAGATATAGTGTACCAAGGGAAATAGTTACAGATCAAGGGCCACAGTTTACTGCTGATCTCATTGCTGACCTAGTGGAAGAATATACGATAAGACACAAGAAGTCCACACCATACCATCCACAGTCCAATGGCTAGGTTGAAGTCACGAATAGAGAATTAGAAAATATCCTGACCAAAATAGTCAATCTATCAAGAAAGGATTGGGAGTCTAGACTCCACGAGGCTATATGGGCATACGAATCACATGGAAAACAACTACTGGCTTCACACCATATGAGCTGGTATATGGGAAGAAACCAATGCTGCCAATAGAATTTGAACACAAAACTCTGAGGACTGTAGTAGAGCTGGGAATTGATATTTCTGAAGCACACAAGCAAATATTGATGCAGCTCAATGCTTTGGATGAGTACAAACAACAAGCACTTCAGAACACAGAATTGATACAACAACAATGAATAGGATGGCATGATAGATACATCAAGCCTAGGCAGTTCACACATGGAGATTGGGCCCTACTGTTCGATTCAAAATACAAAGACCACAAAGGAAAATTGCAAACAAGATGGCTTGGGCCATACGAGATCAAACATGTCTATGAAAATGGTGCAGTCCAACTACAAACAATTGATCCAGTAAGATTCAAACTCCTGGTTAACGGTCACAGACTCAAAGTATACAAGAAACCCTTATCAAAGGAGAAATTTTCACAAGTGCAAAATCCATGCAGACAAACCCTCATATTGACCCACCAAGTTCAAAGGAAAAGGAGATTGATGAGGAAGGAAGGGAGGATGATCTCTACCTCCCATGGGAAGAAGATTGAAATGTCAGTATATGGACCTTAATAGGGCCATAATAAACATTCTGCTATAGGCAGTAGCAGGATAAAAAAAGAGAGAGAGAAAAAAAAAAAAAAAAAAAACCAACAATGAAAACCCTTTTTGGGCATTGTTGGCAGATTCTGGGTAGAAAACTAGCTTGCTGGCTGCTTAGAACTATGAAAAAGGGCCTGAATGGAAAACCAACTCATTGGCCATTCAGGGGCAAAAAAATGAAAAAAAAACAAAAGAAGGAGAAGAAAAAAATGTGTATTTTTCAAGAAGGATGGAAAGAAAAACACCTCAACCAAACTTGCTTAACACATTACTTTTGTCCACTTCCATTTGCTATGGGCAACCTTCCAGTTTGGGAAACCTTCCGGTTCTGCGGGCTCCTCAAATGGGCTCCTCAAATAGTTACGGGAACTTTCTAAAAGTGCTATAGGTAGATTTTTGGTCAGCCACAGCATATTCAGAAGGAGGTAAGGCAAAATATGAATCACAAACAATTACACAAAGTAGAATTCATGTTGCAGGTACTCTTTCCCTTCCTGTAAACATTCCTTGCTTACTACGGGTAACCCTTGGTTAAATCAGGCTACCTGTTTAGTGCTACGGGCCACCTCATGGTCACTATAGGCATAATTTCAGAGTGTTGCAGCAAAGCAGTGCTATGGGTAGTCAAGAAAGAGATGCACAAATCCACTCCAGAACTTGCAGGCATCATACAACAAAAGAAGAAGGAATGTAAGTTTCTAAAAATCACAAGCATCATGCAAGGAGGTATCATTTTTATAGGTTTTCACATGTTGCAGATGCACAAATAGAAATAAGGACCTCTAGCCGAGTCCAAGAGGAACCTCATGTCTGATCTACCTAAGCATAAAAATTGCATAAACAAATTCCAAGAAGAGTAATCATTTTTAAAGATGATCCTTGCAATCAAATTACTCATTGGAAAAAGTGTTGCATGCCAAACCCTTGGACAAAGCATATTCCCATAAAAAGGTGTCATGTGAAGGAAAATAGGTGGCACTAAGGTAAAAAGGTAATATCTACAAGTAGTAAGTATTTATTTCTTGAAAAGACATGTTAAAATTAAATATATGCCTTAATCATTTACTTTTTTTCAATCACCATCATGAGGGGACATTAATAAGTCCCTTCAACAATAATTCGAAGGAAAAATGGCATGCGTGAAATGTTTTTTTCACTCAAGATGAGTGACATCTGTCTGGGGAGGAAACAAGATTGGATCTCACTACGGGTAGATTTAATTAGCCACAACACAAGGACCTAGGGAATAATGACACACACTCGATTATAGGGACAATTAAAGATTTCCCCTGAGATGTGATTAAGAAAAACAAAAAGGTGAAAATCAATGTAGAGAGAAAAAAAAACCTGTCTGCAAAAGCTATGGGAGGAATAGTTGTTCACAGAGAGCCCACCGATGTCACACCCTTGAGAAATAACCCTCATTGTTGGGATATATTTGAATGGGCTAGATGGAAAAATTACTTCCAACTGCTAACCAAATACTCAAATGAGAGAGCAAAGAAATTCGTAAGCACATTCGATGGATAACAAGCCATGGTAGCTAGCATATCATTTCCAATAACAAAGACTTGATTGGGCAAGTGACAGAATCCCTCAAAATGGAGAAAATTGGGAGGAGAAACCCAATTCATAAGTAAATCAGACAACTATTCTTCCAAGGGGAGCAATACAATCAGACAAAAGGGGGTATTGAGATAAGAAGCCTACCTGAGGCCTAGAGAGAAATTGTTACATTCATCATCAAGTACTTCACATGCGAAGGAAGGTATTCCCTACTCTATACAATGTAATTTAAATACTTAAATCACTTGAGGCATGGAATAGTAATAAATTTCCCAAACCACTTGCTAAATAGCCTAAAGAAAATGGCAAAAGAATATCAGAAAGGGTGAAGAATGCCTTATCTCATCACTATCTAATCTAGCTAATCACCAAGTAAGGCCTCCAAAACATCCAACCTAGGATTGATTTAAACCAGGTAATAGGGAATCCAAACCAACAACCTATAGCACCAAAAGAAGAGAAGAGTCAAGAAAAAATGAAGAAAGAGTGGAAAATAAGAAACCCCTAAGAAACAGCCAACAAGAAAGGAGGTCAAAAAGAAAGCATATCATAAGGTAGGAGAGAGAAGAGGAGTCTAGCATACCCGTAGCAAGAAATACTAGGAGCTCTACTGCTACGGGTAGAAGAAGGAGGAGGCTCATCATTTCCTCAGAGAAGGAAACCACAGAAGAGGTAGGGAGTAAGAAAAGCATCCCTCATGCCTCTCTATCTGCAGAATCAAGGGCTCTATCTCCAAGAAGATGAAAGGTGTAGAGGAAACATCACCTGCTAGGGAGCATAACATGCAGGAAAAGGAAGAAAAAACCCCCTACACCTATAGTAGAGGAGGCACCTAAAGAAACTAAGACTACCTCAGCACCTAAGGAAAAAGGAAAAGAAAAGGTAGTAGAGGAAGTTACCCCCAAGAAAGAACAAAAGAGAAAAATAACAGTTGTAAGAAGATCTCATAGGATAAGGAGGAAAAGAAAAAACAAACAATAGAGACCATAGAAATTAGTGAAGAAGCACCTCAAAAGAAGAAGAAGGAAGAAGTATTTATCACAAAATAAGGTTTTGAGATAGTAAGAGAGATGGATAGTTCAGAAGAAGAGGAGAAGCAAGAACAAATACCTCTTGAGATACCACAACAGGCAGAAATTGAAGAGGAGAAAAGTGAAGGGAAACAAGAACCTAAATTCCAAACTCTGGAGCAAGCAGTGGAGGAAATCAACATTTTGAGAAGCATTATAAGAAACCTGGAGGGAACAAGAGGATTGGATGCCTTGATAGGAGAAGCGAAAGCTTTGGAGAAGTGTCCATGGAAGAAGAAAAAGAAGAAGAACCTACAAAAAAGAACTGAACTCCAACCAAAATATGAAGGTAAATACAAAGGAGGAAAGAATGAGTCCTTACTCCAAATGGTCCCATATAAAGCACAAAAATAGCCTCAACAGTAGAGCTTAAGGTAATACATTTTGACCTCACTTCTAAAAATATTTATTCAGTTGGACCTAAGGATGACCTATATACATTCTTAGAAGAAATTTTTCTTGAGGATTATAATGTTTTTCAAAGGCTAGTACAAATATTTAAAGGGCATGTTGAAGCAAGGTAGAATTATGACACATTAGTGGGAAGGTGGAAAAATAGGAAGCAAAAATAGAGGGACTCAAGATGAAAGTAGAAAATATGTATGATCTTTCTACTAGGATTTTAGAATGCATACCTCCACCACGAGTATATGCTCTATATCTACAGGAGAAATGGTTGCATTTCATATATGAGAAAGTATACAATAACCTTCTATGATGTGGATGACCCCAAAACATTCTTTAACATGTATAGATAATCTGATCCTACCACTCAGGCACAACTAAGTGAGTTTTATATCCATAACTTTAATGTTCATTCTAATGTAAAGTGGAATCCTAACATGTACCTGGGTGACATACTTCTATATGCCTTCACATCCTACCTAAAAATGAGAAGAGAAGAAAAAAGAGGTAGATGTTTATTTAGAAATTGAAAAATAGTCCACCTTAATGATAAGGGGAGAAAGTGGTTACCACTGAGGATGTTGTAGAAGAATTGGTAGAGTTTTTATCGGAGGATAGATTGGCTATATGGGTTAGGCAAAGGCGGATAGCTCTCAGTAACCGATATTTGATATTCCTTGAAAAAGAAGGTAAAACAACTTATGTATACTACAAATCAAGATGGGATGAGTTCCCACTTTATTGAGAAATAAAGAGCCAAAATCACCTGCAAATTTTAAACAAGCCTTAAAAAGGGTTCATGATTACATAGAACTGGTAATAATGAAAAGGATGGTTAGGATTGAGGTTTCATCCTCCCATCTTCTAGTATCCCATTCCAGTTGGAGGGAAATAGTACCTTTGGATAAAGAAAAGAAGCAACCTTATGGCATGAACTTGGGATAAGGGGAGGTCTGTGGATATGGCTAGGTAGGTAATCAAGACCCCTATGACTACAAAAAATATTGTTCCCTTAAGATGAGCTAGCTTTCTTAGGGATGAGAAAGGGTAAGTTGGGGGATGATGAGGCCACATATTGCACGTTTTGGCCCCATCTACATCCTTTTTGAATCCTCTTACACATACAGTTTTGAGACTTTGATCTCCTCTTGATGGTTGATATGAGATAAAGTTATGATTTTGCATATATTTAGTTTTGTATGTTCATTAAGATCTAATATAATTATTTACTATGGTGAATCATGTATTTTGTGCAAATTGATGTTTCGATGTCTCATGAACAAATTAAACAATGCCATAAGCTTTTGAAGTACTAGGCCCTAGCACGTAGTACTCTGGTTGTGCTCCTCTGAATGCCCAGTAGCCACTTTGGTGGGCAATGATAAAAGAGAATCATGATATCCAATAACAATGAGGCATCATGAAGTATATGGAGCTAAGAATATGAAGTGGGAAATGAGTTAACCAAGTGGAAACATTGTTTGGACAAGTCTAAGAAGTATTTGGGTGATTTATCTTACCCGTAGCAAGCTCCAGACCTCTTAGTAGCATCTTTAGAACTACCTCAGCAACAACATGAGCAAGTATGCACCTCTAGCTGCTCGTAGCCAAAGAGAACTTATCTAGCTCACATTGAAGTATAAGACAAAAAGTACCAGATGTCCTAACACATCATATGTAATGTTATAATTACTTTGTTAAGTAGTTTTGTAATCATTTCTTATCATGTAAATAAGAAAAGAATTAGATGTCTCCACTCAACAAATATGAAACATAACAATTATAATCAATTTGAGTGGTTTTCGATCATATTCCTCGAATAGAATAAGTTAGTGATCTATCTATATATATATATATATAGATAGAAATGTAATGGATAAGGAGTAATAGATTAAAGAATGAAGTGATAGGTGTATGAGAGAAGCAAGAATTGCGAATGTGTGAAGACAGAATATATTAATGTAAGTTTTTACTCTTAAGTTCATTGTAATCTCTCTGCTATAACAATCTTTAATTGTTACACTTAATAGATGAATCGTTTATCTTCTTAAGGAGTTTTGTGAGTTTCTAGGGTTGGATCATAACTCACTTCTACACGAGGAAGGGCCCCTGGAAGGAATTACAGGGAAGATCCTATTCCTCCATTTCCTATTTATGTTGTGCGGATTGATTATCGCTTATTCATTTCATTTGTGAAAGCTAATGAGTGCATAGTGTGTTGAGTTTTAGATCTGCGGATCAACAACATCCATAGTTTACTTTCCAATTCACACAAGCATTACTTTATACTCTTTAATGAATTTATAGAATAGAAAGACCTCACTCCAAAGTACTATAGCATATATTTTGTAGGCTCTTTGAAATGCTTATGCCCACTGGTTGACATTTTAATCAATAGCGAGTATAAGACCTAATATCATTAGTTGATTATTACGCACTTCATACACATTTTCTTATATATATATATATATATATATATATATATACACACAAGTATGTATATATGTATATATATGTACAAACATATTTATTTTGGAAGTATATATAACTATATATACATATATTTAAATGAGAGAGAAATGTAACAAAAAAATGGATCTATTGCGCCATGATGAAAAATACTCAAATGGGTTCTTTTGGATAAATAAATCTTAAAACAATAAAATTAACTTTCTTTTTTTTATCAAATAGTTGAATAGAGTATAATAGATCAACTTGTAATATCAAAAGGGAATGGAACTAGGTTGTTAATATCCATCCTAATCTTTCCCCCTCTCATCCATGGGTTCGTCCTCTTCCATTTTCCCTTAACTGAAAACCAAAAATGAGTGAAATGAGTAAAAGAAATGAATAAAATCCTTCCTTAGAGATTTTAGGGTTGATTTGAAATCCCTTCATCCAATGGCCTAGATTGGATTCATCCAATGGCCCAAATTGTCTCCTACAAAAGTTAGGTGGGGGTTGGTGAGAAATATTATTTGATCACATGGGTCTTCTTTTGAATGGGACAACTTACGTGGTTTTGAAAGTTAAAAAACTTATTGCTTTTTTTATTTAATTTAAGTAAATTATGTTCCTTAATAATTTAGACCCAATTTTATATTGGAGAATTAAATTATTAGTTTTGTATAAATGAAAGAGTTAGTTTAGTTATGGATTTTAATTTTAATTATTGCATAACCTTAGAAACCTATGTACTAGGATTAATTGAATGAAATATTTTAAACCTAATCATAGATTAAATTCATTATTTTATTTAATAATATTATTTAAGTTATTTTGTAATGACCATTTGAAACCTAAGGTTATCCTTACCGTCATTTTCATTTCCTTTAACAAAAAAAAATATTTCGTAATTTTTCTAGTATAACCTTTGTTTACTTTTGGGTTTTGTGTGAGAAATTTTTGGGTGTTACACTTGGTATATAAGCAAGGTTCAATGCTTGGACCCCGGGCACACCTAGAAAACAAAAACAAAAACAAATAAACCTAGAAAAACTTTAAAATTAGTACACACAACTATGCATGATTTTTAAAATGTAGAAAATTTAGAGAACTGAAAAAAACTTTAAATGATTATAGACTAACTCTCGACTTGGTTTGTGCGGGAGGCGTGGACTAGGCAGTAGTTTCTACACGTGGAACTAGACCTACCACCTACGATCGGGAAGTAGAAGCTATTCTTCCCTATATATTGCAGATGCTATAGGAGTTTATTTCCATTATACGCGAGGATCTTTAGGAGGGCAACCTAGCAGGTAGGATAGGGAGTCATTAGTGGAGGCTCGTGCGCCTTTATGTCATAGTGTAGAGGATAGAGTGCAGAAATCCCACGTGGAGTTAGTTAGACATGATTCACCTCCTAGGGTGCTCGAGGATCGAGCTATGATGGATACGAGACACGTCTAGGAGCCCTAGAGCCAAGATATGATCGGGAAGATAAACCTAGAGGTCCACATCATTGCAGCATGGGATCATATTAGAGATATACAAAAGTTACACCCGCCTCATTTTTCTTGAGACACGTGTGGATTTCAAGAAGAGGTGTGGTTAGTTAGCTTGAGCGGATGCTTGGGATATTCCCTTGTTCTAGAAATAGGAAAGCTTGTGTTGCCATCCACCTTGTAAGAGATGGAGCGGGTATCTTTGACAACCGAGGAGCAAAAGCTCCATGTAGATTTTCGAGATAGTCACTTGGCAGCTCTTTGATGAACATTTCAGGAGCAGATATATTTCCAAGAGGTTCATTTAGTAGCGGATCGATGAGTTCCACGATCTACGATAGGCCTCCATGATGGTAGCAGAGTATGAGGGACGGTTTGGATCTACTTTAGTATGTAGACTACATGTAGGACAAGAAGGTTCAAGTTCACAAGTATATCAAGGAATGAACTTGGACTTGGGTGGGGCAATGTGTATTAATTTCCCATAGACATTATCAAAGGCCGTGGAGAAGGCCTATATTACGAGAGAAACCCGGGGGAAGACTCAATAGGCGCATGACAGAGTGATGAGTTGTATATAATAGATGCAGGATAGTAGATCGAGGGGATCAGATCCTCCTCCTTGTGGGGGACACACTTCAGCATAGTCTTCCTTCGGCCTCCTCCACCTCCTCGATTAGTAGTAGTAGTCGAAAACTTGACTACTTTTTGACCTCCACGGTTTCATAATGCTCGAGATAGGGTGTAGTATGGGACCTCTAGCTAGGGGGCCCAACAAGAAACAAGCTCCACCTCATGAGCAGTCGGAAGGAGCATGTCCACCTCAACACTCATAGAGATATATGGTAGGTTCATCATGTCCTTGGCATGTACTACTTGGCCACCTCGAAGAATATTTGTATAGTGGAGAGGACCGGACACTTGGTATGGTTGCGGTGTACATGGACATCATTGGAGAGGGTGTCCTTAAAACCCTTTTAATCAAGGTAAGGCACCTACTTCTAAGCCTATTGTTGGCGACATGGCTAGGAGCCACATGATAGATGCGGTGATCGAGAACCACTAGGTAGAGCACTAGGGCACGGTGATAGAGACCACAAGTAGTATTGGTGGTATTTCGATCCCTATTTTATTTTACTCGGCTCATCAAATTCTTTCATTTTCCATCTTTAGTAAAGGGTTATATGTTGGTGGCGGTTAGGCAACACCTTAGTTGGGACATCGAGATGCCTTCAGAGCCAAGATCTCGGTTGACTCCTTAGTCAAGGAGTGTGTAGTGGACCTAGAACCCTTTACCACGACCTTGGATCTTCATGCCCTTCCTTTGGGTTCTTATTGAGTGACCTTGGGCATGGATTGGTTGTCAACACACAAAGCCGAATTTGATTGCTACGAATATTATATCTTGTGCAGATAATTTGGGTGTGGAGTTAGTGATAGTTGGAGTTAGGAGACCCATCTCTATTCGCACTATTTTCACTATATGCAACTGAAGTGGTGTACACGACAGGGTTGTCGATTGTATGCTATTACACTAAGTGATAGGTCGAGAGGATGGGGTTAGTGGATGTTCACTTGATGATCACCACATTTTATAGGAGTTATCATATGTGTTTTCTAGTGAGCTATCGGGGTGCCTCCCTACATGAGATAGATTTTCACATTGATTTAGTTTCGAGTTGGAACCTATCTCGCATGCTCCTTATAGGATGACCAAACCTGATCTATGTGAGCTTAAGTTATAGCTTGAGAGCCTTCTTGAAAAATGTCTAATTTGTTAGTGTATCCCTTTGGGGTGCACAGGTGATTTTGTGAAGAAGGACGGATCCTTGTGGTTGTGTGTGGACTATTGTCAAGCTGAACAAAGTAATGATCAAGAATCGTTACCCCTTCCTCACATCAATGATTTATTTGATCATAATAAGGGGATCACTATGTTTTCTAAGATTGATCTTAATTTAGGATACAATCAATTGAGGATTATAGAGGAACATGTATACAAGTCAACTTTCCACATGAGATATGGCCACTATGAGTTCACCGTTATGACATTCGATCGTGACAAGCACCCCGTAGTGTTCATGAGTTTCACAAAAGGGGTGTTAAGGAATTTTTTAGATCACTTTTTACTCATGTTCCTTGTTGACATCTTGATCTAATCATGCACGCATGAGGAGCACCTTTGTCATGTTTTGCAATGTCTTCTGAGCAACAAATTTATGGGACCTTAGAGATGTGTGGATTCTTTTAGTTAGAGGTGTAGTATTTGGGTGACATAATTTCTAGGAAGGTATCATAGTTGATCTTTCCAAGATTAGAGCCATTATGGATTGTCAACACCCTCTAGTGTGACCAAGGTGCGCGATTCATGGGATTGACGAGGATACTACAAAATATTTGTTCAAGATTTCTCTCGGGTTATGCAACCCATCACTTCCCTTCAATGGAAAGGGAAGAAGTTCTTACGTAAGATAAATGTGAGTAGACCTTCAAGACACTGAAGGAATGCCTTATGAAAACACCTATTCTTGCAGTTCCAGACCCTCAGGGTGAGTTCTTCATTTGCATAGATGCTTCTTTGGTAGGATTAGGAGGTGTGTTGATGTAGGAGGGTTGTGTTGTAGCTTTTGAGTCTCACAAACTTAAGGATTATGAGCTCAATTATCTAACTCATGACCTTTAGCTTGCAGTAGTTATGCATGCCTAAGTTCAATGGAGACACTTCCTTTTTGGTTGGAGATTTATACTTAGGACTAATCACTTGAGTCTTTACCACCTCTTCATGCACCCTAATCACAATGCTCGTCACCGGTGTTGGATGAAGTCACTTTGTGAGTATGACATGGAGATAGATCATGTGAAGGGGAAGGAGAATGTGGTTGCGAGACACCCTAAGTATACATATACACATGGCTATGGCTACCTTTGTGGGTACATATTTGTAGAGATGGATTTTGCAGCAACTTCCTCACGACAACTTCCCGAATTTCATCCGGATAAAGCTTGAGTCTCGAGACCCCTTGAGGGGAAGTTTGATAGATTATCATTAGAGGCGAGATGGTCTTCATGTTGATAATTTTTGCACTTGTGCAAAAATGGGGAACTTGAAACTTTATTCTGAATGGATGACATTGCTAAAATGGACCTAATTTAGGGAGATTCATTCGGTTTAATATTTTCTCCATTGCATTAAATTAAAGATTGCATGTAATTTGTAGCTATGTGTTACGATACAAAATGTAACAAATAACATAGTTTTCAATTCCATGTTTATCTTCAAAGAGAACAAAAATCCCTAAGGGCGGATGTATTATCTTGATGCAGACCATAATTATAGAATAAGTGGAGTGTTAATTTTTGGAACAACAGACAAAGTTGTAGATTATAGTAATTGAGAGTTCATTACTAAAGTTGCAGGTATTTTAAATTTATTTCCTTCATTATTAAATACATCTAATTATGTTATTGATTTGTTTAGTGCGTTATACAATCCATACATAAAACTTCAAGAATTTAATGTTTTATTTATAAGGAATTTCATTGTTTCCCACACAAGCCGTGGGATGTAACTCAAAATAAATTCATAACTAATGAAGTAGAAGGTACATGTGCATGAAAAGAAAAGTAAAGGAGTATGAAAAAATTCATCATTGCCTTGGGTTCCTCTCATTTCCATTACTCTACTTCTAGCTCCAGCTTTACTCCATCTTCATCCTTGCTATCCACATTGGCATTGTACCTGGAAATAGAAAAAGAAAGAAATGTCAGTCACAAGCTCAAGGTTTTGATCCATATTCCTGTACTATCTAATTTTGTGCAAATGGATCTCCTGACATTAGGAGGTATAAGTTATAGGAAAGACAGGTATAGAATTGGTAAGAGTAGTATTCTACATCAGCACATATGATTCCTAGAATCATTTCAGAGAAGAAAGATAAAATAAGAAAACTATGGAACATAAGAGAGGCCAAAAATCCTAATGTTTTCTAACTAGTTTATCTAAATGTGTAGGTACATGTAGGAAAAAGGAAATAAACATTAACTATTGTGTTTGTAGGTGTAGGATATTTACCATGCACATATCTTAAGTACATGGGATTCCTCCACATAGGTGATTCACCATGCTTAGGTGTCCTAGGGTGTCATTATGGCCTTACACGCATCATAGAGCATCATAGGAGTTACATTTGGCTAGTTATTCCGAGAGTGTAACTCCCACCTCTTGATGGCTACATTTGTGGGGGAGTTACACACCCCACTACTATATGTACACCTTTCATCTTAAGCAATGGAATGGAATGGAGTATGGGATTTGAGACTTCTTCCCTTAATGCATGCACATTGCTCTCATGGGTGATTTCTTTCTTTGATCTTGAAGCTACATATTTTTGCGGTTGAGTGCAACGTTTTGATGCTCACAGATTCCTTCCAGATCTTCATCATTCCTCACGATAGTGTTTACATATCAAAAGTGTTACATTACAGTAAGTTAAACCCAAATAGTGCATTTATTTCATTTCGAATGAAGGATGAATATATAAAGATATAGTTGTACCAATCCATAAAATAAATACAAGTTTAGTACTATAGATTCTAACAAATGGAATGCATACAGAAAGTGTAGATATTCATGTCTATCACAATGATCAAAGTACAAATTCCAAGGGCACATTCTTTTGAACAAAACTATCAATTACAATTTTAGATGAAATAAAGTACACTTATGTAGTGCGGAAAATAAGATTGCAGTCTCATACTATCCCCAGAGCTATTGTCTTTATTTTTAAGGACATAGTAATGAGAATGTACTAAAACAATGCATAAGGGGTGAGTTCAGTTGATTCAGAAGAAGAAGCCAAGAATTTCTAGATAGTTAAAACATCAAAGAATACATCCTATGTTGATCAACTACAATTATGTCATATTGATCAAGATACAAAAGGAAAAAGAGATCAGTTATCATCAAAGATTATAAAGCCACTAGTATGTAAGAATTGAGATAAAGTGCAGATTCAAATCATACTTGTATCAAGTGAAGAATAGTTGCAACTCAAAATTCAAAACAAGAGAAACTTTTCCATAAGGATAAATTTATAGTTTTACTGATCTTACAAGTCCAGTATCAGCTTACAAGTGATCAAAGAATGAGCTATTGAAAGCATTACCAGTTTGCAAAAACATTACTTCATAATTCCAGAAAGTAAAATAATGAAATGATCAAATTCATAAGCCTCTTCAAGATAGAGAAGTCAAAATCTCAAGTATTGATTCTAGATCAATGCAAAGCAAACTACATATTTAGATTCAAAGATCATGAACTACCATGCACTAATGTGAAATTAGTTATGAAACAGATAATGAAATTGTTAATCATTCTTTTACAAGTGCACAATAAGGTTTGAGAGGAAATTTTTTTGAGTTAAAATCCACAAAGTATCGAATACTATCATTCAAATCATCAATACAGATTGTAACTTCTTTCCAAGAAGTTATTTCAGTTGCTAAGGACAAGAATCATGAGGATGATCAATGAATGGAGAATAGCTAGCATGACAGTAATCCTTTCAAACAATTACAAATGCTTCAGATGAGGATACATGTTTTAGATTACAAAATCATTTACACTTACATCTTGAAGTGACATTTCCATAATTTCTTTTCAATCACAAATATCAAAGCACAGGTTTAGGATACATCTTCAAGGTTTGGAAATCAACAAAAATAGGCTCTTGAAGATCAAGTACAGTCATGGTTACAGTCAAGTATCAAGATCAAAATAACAACTTCATCAAAATGCAGAGCTTGGAAAATGCAATATCAACATATTTCTAAGACCGAGAGAGTGCAAAGAGTGCTTACACAATACAAGAAATGTAGCATTCCGGTATCTATTGAAAAATAAGTGTAGTTATAGCATAATTACATATGCTAAGTAAATGGCTTAAAACTTGGAAAGAATTATGAATAAACAAAATACAACTAGTGCAAGTAGGGAGTGAGCACTCAAAGAGATGTACTAGGAGCATGATAACTCATGAGCCTTCATAAAGGTTACAACCTTGCAAAACATCATTCAGAGAGCCAAGAATAAGAGATTTTTGTATTCAAATCTATGTAAAATCTAGAAAATTAATTGTTACAATACCAGGGCAAGTTACAGGTTCACCAATTTTCCATGGTAAGATCACAAAATCCAGTATAGGATGCAACAGAGAATTTCCATCTTTTGAAGTGATCATGCAAGAAACGAACAAATGAGGGAAAATATTTTAAAATCACAAAAGGAATTCATGATACATTTTTCAATATACCCTAAACAGATAAGCCATCTTAGAAAGCTTCATCAAGATACAAGTGAGCATTTTCAAACAAAGAAGGAACAATTTTTTTTTTTTTGAGTTCTAAATCAATGCAGTCAAAGGATTATTAAATATTTTAGAAGATACACCAAAGCATTGCAATTTACATGAAGGTATTTCAAACATAAAGAACATATTCAAAAGGGGTTCTCAACAAGCACTACTCCATCTCATTTTTTGTAGTCTTTTTAGGAAAATATTGCAGTTTTCAAATGTATTTTTATAAAGATTAGTAGCATCATAAAGATCAGACAACTCGGTCCATCAAAAACATGAGAAAGTTGTGATACCAGATGGAGCTCTGAACACAAGGAAATATACAAATTGGGAGTTCAAATATTAGCTAGAAAAAATCCCAAACAATAATCTAAAGGCAGAGTAATGTAAGAACTCAAAGAATAAATGCAAATACCCAAAATTACTTTGTTCATATCTATCGCATCGTATTAGCAAGAAAATAAATATTTCAGAAAAACAACGAAGAAAATAGCACCATCCATATAAAATAGAAGGAGAGGCCTAAGAATGACAAACAATACTTCCGTAGTGAGCTTCGAATGAATGCCCAAAACCCATTCTAGCTCATAATATACACAAACACATTTCGAAGCATGAGTTTCAAGAGTTAGTATACAAGGAAAGAATGATCACATAAACCAATTTCCAGAGTTTAAAGTTTCAAGAATCAACCATGGTGGATATAGACCAAACCCCCAAAAAGGGTAGAAAACTAACAAATTTAAGTTAGCTATGATGGTCAAATCACGATCGAAATGACATAAGCTTAATGTAAGGAAGAAACTTACTAGTTTTAAGAATACGATCTATCAACCTTTAAATTACAAAATGAAAGAATGATGACCCAATTGCATCTATAGATGAGAATTCAATAGACATGTAAAGAAGCATAATAAGAGACAAGTTTAGAATTTATCATTGCACATTAAAGTCAAAGGCTCTTAGTAATCGGGAAGCATACTCAACAAATAAATAATCTTCTCACTATATATTTTGACCTTACAAACTTACATATATATAGGAAATGACATTCCTATATTTTAGGAAGTAGCTAACTACTCTTCCATGAATATCTCACCGAACACCATATACGTGATTGGTTAAACTCGCATAACATATAATAGTTATAACAAAACATATAACTAATAATATTAGTTGTTAACCAAATCATATTATATTACAAATAATAATCATGATTAATAATGTTTTTATTTTATGTTATTGATAAGGTGGGTTGAAGGGACTGTTTATATAACCAAGGTCTAAAACCTAAGAAGATAAACAAGAACCGCCAGGCTAAAATCCTCGAAAACAAGCCTACAAAACTAAACTAGGCAAAATAGCCAATAGTCTACTATTTCCCACCCTGGGATGGGAAGAAGTCTTCAATATTACCCATTATTCCATTTTTACTTTTCCTTCTCTTTACTTCATGCCAAATGCCCATGTCAGATGGAACAATAATCATAAGATCATTTTGATTTCTGGGACTTCCCTTAAATTGGGAAAAGACTCCTAATCTGAATCTAATTTGTTAGATACGTGTCCTCTTTTCATTCCTCCCATTAACTCCACATTTTCTCGATTTCCAACTTCGAAATTTTCTACTTATTTTCTGTTGTTTCTGTTGTCGATGCTCTCGAACCTCCTTGAAAGTCGAAGCAGACACCATATCCAGATTTACACTTCCCCATCTGCTAGGAGTAGATGAGCTTCACTTTTAACTCCATTTTTATTTAAAGGACAACCAGCTTGCAAATGCCTCAGGTTTTTGTAAACTCTACATCTAAAGGTGGTGTTCTCATAATCCAAAACCTGTGAATACTAAATTTTTCCAAACTTTAATAAAATATGATCTAGTAATCCTTTACTCAGATCAATTTCAACACATATGTGAGCATACGTGCACAACCCTGAGTGAGTTCTATCCAAATATTCTTTAATAAACTTGCCCAGACAATTACCAATATTATCTAGGGAATACCATAGATGTAGAGGGAGATTAGGAAGCCTTACCCAAATAGGCATTTTGGTAACTGAATGAGAAGTCGAGATCAAATTATGGAAACCAAGGAGTCAAATACAGACTGACATTACCCCAAAACCACGGTCCTCCAGATAGGCATCGCTGATAATCCTCGGTTTCTTTGAAATGCACAATAAAGAAACCCCTAGAACAGAGTGAAATTTCACACTTATTGGTCTAGTTTTCAAATATCCATTTATATATTTTGGTAGAGGAAGGCCAAAGGCCATTGAAGCACCCGATCACAACATCTCAAACTAGAGACTGAAAGTATTCCTCCACCTCAGAATTTTTGATCTCTAGGGCAGGATTTCTTCTGCCATATCGACCAGATATGCTTGGTTACCAGGAGTATAACCACTATGAGTTCCAAGGATATCTTTGAACGATGTAGATTTGGAAGAAATAGTAAAGGTTTTCTTTAAACTATTTGGCTTGAAACCTAACCCTCTTGTCTTTGACTTGTGCGTATCCTGTCTGATTTGGAAGGGTTCAGATTAGGGTTAGAGGGGCTCCAAACAGGCACCCTAGCGCAGCTTCCCTACATCCCACAACTCTGCCCTAAACTCATGAGACCCAAGGAGGCACCTCCAAGTAGGGTGAATCCATTCTCCCTCCCAATTTGTGGCTATTCTCTCCTAATCTCATAGGGACAAAGATTTTCTCTGCCATTGCCGTCCCACCACTCCCGACCATCGCCTTCAAACTCACAACCTTTTTCCAACCTATATTCACAATCTTTGAAATCCTTGTAACAAAGTGGTTTAGGATAACTCTCATGTCATAATGCCATACACACCTCGTCACATTGAACACATGATTCATGCCTAACCTCAACCCCCATCAATCTGAGCCGAATTGACACCTCGTCGAGAGACCACCTCCACCATTGAAGTAGATGACCCGCCCGGAACTTTCTAGCCGAGTAACGATGAGCTATAGAGGTGGCCAGCCCAGGAATGGACCCCGAGACCTCCCACATATATCCCACATTCCCCACCACTAGGGAAAATCAAACGCAGGCTATCATGATTAATAAAGTTAAACACTATTAATCCTAACATTCACCCCCTTAGTGTGAACATTATTAATAGCTAATCTTCACCCCCTTAATGTGAACATGATGAAGAACCATATTCGAAGAAGTTGAACCACCTCCTAAAAGCACTTCTTAGACTAGGTACAAACTCCATAGATTATCTCTTTACCCTCGTAAAGGTGTAGTGTCAAGCTAAATTATGCAGGAATGCTCCCTACCTCTTTGGGTTCCTATGGGACTTTCCCTTCCTCCTTGGGTGCCCGAATTCTAAATCTCCAAGATCCACAAGCTTCACACTAGCTGGATAACCATCCCTTGAGTCTACCTCGAAATATTCTCTTACTCCCCAAAAGTGAGTTTTCTAAAAACATGAATCTTCCCAAAATTCTAGAAAGGGTTTTAGTCGGCACACCATCATAGGGCAATTAAGAACATTGAACAATAAAAACCACACTACACACATGTCACCGAGATCAATATGTGGCCCCATCATTGGCGGCTCGATGAGAGGTTGTTAAATGACCTTCAACTTCCAATTGCCTCCATCCTCCAGTGATATGAACTCAATACAAGTAGTCTTCAAAATTATAATTAGGTTCATCGAGTCACTCATTCATCTTCTGATTCAGAAGATTCTTCTACAACTATATTTGCTTCATTTGGCTTCAATTTTCCACAAAGAAGATCTTTGGCTCAAGTCTTGCAAAATTTAGATGTATGTCCTTTTTTCTTGCAATAAAAGCATTCTAAGTCCTCCTTTTTAGAGAAATTTTTGTATTTCTTTTTCACATACATTGCATTTTCTTCTTCTACATCTTGTTTGGTCCTTTTTCTTTAGCTAGAAGAGCTGAAATCATATCTTCAAGACCTTGTGATGGAATTTGTCCAAGAGTAAAGACAACATTATTGTACCTGGGTGGTAGACTACTTAATAAAATAGCTTTTACATCTTCATCTTCTATTAGAGCTTTGACTTCTGCAAGTTGTCTCAAAAGAGATCTCAAATCGTTGATGTGACTAGACATTGTAACTCCATCACTCATTTTGAGTTTGAACAATTGAAGTTTTAGAGAAAACTTCGCATTGACTACTTTGGATCCAAATAATTTATTCAAATTATCCCACATTTCCTTTGATGTTTTCTCAAGATCAACATAATGCAATTCTGAATTTGAGAGAGCAAGGCCAATAATGGCTTTGGATTTATCATCCCTTGTTTACCATTCTGCTAAGTTTGTTGGATCTATAGGTGTTGGTTCTCTTCCATCTACTATCCTCCAATTTTTTTTTTTCATCAATTGCATCTATATCTTCACTTTCCAAGTGTGAAAATTGATCACATTAAATTTTTCTAATGGGACTTCCATTGTGAAATGGAGACAAAAGACAAATGAGAAAAAAATTCTTACGATAATTAACTTGATACACAATATTTTAACATATAACACGAAATAATGACAACAAAACTTATGTAAAAAGGATGATTTTTTTCTTAATTACTTAGACAAAATACGAGGATGCCTATATAAATCATACTTAATTGACACATATGAACTATAACACAGACTATGAATATAAGATGTAAGATTTGATAGGAACCATTAAAGAGGCTAGAAACAAAGTTTTGTCAAAACTAAATATTAAAAACTTTCAAAATAACCAAAAAAACACTTTGGATGAATTGATTTTAGACACTAACTTACACGGATTTTCAGACTATAATAGAATGATACACCTTTTGATAACATTTATATTTGCATTGAATTCTCCAACAACAGCATTAACATGTTCAACTATTATGGCAACATTGATATGTTGTATTGAATATCAAACTTGGTGGTAACATGGGCAGAGAGATGTATAACTAAAATCTTTATATTGACATCGAACTCAGGAGGAAGGTAGTGCTGAGCTGAAATACCTAATAAATACGTCACCAAATGGAGTACTGGAGTAAAAATCTTCAATGACACATATTAAAATTCGAATAACATTTGATCTACACACGGACTACCCAAAAGATATTTCTTTGGCACTGCTTGACGCATTCACATTGATGCATAGATCGACCAAACTATTTGATTGGACCAATGAAGAAAATTTCTAAGCTGAGTACATGTTGAGACTGCGTTGAACACCTCACTCATTCGCCAAACACGGAAGTGCATACAATGATCTGCAAGAACCGAATTGTGATATCTCAAAATACTTTTATTCTGGGTGCCAAGATTGTATCTTAGAAATCATACACTACAGTTGCATATCCACTGATTACTTCCCCTCTTAGCTAGACCCTAGACGTATGTAGCCTCAACATTAATGATGGGATGCAACGTATATGGATAAAATAGTCCTAAACAAATGGAGATGCCTGTCTGTATAGTCATCCGAACACATAGATCTATAATGATCAGAAGATATTTTTTGACTCTCATTAACCCAACCCGCTCTAATACCAAATCTTGGTAATCAGGAAGCATACCCAGCAAATAAATAATCTTCTCTCTATATATTTTGACCTTACAAACTTATATATATATATAGGAACTGGCATTACTATATTTTAGGAAGTATCTAACAACTCTTCCATGAATATCTCACCCGAACACCATATACGTGAGTGGTTAAACTCACATAACAAATAATAGTTATAACCAAACATATAACTAATAATATGAGTTGTTAACCAAATCATATTATATTACAAATAATAATCATGATTAATAATGTTAAACACTATTATTCCTAACAAAGAATGGCTAAAAATAAAATATATGGTGCTTGAAAGAGAATATTATCCTAGAAACCGCGAGCCATAACAAGCTAAAAATAGAGAAAATACAGGTATAAGTGCAAAGGGAAACCCGATAGTTCAACTATAGACATATTCCTTCTAACAAAAATGGAAGAGTTGAAAAAATCATTGAAGTTACAACTAAAAAATGAAGAAATAACCCCCAAAGTGTTATTATGACCACGATCTCACCCAAAACCAAGCTCAACATCTTACAATAATGGCGGTCTCCCTTTTGTAGAGCTCAAACAAAGAGAAAAAATGATAAAATGTACAAGTAATCACATATACAGAGTCTCGTGAGTTAACAAAAAAACTTCTTTCAATCTTGAAGATCGATTAATGGAAACCACAAAAAAATGGCCAAGGATTCACCCATCAAACCAAGTGACTGAATGAATGAGTGATTTAGCTTTCCAAAAATATTTACTTACAAACCGACCACACACAAGAACCTAAGTCAACCGAGTGAGTTAAACATCAATGGTTTGAGATGAACAAAATACAAAGATCAAATGGCTGAGAATCAAGCACAAAGCCACAATCAATGTAAAGTAAGAAGCTCGGGTCGATCAACTGGGCAGCTTCAGAAAGTACCAAGATCAACAAAAAAATCAAAATGAAATTCTAGATGCAAACTAACATTGATTTCAACCATGATTCACAAGTAACATACATGTCAATGCCACAACAAAACCATAACCACCTGGCTTATTCAAACTCCACCGACATTGAGAAGGGGTGAGTCATCATGAGGTGGGAGACAAGCCCCTAATAATTAAATTATTTACATTTGACCATACTAAGGTTCAAAATCACATTATGTTGGTTGATTAAAAGGTAAAACATTATGGTGTTAAATGATTAATCAAAAAGGCCAAAAAGATATTGTATTCTTGATTATTGTTTGACTTACAAAAGGGAGACCGCTAAGGATCACCTTTATCACATGGAGGAGTGATATTATATTCTTGATTATTGTTTGACTTACTAAAGTCTTATTCAAGTATATGTGCCATGATCATTACAAAAGGAGGCAAATAATGGTAGGAAGCTAATGATGCCAAGATTTCCTTTACCTTATTTTTTACAAAAGAACCTTGTACCCTCAAGGTGGTCAACACATGGAAAAATGGTCCCCACAGTTGAACACTTTTGCATCTTTTCATGTCATCCACTAGAAGACAAAGCAGAGGAAAGAAAAATTTGAACATGTGCACATCAAAGGTGGTCCCCACAGTGGATTTGGGTATTTTTCTAAAGTATTGCAAATAAGAGAATTATTTTTCTCACATAGTGAGCTATTTTTGCATGTGCATCAAAGGAGGTAGAATTAAAGAATGCCAAAATTATCATTGCAAGTGGATTAAGTTATAAGTGTCACATCAAACAGAAGAAGACAAAGATTGCATGTACATGGGAGAAGACTTACTCAACAAGAAAGGGCTATTATTAGCCAAATTATTCATCCAACTTTGTTAAAAATAGAACAGTCAACTATAGTTTGACTGGATGTATTTTTGTAATCAAGGCTATTAATGCCTCATTGTATTAGCATGGCTATTTTATTCCTTTATTTATTCATGATAAAGGATAAAAATAAGATGCATGGTGGGTAAAATTTTTAGCCTATGTTTAGGATGGGGTGGGTGAATAATTTGGTGGGTACAATTTTTAGCCTATGTTTAGGATGGGGTGGGTGAATAATTTGGTCAGGGTACAGTTTTTAGCCTATGTTTAGGAAATTTTTTGACACAAGAGCGTTAAAGTAGATTTTCCCAATTTTTCCCTTTGAATGAGTATTGATTTCTACCTTTCAAACTATCTACAAGTTGTGTATATCTTATTAATTCTTGTGAATGTCAAAGTCCCCGATTAACCATCTCACTTTACTGCAAATTTAGTAATTTCGCATAATATTAGTGTGCATGTTTTCTTGGTGTATTGTTGTGATTCTTTCCGTCAACACGCCAAGTGTTTTTCCTTAATATTCTTCTAAAAACTATTGGTTTATGCATCTTTGGATCCATTCTCAAATTGATTGTTTATGTACTCAAGAAAATCCCTAAACAATTTTGGTGTATAACCCCATCTTTAAATTCATTTTCAGTCTTCTTTGTACCCTCAAAACCCTAAAAATTAGTTTAGGATACATCAAAAGGAACCGGCCTTGATACAGAGAGACTCACCTCAACAATAGGTATACCCATAGACTTGAGGTGTTTCCATTGTATATACGAAAGAGAGAGATCCAGAGAAAAGCTTAGAAAACATGCATCATCCCTCTACGGGTGCGCTTGAGACACCAAATTTGTGTCTTACGACCCCGTGACCTCGCATCTCATTTCGCAACCTAACCTCATCACCTAAACCTTACACAATTATTTATTAATTACCTTATAATTAATAAATCCACATCGCCATACCCTCGCCACCCGATTTTGCCACCTCATCATGACTTAGTCCTAACCCTAAACTAACCTAATTAAGACCTATAACTTGGTCTACATCCACACCCATGACTAATGACTCCTCACCCGCACCTAAAACCAACCTCATAATGACTTGACCAAGCCCGCAACTAATCCCTCGGGAGAAAAGGAGGGAAAGTTGGCTATTTTACTAAAATAGCCCGCTTTGACTGACCGATATCGGTTCCTACTGACTGCCGTCGGTTACGTAACCGCCATCGGTTCCCTGTAAATGACCACTCCCAACCAAAAACAAGGGTTTTGGATTTTCGTGGATCCAAATCAGAAGTCATTGGAAGGATCCGAAATTTACTTGGCTGAACAGAGACAAGTGAAAGAAACAAGAAGAGTTTGCAGAGAAGGACATCAAGCCAAAAAACTGCAACTGAGTAACCAGAGCCTTGTGACACTCATCTGTTCGTCGGAGGAAGATAGCTCATCTCCTGATTGTCAGGTCATCCTACCTAAGTTATGTCATCGTCATCATAGTTCTTGGACCTGCATCCTTATCAATAATCGGTAGTCCTTCCAAGACAAAAAGGAGTTCTTCGCGAGTTGACCCGATCTCTCTCTACGTGCACGCACACACCCTCTCGACATTCAATGCAGTATTCCTCCTAGCCCTAACCCTTATCTGCTTTCTCAAAGGAATAAAAGGATAGAAGCAACTCTATTCCCAAAAGCTGAAACATTCCGTAAGCGAAACAAAGATGCTTTCAAGAGATAAGAATTTGGGCATGCTCGGTGGGACAAAGAATCGGACTTGCATTCAAATCAAAGTAATTTACAATAGATTCAAAGCAAAAGAGAAGTCAATTTTAGAGTAACAGGCTACAACAATTTATTCTGAAGATCAAAATATTTATAAGGTGACTTCGTAAAGCAATTTCAGACTAGTTTTGCAGCATGTTCCATGCCTAAAGTGACTACTGAGATCATTGGTAAGAGGAATTCCTTTTGAGTTTATTTCTTTACCTTTGAATTTTGTAAGAAGAAGAAGAGTTGGTAATACCTTACCTTATAATAGGCCTGGTTTTGATAACCCTCCTCCTAATCTTCCTTCACCACGTATTAATATCTTTGTTCAAATTCTAGTTATTCCAATGGCTATTCAACCACCTAGGAATTTTGTAACCTTTACTAATGGCAGCCCTTTAGTAATTCTAGTTTATCATGATATTCCCAATGCTGCCATAAAATGTTTACCTACATTCACTGGTGAAAATCAGATTACTCCCACATAGCACATCAAATATGTTATAGCCCTTTGTGCTTTCCATAACATAACTCATGAGGATGTAGCCTTAAGACTTCTAGCTACATCTTTTAAAGGGAAAGCCTTGCAATGGTATAGAACCTTAGAAATTGGGAGCATAAGAACTTGGGATGAGTTGGGAGAAAAATTACTTAAGAAATTTCAAGATCATTCTGATCATTTATCCCTCATAGAGTAGTTTTCCACAATTAAAAGAGCCCCTCATGAATTTATGGCCAGTTTTAATATCCGTTTTGCTAGAACTTGGGAAAGAATTCCAGCAAGTGTCAAGCCTCAAGTTGATCATGCTTTTATTTATTATCTTAAAGCCCTAAACAGTGATATTTCAACTATGATTTAGTCTATGGGAGGAGATACTCTCCCAAGCTTATGATATTGTTATTCACACTTTGAAAATAACCTTATTCAAGCTTGTAAGTTTACACCAAGGCCTTCAATACATATCATAGTAGATTTGTCACCTATTCTATAGCCTATTACCATTATAGAGCCTATTGTTTTAGCTCCTTCAGATGATGTATTCAAAGCTTTGCAGATTATGTATTCAAGATCCTTATCAAAAAACCAAAAAATCAACATCATAGGCATCCTTATCAAGAGAAGAAAATTATAGACAACAATATCAGCCAAGACAATTCAACCCAAGAGCTCGTAGTTCATCTAAGTGGTCTTGTTCCAGCTTAATATAGTTTCGGAAGAATGGTGTCAACCTTATAATCAATCTCATTTTGTTGCCAACTGCCAAAATACATTCTTGAATATAATCCTTGTTACACAGCCTCAACCTGAAGCATTGTATATGCCTCAAATGGAGGGTGGGCAGCAAGATGCTCATAATCAAAAACCACCGAAGAAAATTTGGTCAGCTTCGGAGAGGAAAAATTTATTGCAGTCACAACTAGATCCCAGGAAAAGGCTCAGGAGAGAGAAAAGTAGCAAAAAAAGACTTGTTCTTCCCATAATCACTGATAAAACAACAACTTTAGGGAATAAAATAACAAGCGCTTTTGTTGTTGTTTAGAAAACAACTACCAGTTCTTCTCAAAAGGACCAACAAAGACAATTACAACCTGATCCTAGAAGACTCTTCATACCTTAGATTTCAAAAGTTGTTAAAGCGAGAATCAGCTTTTGCTACAACTTATGCTAAAACAATAGAAGTGGTTTAAAAAATACTTGCTTCTTTTAACATTGTTGATGTAATGAGGAAGTATACCATTAATATTTCACTTTGGGATTCTCTAAGTATTCTAGGACAACGAGATTTTCTTTTTCATGAGACAAATAAGTTTGAGATTTCTTCAAAACCAAAAGGTAGGAAAGGAATCCCGAAAAATAGATATGGTCCTCGGAACAATGGAGCAAGACCACATTAAAGAGGTTAAATAGATTGTTCGAAGGCTTCAATTCTTAGGACATCAAGAATCAACCACAATTTTATTTATCTCTGATTATTGGGGACCATTTAGTTCATAACTACATGGTTGATAGTGGTGCAAGTAAGCACAATTATGCCAAAAGTAATTACGAAAAATTGGGCCTGCAGTATGAACCTACAGAGAAAAGCGTGTTGCAACTAGACGGAACAACCAACACAATTGGTATTATAAGAAATCTAGAGGTAACCTTACATGCTTGTCCCAATGTTACTATTTTACAAGATGTAACTGTTGTAGATTTACCTCCCTATTTTGCCTTATGTTTATCACGAGATTTTACAACAAAAATAGGAGGTTATCTCTCTTCAGATTGGTCATTTTTGTTCTTTACTACAAGATATGGAACCAAAGTTACCATAAATTCAGAGCCTTTGGCTAGATTTCATATTGAGCCACATGCTTCAAACACTGCAGTGAATTATGCAACTTTAGATCAATCTGATTTTGATGTTACATCACATGTTTCTACACTAGATGGTGTTTCTAATCTGTTCATGGATGAAAAAACTCAAGAAGAAAAAGCTTATGACCCTTTCAAAGAAGCAGAAGAATATTTGTTTGGTGTTTATTACTTGCATGAAAAAAAAATGCACCAATTCCCTTATTGTCCAAAATAGAAAAAACAACAAAAGGACTATGGAAGCTTCATTTTGATGGAGCTAAAAATAAGAAAGGACAAGGTGCAGGTTTAATGCTTACTTCCCCTTCAAATGAAAGGTACTTTTCAACTTTAAGTTTGTAGTTTTCTTGTACTTGTAATGTAGTTGAATACGAAGCGTTAATTCATGGCTTGCAATGGGCTAGAAAGAGAGGTATCAACACTTTACAAGTTTTTAGAGATTTAGAATTAGTTATTAATCAAGTGAAAAACTTTAATGTGTGTAAGAATTCATTGTTGAAGTCTTACAAACATATATTTTCAGACTTAATGGATGATTTTGATGCTATTAACATTCAATTTGTCCCAAGAGCTGAAAATAAGCATGCAGATAGACTTACAATAGTTGGTGCCAGCTTTTATGTACTAGAACAAAATGAAAACAAAAATTAAAACCACTTCTAAAATTAATTATCAGACCTTTAGTGCCTAACAATGAAGAGAATTGGCAGGTTTCAAGACAATAAACATATTTGTACATTTTGCAACAACAAGTTGAATTTTTGTAGTAAATCAGGAAAAATTGCAACACTTCTATGGTGACCAGATTGTTTAGTTGAAGACAAATAAGTTTCCTCAAGGATTGGTCACTCTAGAAGACATTTTCAGTTCTAATGATCAATTAAGAAAGGAAAAAGGAAATATTTCAACTCACTCGATAACTATAAAGAAATCTTGGTGGATGATGAAAAGAAACTACTTATTGGAAAGGTATGTTCTTTAGTTGAAAAATAGTCATTTATCAAATTATGTAAAGAATTCAAAGATGTTTTTTCTTGGAAGTACTAAGATATAAGAGGGTTTGATCCAATTTTATCTCAACATACAATAGAGTTACAACCAAATTCTAAGCCAGTTAGGCAAAAAAGAAAAGGCTTGTAAATCCAAAAATTGAGCCATTGATGAGAAAAGAGTTATCTAAGTTAATCGAATCAGATATTATTTTTCTAGTTAAGAATTCAAGTATTCAATCTTGTTCCAGTTGAAAAAGGATTGGATAAATTAGGTCATGTGTGTGGATTTTAGAGACCTTAACAAAGCTTCATTAAAAGACCATTATCCATTGCCAAATATGGATCAGATTTTGAGAACAATTTCTGGTTCAGACAGATTGTCTCTTTTAGATGGCTACAATGGATACAATCAGATCCTTTTGTGTGAGGAAGACAAATACAAAACAACCTTTACCACTAAAAGGGGCACTTATGCTTATAAAATAATGAATTTTCATCTTTCAAATGCGGGTGCAATGTTTCAACGTGCAATGGACATGGATTTTCACAATTTATTAAATAAATGCATATTGGTTTACTTAGATGATGTCACCATATTTTCAAAGAATTATAATGAACATATAATGCATTTAAGGAAGACTTTTCATCTTTGCAGATAGTTCAGAATATCTTTGAATCCCAAAAAGTCTATTTTTTTAGTACATCAAGGTAAATTGTTGGGTCATATTGTTTCTAAATAAGGTTTAGCTATTGATCCTTTCATAATCAAAGCTATTTCACAGTTATCCTTGCCTCATCATAAGAAATCACTTTGTAGATTTTCCTTGGAAAGATCAACTTTGTTAGAAGATTTGTTCCATATTTTTCAACACTTGTCAAGCCTTTAACAACTATGTTAAAAAGGATAAGACTTTCTCTTGGACCAGCGAAGGGAGAAAAGGATTCAAAACAATTAAAAAAACCATTTCACAGCGCCTAATCTTATAAATCAAAATTTTTATAAATATTTCACAATGTATGCACTTGCTGGAGATGAGACCATTTCAGCTATTTTAACCTCAGGTTAATGATGAAAACACTGAGCAGCCAATTGCTTTCTTTGGACAAAGTTTGCATGACTATGAGACAAGGTACACCTTTCTTGAAAAATAGGTACTTTCAGTAGTTAGAGGATTGAAAAATTTTAAGTACATGCTTTCCAATAACAAGATACATGTTTTAGTTTCTCATCCAAGTGTGAAAGCATTCTTGTTGAACAAAGAGCTGAATGAGAAGAGAGCAGGATGGATTACAAAAGTTATGGAATATGATGTTGATATCTCGTGTTGTGAAAATAGTTTGAGGAAAAGGTTTGTGTGAGCATCTAATTGTTGATATGGAAAAACAACAGGTGCCAGAATCAAAAGATCCAAAATAGCATGCTTTGAGTTAGATATTAGTAGTCAAATACCTTGGTATAACTAGAAAATTAGCAACCCGAACTCAGTCAAGAAGTTCAGAATCAAGATGGATGACTTATTTGGTTAACTACTTACAACATAGTACTTATCTAGAAGGTATGGACAAAAATAAATGAAGGTATTTCAGGTTACAAGTTGTACCTTATGTTTTCATTGATGGCATGTTATTTAAGAGAGATATAAATGGAATTCTATTGCGATGTATTAATAATGATGGAATTGAGAAATTATTATTCAAATTCCATGAAGGACATGCAGGATCTCATTTATCATCACATACTATAGCCTCAAAAATTATGAAAGATGGTTGCTATTATCCCAACATATTCAAGAACTACTAATGGATCAAAAACTATATGAAATGTGCTTTCTTTATGAGAAAAGAATGTTTAGCTTCGCTGCCCTCGTAGCTTATTTCAATGGATCAACCATTCATGCAAAGGTGGGGTAATGAATTTATTAGCATGATAAATCCACCCTTGTCATAAAGACAAAAGTGGATTTTGACTTCTATAGATTACTTTACACATTGACAAAAAGCGATAGCTTTAAAAGAGGCCAATCAAAATTTGATACTATCCTTCTATGAAGGTATAGTTTACAAATTTGGTGTTCTAGTGACTTTTATTTCAAATAATTCCTTAGTGTTTCTTGGTGTAAATGTAACAAATTGGGATATTAAGCAAGAAATCTATATGATTACATCATCTAATTATTACCCACAAGGTAATGGATTAGCTGAAAGTATTAATAAAAATATTTTTAGGATCATCATAAGAACACTCAAAGACAACCAAAGAGCTTGGCATCTAATGTTGAATTCAACACTTTGGGCTGATAGAATGACTCCTAAAAGATCAGTTGGCAATTCACCGTACAATCTTGTTTATGGAAGAGAGGAAAGAATTCCCATATCAGTTGAGTTGCTTGTATTATATTTTCTACATCAGATGGAATTACTTGAGAATGAACCATTACAGGTTCGTTATATAGATTTAATGGAGTTGCAGGAGCTAAGAGATCAAGCTCATCTTAACATGGAAAAGAATAAAAATAGATGAAGAAAACTTTTTATAAGAAGGCTAAGTTCAGAGTCTTCAATGAAGGAGACATTGTGTTAAAATGGGATGCTAATCGTGCAAAGCCAGGAAACCACAAAAGTTTGATACAATATGGAGTGGTCCGTACATTTTTTCATCTTGTAAAGAACACAATGCATTTCAGCTTTCAAGGCTAAATGGAGAAGAACTTCCCATTCTTGTGAATGGTATGTTTCTTAAACACTATTTTAATGAAAATCCTACAGTGTCTATTTAGAGTAGGATTTCCTTTCAATAAGTGCTACATACACATTGCAATTTTTTTCAATTCAATAAGTGCATTCATGCACATGATCTAGGTTTCTAGATCCTTTCCCAGCTTTAGTTTATTTTTCGTAAAGGTAGTTTTGGTTATATGCTTTAACTCCATGCCCAATGGACAAGAGCAAGACACCATTCTACAAGCTAGTAGACAATTTTCCCATGGATCACTAGAAATGTTGAAATTTTTTACACTTGTGCAAAAATGGGCATCTCAAAACTTAGTTACGATGGATGGCATCGCTGAAATGGACCTAATATAAAGGAAGTTTATTCAATTTAATATTTGTTCCATTGCATTAAATTAATGGTTGCATGTAATTTGAAGCTATGTATGCTTTTACAAAATGTAAGAAATCACATAGTTTGCAATTCCATATTTATCTTCAGCAAGAGAAACACAAAATCCCTAAAGACAGATGTATTATCTTGATGAAGACTAGAATTAGAAAATAAGTGGAGTGTTATTTTTTGGAACAACATACAAAGTTACATATTACCGTAATTGAGATTATGTTACTAAAGTTGAAATTATTTTTAAATTTATTTCCTTCATGATTAAATACATCCAATTATGTTATTCATTTGTTTAGTTTGTTATAAAATCCATACATAAAAGCGAATTGCGAGAAAAAAGTACACAACTCAGCTCCATAATTTAATGTTTTATTCATAAGGAATTTCAATGTTTCCCACACAAGTCATGGTATGTAACTCAAAATAAATTCATAACTACTAAAGTAAAATGTACATGTACATGAAAATAAAATTAAAGGAGTATGAAAAAACCCATCATTGACACGGGTTCCTCTCCTTTCCGTTACTCTACTTACATGCTACAACTTTACTCCAACTTCATCCTCGCTATCCACGTTGGCATTTTACCTAGGAAATTGAAAAAGAAAGACTATCAATCACAAGCTTAAGGTACTTTGTGGGAAACATTGAAATTCCTTATAAATAAAACATTAAATTCTGGAACTGGGTTGTGTACTTCTTTCTACATTTCAGTTTTATGTATGGATTGTATAATGAACTAAATAACTCAATAACATAATTAGATGTATTTAATCATGAAGGAAATAAATTTTAAAATACCTACAACTTTAGTAATGAACTCTCAATTATTGTAATATGCAACTTTGTCTGTTGTTCCAAAAATTAACACTCCACTTATTCTATAATTGGTCTTCATCAAGCTAATACATTTGTCCTTAGGGATTTTGTGTTCTCTTGCTGAAGATAAACATGGAATTGCAAACTATGTGATTTGTTACATTTTATAACAGCACACATAGCTGTAAATTACATGTAATCATTAATTTAATGCAATGGAATAGATATTAAACTAAATGAATCTCCACTAACTAAGGTCCATTTAAGTAATGCCATCTATAGTAACAAAGTTTTGAGTTCCCCATTTTTGCACAAGTGCAAAATTGTCAATAAGAAGACCATTTGCCTCTAATGATAATGCATCAATTTCCCCTTAAGGGGTCTCTAAGACTCAATCTCCGATCTGGTTTGCAAGGTAGAAGTTTTCGTGAGGAAGCATTGTAAAATATTGCTCTGTAAATTTACACCCATTGAGGTAGCCATAGCCACATGTCACCATCTACTTAGGGTGTCTGCAACCACTTTCTCCTTCCCCTTCACATGCTCTATCTCCATGTCATACTCACAAAGAAACTCCATCCAATGTTGTTGACTAGTGTTAAAATTGGGCTACGTGAAGAGGTGGCAAAGACTCAAGTGATTAGTGAAAAACACGGGAACCATCAAGAAGGATATGTTTCCCCATCCTCGCTACACCCAAACCTTTCCCATGTAATAAATGATTAAATATAACTATCCCCCATCCATCCATCATCCTAGTCTTATTAACCATTGTGATTCATATGTTAACATTAATTATAAGGCCTCACGTGTAATGTGACATATATAATAAATTTACCATCATACACTATATATGCTAATAATATTATGGAACCATACATCCCACATTATGTTCATATCCATTGTATTGACCACTTCAAAAATCATCAAAATCCCATATATATCAAATTACAACACATACATCTCCCAAAGTGCATGATTTTGTGTCTACATTTTCGCTCACTTTATGTTTATAAGCATAAAGCTTGATAAAAGAAAGCGAGATAGAGATGCATACCTTATAACCATGTAGATCGATGAAGAAAGCATCAAGGACTTTAAAAAGCACAGAATGAAAAAGATGGATTTTTGAAACTAAAGTTAAAAATGCATAAATAAGTGATGAAAGTAAACCTAGGGTGGAAACGCATGTGTAGTTGCTAATGTGATGTACTTGCATGGTTAGTATGTGAAGTTTCATTTTCAAAAATGTTGTTATTGATGTAATTTTTGTTGTTGTTTCCCCCAATTGACAACTTATTTCGATACGATCGGACTGTAGGAGAAAATAATCAAGTAGTCAAATATATATGTATGTATGTGTAAAAATGCTATGTAAAAGTAGTATGTTTATGTATGTAAAAGTAAAATACACAAATGAAAAATGTAAATGGAACATGTACACCATATCCATGTCGAGAGAAAGAGAGTCTAGAAGAATATCCTATACTTCATGGTTTTTTAGGGTGATCTCGTGTCATAGGCCCGTTGGCCTAAAAATTTGTTAGTTAGGCAGTCATGGGGAAACGAGGCCAACAAAGCAGTGCGAGGGCATAGCCCCTCTTTGAGATAGTAAAGTGAAACTGGTTTATTGCTAATCTATCAAGTAGGAATCATGCAAATCTACACTATTCTAACTTCAGGGGTTTGGGATCTCATCCCAGTAGAGGTAGTTCCAACAAAAATAGAAAGGTAAGAGGGAAGGAAAGGAGGAGAGTAGATCGAAGGAAGAAAAGAAATGAATTCCAAGACGGAAAGGTCAAAGGTTTATGCTTTGGGTTGGTAGTAAACAAAGCCAAAATTACTTGCATAAATGATTAAAGCAATACTTGATGAACATATGACGATAATAGGAATGAATCCAATAGAATAAAAACATAGATCTAACTTAAGAAAGATCTGATGCAAATAACACATATATTGAGCACAAAGTCTAAACATATGTATTAATATTTCTTCTGTTACAAGAAAACACAAAGTCTTTCTCTCCTCACTTCTCTTTTCATACAAAAAATGTCCACCTTGAATATAACAAGTATTCAAGTATTTATAGAAGGAGAAGAGGAAAGAAGACAAAAGCAAACCAACCACTACTTACAAAATATCTTACAAGATATTTACAAAATATCTAAAAAGTCAAAAGTTGACTTTGGGCAAGTTTTTGGATGGAAACATCCCATGGTGCAACATGGATGAGGTCATCGTAAATGCCAACATGCTTTTTAAATATTTTACAAAAATGATCAATGCATACACCAGAGGAGAAACTAGTCCTCATCATCTCTCTGCTCAAATTTGGTGTCTGGCGCTTTTGATCAGAGAGGCAATCGACACTCGTGCTCGATATTCCATAAACTTGCTGATCATTGCTTGAAGTTGATCATGATCTGGACCTTTGAAATGGTCACCAATGACTTCACAAGTTTCTTTCTCATTCTTGAGCTTGTCAAGTAACTCGGTGAAAGTTTCACATGCATCGATCTAAAAGCCAATGAAGTCATGACAGGCAAGAGGTTATTGATTGATTCTCAGTCTAAAGTGACCTCTGGTGCCAAACCTTGAGTGACAATAGCCTTGAAGCGCTGGAATGTATCATCTACTTCCCTCAAGTTATACGATTCACTGAGCATCCCTGGAGACATTTTTGTAACTATCTCTGCTCCATGTTGAATCATGCGTACATGAGACTTCATCTTTGATTTTATCTACTCTCTAGGATATATTCCATTTTATCAACCCAAAATCTAAAGTGATGAGAGCTTTGTTATGTGCATGTGGGTGATTGATAATGCCGACCTTTAATAGGTCATCAACCGATTAGTTATCCATGGTTTGGAACATTTCATGCCGCAATATGGCGTTATCCAACTCTTCGAGATAGGGTGCTTACTCATCGCTTATAACTCATTATTTGCTCTATGAATTTCCCAATCATTTCTTATCCATCTTCGAGGATTCACTCGATCCAGAAGATATTGCTATGCCTTGTTCACCAATCTTAACATATTCATTTATCTTCTCTTAACTAGGAACTTGAATGGGTTTGGCGGTAGAATTCTTGGAGGAGCGCTTCCCATTTTCTGCAATGCTCGGAGGAGATGTTTTTTTTGTTCCTTGAGTATTCTTTTCTCTCTTTTTGCTTCTTGGATCTTCTTGTAGAGAACATCCACAACAAACAAGGCTTCCGTTGCGAGTCTTTCATATGAGGTCCCCATTGTTACTTGAGTCAACTGCGAAGTCTCAGGGAGACGGATCCTCCTTTTGCTTGGTGGGGTCCGGGTAAGCTATCTCCATGAATCTCACCCCGGAAGTGATTTTATAAAATTGAGTTATCACTTTCTTCTTCTTGGTACCCTTCTTTGGAATGACAGAGAAATCCATGGCCGCAATGGTAACTTTTCTCTTATGCTAGCCCGATGGTCGAAATCCAACTAGGACTTATGGGAGTGGGAGTAGAGGAAATAGAAGAAGAAACAAGAGTGAAAGGGGGAGAAACTGTAGAGGCCTCAGGAAAATGTGTTGAAACACTCGGTGGTGGCATTGACAAGGAGTCCAATGCATTGCTACTTGTGGGGCCTGGAGTTACTAACGAGGAGGAGAAGGACATGGAAATGGAAGGGATCTGCAATTGGATGGAGGGAATACTAGGTGATAGATCTACAAGAGAGGAGAAGATGGAAGAGGTGGGAGATGGAAGGGAGGAAGGGAGAGGAGAAGACACATCCATAGGAATAGATGCTTCAATGATAGGAGGAGGAGAAGAAATGGAAGAAGGAACACTGGGTACCTTTGCAGTTGTAGTTGTGATAACATCCTGGGTGGATGTATCCATTGAAATATCTATTGTTTCTTCTTTACTTAGAGACACCAGTCAACTACTTGCTTCTTAGAAGTAGAAGGAATACCTTCAGAGTTTCTTCTTGCCTACTTGATTCGTCCTCCTTGTCTTTCCCTTTTCCTTTTGGCATATGGGCGGTCTTGGAGGTGTTATACCCAAGGAGAAGTAGTGAAATCAACTCCAAGGTAGGTGAGACCATTCTATTTGCACCAATGTTCGGTGTGCTGTAATGTGGGCTTAACCCTTTCCTAGAATATTTTTCGGTGCTTTGGCTCTATCGATCTCTACGAATGGCCAATCATCCCCATCTGTGTCAAGGTAAACTTGATCAATTTCTTGATCAGTCTCTTGGAATTCCTTTGGGAAAATGGCAATGCCATAATGGACAATCTCCTCAAGAGCCATCCAGGAGTGATCTTTTCACCTGATATCTATATCATGTGTCGTCGTCGATCCAAATGTCCTTGATCTCAGGAACATGGATGGGATCAATTTTTGCCTTCAGGAGGAAACTCTGGCAGTCAAAGTTCGGCCTTACTAGGAAGTTGTGCTTCAAATTCAGTAACTCTAGCTCAACATACATCTCCCGTGCTTTGGTAAGTGAAGGGCAGGTGTATCGGCCAACTGTAAGGGGGAATGGAGTTCCTCCTTTCTTTCTCTTCATGCACTTCTCATGGTAAGTGATTAGTTGCCTTGACAATTCCAAGAGGATCAGCTTGAGCTTTGTGAACCTTGGTAGCTTCATTGGTTCTCCCTCAAAATTCACACGGCACAAACTGAGGTATGTGAATGTGGGGAATTTTGTGAACAACGCTCCCCATTTCTTTGTAGCAACGAATCACACTTGGGCTGGTCCGACCATGTCTCATGTTTGGCCTCAAGTAAGCAAATTTACTCATAGAAGAAGACATCATTAATTTTAGAGAACTGGGGATACTGTCCTCGAACTTTAGCTCAGGTAGAACTTGTATATCTTTACTTGGGGCCATACCACATTTCGAGCTAACCCTACGAAATCCCTCGGCGACGTGGCAAAAAGATATACAATGTAGGAATTCATGTAGAACTTCCAATTTGTTAGAACTTGTTGAAGTTATTGGGAGATGGTGTCACTGATGATCTCACCCCAGCCAAAGCAATGATCAGTGCATTCTTGCTCATGGTCTCCAGGTACCTCAACATCCATTTGTGGAAATAATGGGCATCAGGGAGCCCAAATACTCTGTTTAAGAAGGTGATTGTATCACTCAACTCTTCATTGAAGTCACTACAATGGATGGTTTGTGGCCATATGCTCACCAATTTCTTGTTCTTTAGATAAAGCTCGTTCATCATCTATATGCATTTATCCTCATTATCATCCTAGGTCTTCTTGCAGTCTTCGATGCTTATTTCTACATATTTCCTATGATGAGGAATGCCCAGGGTTAGTTCAAAGTGATGAGCTATGAGGTCGATGATCATCTTGTGTTCTTTGTATTCGACAAATCTAGTGTCTTTGTTATAGCACCGAGCAACCAACATGATGAACTCGTTATTTACGGCGCTAACTAGAAGCCTAGCTGTAAAGTGCAATCCACTGCCCACTAATTTTTTTCATCCACGGCCACCGCTTGCTTGCTGGTTGGTCCTCACCCAAAAGTCATCCATGTAAATATGACCTAGCTCGAGTCTCTGATATCAAGGTTGCACTCTACATATGAGTTAGGCATTTTGACTCTTTGATATTATACTTCATCTCTTATTTTGACTGCTTAGCTTTACCTTTACCTTTAGTTGGTTTCTTTCTTAATGAATACATGTGTGAGCTTAAGGATGGATGTTGTTGTTCTACAAGAAGAATTAAGGAGGTCCAACCACGAGAAGATTCATGTCAACCATCATGTTATTCATAATGAAATCTTGTAGAATGAAGAACAAGCAATTATAAGCCTTAGGGCGCAAGGCATAGGTTTAAAATAGGTTGGAGAGGCTTTTTATTGCTAGGCACACTTGGGAAGATGTTGACATGAAAAAAGTTACACCCAATGTTGACATGAGAAAAGTTGCACCAAGTTTAGAAAGGGCACAATTTTGAGAGGTGTTGCATGAAAATTTTTAGCGCCAAGGATAAAGCGCGGGCGCGGATTTGCAGCATACAACATGTTATGTTGATGTTAAAGAATTTGCGCCTACACCTTAGGAAAAATCTGCTTTGGTGGGCACACGAAAAGTTTTGTTGTAAGTGTTTAAAGTGCACCCAAGCGCAACTTTGGAAGATGTTGCAAGGAAAATCAATGTGCCAAGGGAAAAAGTGTTTGGCACAGATCAGCGGCACACAACATCTTATGTTGATGTTGTACAATTGGCACCTATGCCCCACAAAAACTACTAAGTGTTCGTTTTAATGGGCACGAGAAAAGGTTATGTTACAAGGAAGAACAATGCGCCATGACTTTAATCAGTTAATAACTTGGATTATTTTCTTGATTTCTTTTCCTTTCTTCTTTTGGATTAGTGAGATGGTAAAGAGAGGGTTTTGAAGGCCTCAATAAAAGATGGGTTTTTGGTTTCTTCAGAGGCAGGGGTCTTCCAGATTTGCAGATCTGGAAGGAGAGGTAAAAGGGCTTCAACTGGTTTGATAATTTTGTTAGGTGTGTTTCTTTAGATTTTATCTTTTACACCAACCCTAATACCTAATACAAACAAGACAAAAACAACAACCAAGAGAGGAGCCACTTACCCGGATTTATAAAAGACGAAGAACGACGTGGGGTCCATAAGCTCAAAAAATGGCATGCATGGGTGACAAGGATGGCTGACAGGCACAGAGAAAACACTTTTCGCAATTTTCAATTTGTGAAAATGATAGGTGTCGAGCGCATATTTATAGAAAAATTGGCATTTATTACCTCACCAACCACCTTTGGTGCACTTTTCAGAGCATCGACATGAAGAAAATTACACCTTAGAAAATGCTTAGGGCAAATATCTTGGTGTTGACATAGTAATTTTAGCACTAAAGGTCCAAAGGGGGCGCAACTTTGGTGATGTTGACATAACCATGGGTGCACCGAAGGATATAGGAGTGGCGCAAATTTTGGTATGTTGACACAACATTTCCAGCGCTTCTAAGGATTTTAAAGGTGGGCACGTTTTAGGATGTTGACAACATTTCCAATGCCATATTCACAAAGGCACATTTTTGGGATTGTTGACACGTAAAAACTACTGACGAAGGAAGAAGCTGAAAAATGGCTAAGTTCTAGAAAAAACTTGATTTTCGAAAGGGAGTTTTGGGCCATTTCGAACGTTATCAGACTTCCTTAGGGGTCAAAACATAATTTTTTTGGTATAGTTACCTGCAAATTGCCCTTGTCAATTTTGCAAGATAACAAGGCCGAAGAAGTATAGGGAGAAATTTCTCTATATCCTCCAACCTTTAACTATTTCCCTGAATATGTGTGAATATATCTTTTTACCCTCCGGTTTTTGGGAAATCGACGCGTCGGTGGTAGAAGAATTATTGGGAGGAATTTTTTTATATCCTCCAACCAAGAACTGCTTCCCAGAATGCTAAGAACAACCATGTCCTATAAAATCCGTTGTGTATGGAGTTCATAGAATGGTCTAAACTCACTCATTATATATAGATCACAATGTCAAGGGTAGAAAATATACTTGAACTAAATCATTGTAAATATGTTGTGTAGATCAGAAAAACCCCAATTTATTCTCCTCCTCTTTAGGGATGCATGTCATGTCGTTGGTTGGAGAATGCATCCCCAAAAGAGGACCAACCACATGAGCTCTATGCCCTGCAAGGAAGGGAAAATGTGCTTGGTAGAAACTAAGGTGTGCACAAAAATATGGCTATCCAAATACAAGTGTTAGCTTGAAAAATCATGCATGTGTAAGACAATGTGTAATGTACGCAAACAAAGGTAAGCTACCAAGAAAAGTAATGAAAACATGCAAGAAGACATGAAAGCTGCATTAAGAGGGTCACAAATATTTGACATCACTCACGATGTCACAAGACACACAAGGCCATCATGGTTGCATACAAACAAATAAGTGTGCACACAAAACATAGGAAAAGATATAGACAAGAGGAAACAATAATAAACAATGTAATAGACAAGTATGGAATAAAATATCCCTACATAATAAATGCTACACATTAAGCACACGTTAGCATTTTAGAAAGATACCAAGTATGTCAAAAACGTGTTTAAGAAAGTAATGTAAAGTACTAAGTGCAAAATAAAACAATAGCACCTATGAGAGATGAATGTGAATGCCCCTAGCGACTAGTGTAGGAAGGGTAGAAGGAAAGCATCCGTGCTACATGTGAGAGACGTATATCTACAATCACAATAAACAAAGGAATGATTTTACATGTGTGGATCATATAAATAAATGACAGACAAGTAATCTAACTAGCATTTGTAATATAAAGATCATGAACATAAAAAAGTAAGAAAGAGAATAAGCAACCATAATATGCAATATATGTTGTGGATGGATGGAATGGAATGGAATGCAAGATGAAATTATAGGGGCTGTGTGCCCCCAAGTGAATGGAAATGTAGTCAATGAGGTTAATTTTATTTTATCCCTCAAGTCATCAAGAATGAACCATAAACGAGAGTTCCTCATCATTAAATGGTTGAAGCGTGTTGTGTCTAACATGCTAAGATGAGTATGTATGGGTAGTGATGATGATATGCGACATATAGAAGGGATGTGTGTGAACTTTATAGAATAAGCACATATAATGAAAAAATGAATGTATTAGTGATTATTTAACCCTAATCGTATATCATAACTAGATGGATAGATAAAAGGACGATGTGGTGGATAGCATGTGTCACTACAAGATGAATGGTGAGGAGTGGTGACATAGCCTAAAGCATATTCACTATAAGATGAAATACTAAGTGACTATTTAGCCTAAAGAGTATGCCACTAACCTAGTAATGTTTCATGATGAAAAGGAGTGAATGATAACCCGTGATGAATGTAATGTCCATTTGATTTGTAAACCCTCGACATTTGAGTATGGATAAAAGAATTGAAGTGCATCATAGGGTAGTGAGTACAACATTTAGAAGAATATGTATTATATGTAATGATGATGATAGACAACCATATGATGTGTATGATGTGTGATATACAATGTATCGTCGGATGAAATGCAAAAATGCATAGATAGACTAATAAGGTGAAATGCATGCTAAGTGATGTGTATGATGACTAGGATGTAATTCTAGATGAAAGTGTGACACATGTATGATGAGGAATAGTACAATGGATGACGTGTAAATGTGTATATATTTCAAAAGGATTTAAACTAACTATAGAATGTGTAAGGTAAGATTCGTGATGGGTGAATAGATGTAGTGTGTAGTATATATTATGCACTATTTGGGGCTCATGTGTAGTAATCCCTCAATAGTTAAATGTGAACCGAAGAACAAGAGTGTGTCATCGGGTAATGATGACATGAAAATGTGTGATTTTTATGCCTATGCTACGAGATAGATGTATTATAATGCAAAGATAATAGATGTGCTTGACACGAATAGGATCGGGGTGTGTAAATACTATACTCCCCAAGTGTTTGGTAATGCATATACTATTTGATAAATGATGAATGAAGGAAGGAAATATCATAGATTTTACAAGATTGATACAATGATGGGATAAATAATTAGAGATAATATGGTATGTGTAACAAGATATAGATGATTGTATGTGTATGTATATATACAAGTGGTTATGAAATGAGGTTATTTATCATAATAGACCCCTCAACAGTCATATCAAAACCATAAGGATAGGAGTGTGCCATCAAGAGGGTAGGGTGACAAGATTAACCTACGAAAGACCAAATTTACATGTGGTGAAACCATGTTGGAAAAAAATAATATTAGAGCAATGAAATGGTGGTAGAATTTGATATGTATCTTGACCACTAGTACAAGAATTAGTTTCTTTGATGAAAGTGATTGGTTAGAGATTAGTCTTGAGAGGAGGAAAAGTTACACTAAATTTTAAGTGAGGTTAGTTAGGTTGTTGTAGTAGTATGATAAATGATGTATTAGAAGGAGATTGTAAACTAATTTTAGGATTTGATTGACTTGGTGATATCGTAGATGGTTGTGTAAGACGGGATGGTGAACTAAGTGTGAGAGGTTATTACTTAGGAGTTTCTTGAGTAATGCTATTCTAATGCTCCTTAGATATAAATGAATAAGATTTAGGAACCCAATAAGATTTATCATTTTATTAGAATGTTGTGTAGAAAATGAAATAAATCCTTGGTGATCAAGATGTCGATTATTCGTCCGAAAAGTGTGACAATTGTTTTCATTATGTCCATTGATTCGATGATATTTGTAATACGGATGGCCTTGATATTTTACTAACCAATAAGGAGAATAGTAATGAGTAGGCGGTAGAGCAATTAATTTATAATGAAGTAGCTGATTAAGAATGACATGCTGCGTAGTATTGTGCTCAAATATGAGAGGCTCGTGTAATGCAATGTCTTGAGGTTCCGCTACATGACTTGTAGTGGACATAGATTTCATATAAGATGTAAAAGGATAAAAAAATGCGATTAAGAAACATCCTAACTTGTTGAATTTCATATTTGAGAGATATGATCGTGGATTAAATGGCCTTAAATTTCTCGTGGAATAAAGTATGTAAATCTTGAATTGATTCCAATAGGGGTTAATTAGATCAATACTCACTAGGTTCATTAAATAGACAAGAAAGAATAGGAATTTGTTTGTGTGGTGGCGTATTGTCATCATAATACTCGATGTCTAGGATTTTTATAAAAGAGCTTGGAAATTGGGATATCTCTTGATGTCAGAATCGATAAAGAATCTTGAGCAACCTTACGACCCATGATAGAATAAATATGAGGATCCTAAACGTGAAATACATTGGGTTCACCAAAATGATTAACTAAAAATGTGGATATATGCACTATTTAATCTAAGATGTGAACAATTGTAAATAAAGTAAATAGATTCTATAAATAAAATGTAAAGATGACCCAAGAAAACTAATCTAATGAGTGTAAAAACCTAACATGCAATAGGAGTGAGGAACTGACTTGGTTAGTAAGAGGAACTCACCGAACTATGTCGGAGAAGTGACTCGAGAAGCAGAAGTGGGAACGACCGTGAAGAGGTCTTGAAAAGGTCCGATTAGGGCTCATTCTCTAGACCGAAGCACTTGGAAAGGGATTGGGATGCTGCGCGGTGCCCCGGTCTAAAAAAAGATGTGCCATGGTTTGTGTAATAGGTCAAGAGATGAATTTCACAGCCTAATAGGTAGTCTAAAACACTTGTGTCTCTCATTAAATTCAATGTATTGCTTCGGTGTTGCTTGTAATCTAAGATGTATAGAAGACCTGCGGACTACCAAACAAGAGTATAAAAACCCTAAAACAATAATGGAAATTAATGGGTTGGGTGACCTCAACTTTGCCAAAATACCAGCTTACTAATCGAAAGTTGCACTACATTTTAGACCCAAATGTATTTCTAATGAGTGTGTGTATCATGTGCCATAGGTTCTCTATTTCCCATTGTACTTTATGAAGTTGCAAGCAATAACTAGATGTAAAAATGTAATAGAATGTGTGCATGGAATAGAGTAGAATCCCTTCCCCTATGCTTATGTGATGAAGATGAACCAACCTTGTCCTTGTGATAGAGCTAACAGATACAAATTATATCCAAATCGATGCAACTCTAGATGGATGATACTAGTGACTAGTACTTGGTTCCTCAAGATGGTCTCATATCTTTATATTTATAGGGTTCACTTGATCTAATTTCATAATTAACCACGAAATGGATGACCACTAAAAAGATAAAGACATCAAACAACTAGAAATACCCCAAAAGTGGAAAGAACATTTTAAAAGGACCAGGGCTCCCTGGTGGGACCAAGGTGACCACGGGTGCCCCAAGACTGCCCGGCTGGGCAACCAAGTCAAGGATAAAATGATAGAAGATGACTAAAACTGACTTGGCATGTGTATATAGTAGAAGTCGGGAATGACGATGGAAATTAATTAAATATGACCAATATATTGGAGTTAATTATTACTTTATTCACTCTAAAATCCTCTAAAATTAGTATGATACCATTACTAAATATAACCCAAAGTGTGATATTTTTGTCTTCAATAATCTTCCTTTTATTTCCCATTATCTCTCAAAAAAATCCTAAAATGCAAAAAACCTAAAATACAAAAAGTCCTAAAAATTAAAAAACCTCAAATGGACCCCAATATTTTCATACCAAATATCTCTTCGTAAATTAAGGCATATGCCAAAGCTTAGCTTGTTACATAAAATATAGCAAAATATATTAAAACTCTAGGTTCCAGAGAAAACCAAAAAAATGTTTGATTTTAGACCAATAGACAAAGTAATTTGACCTAAAAAATATTCTAAAAATTCAGCCACCCTTTCTCGGAAAGTGTGATCATGGAATATTAATAATCAATATCTACCACCCTAGAAAATTTCAAGCTGATCCAATAATCGGGTGAAAAGTTATGCTCTCAAGAAGTTATTCTCCTACATCGGATAACAAACAAAAATTTGGTAGAGATTTTTATAATCTCAAGACATGAATATTATATAAATAATAATAAATCAGTAATAACCTTCATTAAATTATTCAATGAACACCATACAATTATATATGTTTATGTTTCTTATAAAATTGGAGACCTTATAACTCTCTAATAATACACGAGTTGTTTCAACAACTTATAACACACTAGTCTTATTACATAAGTTATTTACATTATAATATGACCTCACTAATAATGCAATATAACTGTAATACTAATTAATTTACCCTATTGTAATACATTCATTCTTTTGTGAGTACTAGTTTGATTTCTTGACAAAACTCTTAAACTAATAGTTGTGTAATGAACACCAAATATATTATGCATCAATGAAATAATAATATTTATATGTTTTTCAATAGATCAAGGTGTAAGGATAAGAAATTTTTAGAATGTCTAAAGAGATCGAGATTTTAGATTATGAATGTGAGGATTTATCTTTAAAATGATACAAGGTCAAACATAACATTGCATAATGACAAGTTACTAAGTTTCGATTAATACATAGATAAAAGGCTCCAATAGTGATTAAGAGAGTAACCCTTGACAAATTATAAGGCAAAAACTTGATAACTAATATATGATATGTACTATAAGAAGAGGGTAGCTGAAAGGTGAATTAAAATATCTCTACTAGGGAAAACCATGGAAACTTTAAATTTCATATAGGTACTTGTTAGGTATAACAGTTTTAATTTCATAAATAGAAATTTAATCATCATTTTAAAGCTCAATTTTTAATTTAAGCATATCTCAAGGAAACCAAGTAAAAGTAGATTTATAAAATAAGTCAACAAAAACTTTGATACCCAATTTAGTTATAATTTATAATGGGTGACCACTAAATAAAATAAGTTATGATGCCTTCTAAATGATTTTAACAAGAAAATTACCACTAATCTTCACAAGAATGGGTGAAAGGAGGAGACATTGAAATATCAATCTAATCCAATAATTTCTACTCATAGGAGATCCTTGAATGATGAAATGATGGAACAAAATGTTGCAAGGTTTAGAGCCTTCCAAAGTTTGGGTTATACATTTGACATTGAAAGCATGCCATTGAAGATTGAAATATAATAGCACTATCCCTCCTACTTATTTACTCTGTCAAAAACTACTAAAAATAATCCTTTGAAAACCCTTATGCCCTTAAAAATTAGCCGATGGGAAATCTATAAGAGAATTTTCCAATTCTAACATATGTAGAAGTGGAAGGAGCCCAACCGAAAGAGTAATAAATAAGAGTGACTACTAACACTTTAGATAAGATGTGAAATTTCCCTACAATGGAAAGAGGCTTGGAAATATAGTAGGAAATTTGTTTCTCATCCCTTTAAACAACATAAGCCCTAATCTGAGAGGGTGAAGCTCTAAAAGCAAAAGGTGTGTCAAGAAATTTGAATCGCACAAGGATTTATTCAAATTTCCATTGAAATCCTTCAAGGCATGTGGAAGGAGAGTGTGTATAACATTAATTATATGAAGGCCCATTAGCCAAACTACCTCGGATTCCTTAGCCATTAATGATATGAAGGCCCAAATTAAGAAACATGCTGAAAAAATCAAGGCCCTTGGGAGGACATGGCTGTTTTACTAAAAAGGAGGGCAAAGACAAGAAGGTTCCTAACCGTAATCCGATGCTTGAGGAAAAAATTGTAGAAATAACTAAGAAACATTAGAATATGGAAGAGACTATAAGAAAGATCATAAAAATCATAGTTATCACCTTACTATGCATAAGGTCATCCTTGATTTCATTGAAGTATAGGTCAAAAAAGTTTGTGATCTTAGTGACATTCCTTCAGGAATTTGGAAAGGAGGTAAAGAAAAGAAAATGAAAATCTCTTCAATCAGCAAGGAACCCTCTCGGACGCCACTCTTAACCTTTTTAAGGATATGGAGGAGGTTAAAAGGTCTTTGAAAATTATCTCAAATGATGGTTCCTAGGTGTTTGTTTTTTCTTTTTGCTAGTCTATTGTGGATGTACAATTGATTTGATTATGTAGTTTGGCTGTTTTTGGCTTCACGTAGTCAGGTCATCCCATTCGATTGTTTTTACCTATATTTTTGTTGTTAGGCATTATTATCTAGGGTGTGGTTCCTACTTGTCAAAAATCCATGATTTTCACCTTGTTACATTTAGTTGTTGATCCCTTTTTATATTTTGGGGTATGGTCCCTTCAAAACCATTTACCAATAATACTAAAAACATTAACAATTCTATTGTTCCATAGAAGATATAGAAATAAGGGAAAAAATATTGAAGGAGTCCATGCAATTATAGATTGAATTTTCCTTCTCCATAAGACTAAGAAAAGATTCATTTGTAAAATGTACATTAATGAATATATTAGATAAGTAAAGAGATTCCTTTCACTAAGCCTCGAGAAGAAAAGAGTGACGACTAAGAACCGAAACCTTCTATTACTAGCACATATAAGGAAGGAGATGGAAAACATATTGTAGTTCCCACTTCCCTTCGACACTTATTATATTTTTATTTCAATTCTTTGTTGATTATATACATGGATATCATTGTATCATTTTGGCTTAGCATGATGTTAGACGATAGAGATAATTTGACTATTGATAGATTTTGATTCATAGTGTGATTTGTGTGAACTCTTAGAGAGACAATTTTATATTGATGATGATGTGTTGTTGACATATTTATATATTTCTTACATTCAACATTCTCCTCATATGGAGTAGGATTTAGAAGTTGAACTAATCTTGTGATCTTATTGGTATTGATGAAATATAGAATTGAGATGTTGTTAGAATTTTTTTAATAATAGCATTGTTGGTCTAGATGATGATTTAATTTATATATGGATGATTGTTGACTTATATGCGTATATTTTATCTTGGATGTTTTGATGTGGCCATGAGGCCGAAGGAGGTATTGTGTGTTTTGCAGGAAAATACATCACAACAATCAAAGGGGATTGGAGACCAACCACAGCAGAATACTGGATGGATACGACAATGGTCACCATTGCAAATTATGGAATGTTTTTGTTTTGTTATTTTTTATTAGGGGGTCCCCATTGGGGATGACCTCCAATTGTTACCAAGGGTTTGTGTGTTGTTATTTTCCTTTCTTTTATTTAATTTTAGAGTATGTGATTTTAATTGTGATGTAATTTCCTTTTTATCATTATTGATTTATGTGTCTAAATTATTAAATTAATCATGTTACTAAACTAATTATGGATGTGAAAAAAATAATTCATTTATGAGATTGGTTGGTACTTTGGTCTATGTGTTTTTAAGTTGAGTGTAAGTAACTTGAGTGTTGTACACTCTATCTAACCTTCGAAATTTAGATTTGTCCTTAAGGGCTAATTTTGGAGGCTTGTGGGATAAGCTAAGCTTGTTCCACACCTCTTAATTTCTTATACTAACCATACCTATGGATTTTGAATAAAAAATAGACCCCATTAAGTTTTTACAAGACAAAAAGTGTCATTCATATAACTTTTCTTACATGGGTTTTAAATTTTGTCCTTAGGGGGTGTGGGTTGGGATTGTGTGTGTAAGAGGTTTGTCATTCCTCTCAACCACCAATTTATTGTGCATTGGGGTTGAGGTTTGAATATTGAGGTGGATTTGAGGATGAGTTATGTGGCATAAAACACGGAGCCACCTCACCCTCCTCTCTCCCTTTTCTATTTATTCAAGTTCTTTTGTTTGTTTGGGGGTTACTTCATTTCTTTTGGTGCTCTTGTATTTTTGGATTTGGAGGATTTTGTTGGAGCTTGTTGGTGATAGCTTGGGCTTGAAGGAGCTTAGTGTGTGACTCTTGGATTAATCTCTACCATGGAAAGGTAGGATCTATACCCTTGTTTTATTGTTTTTCTTTTACTTATGTATATGTGTATGTTATTGAGTGTTTTGGTATGATTTTTGGGTCCTTGGGTAGATTGCCTAAGTATGGTGTAGGAGAAGGCTATGGGGATCTTATATGTAGGGAGGCATAAGAGTTTATTTCATGTTTTAGAGGGAGTTGGGTTAGGTGCCCCACCTTGGACAAGAAAATGCTTGCATTTCTTACTTGTTTTGTTTTATGAGGGATGCATAAGAGATTGTAAGGAGGTATAAGAGAATGTGGGAGGCATAAGAGGATTCTTGAGGGAGGAATAAGAGTTGTGAGTTTTGAGTTTTTTATTGGAGGGATTTAAGGTGGGAACCTAATCCCATTGGGAGGCATAAGTGACCTCCCCATAGATCCTTGCTCCATTGGCTTGCATTCAAGCCTTGTGTATTTTGTAAAGTTGTATTATTGTGTTCTTTTTCTTGTGTTGAATGTTCTTAAAATGGTTGTGAAAATTTTTTTGTTGTGTTGTGGAAGAATTTTATAGTTTCCATGTGTTGGATCCATCCCTTATTACCTTGTGGTTGGGGCTCGGGGCCAATGAGGAGAATTGCTTCTTCTTCTCATTGGAGTTTTGGTTGGGTGGAGAGTGTTGCCTCTCCCCCATTTTTGTTGTTGTGATCAAGTGAAGAAAATATGGAGCCTTGTTGGATATTTGATACTTGGAGAACTTGTAGAAGACTAAACAATCCTTCATTGTAGCTACCTTTCTTGTAAATTTCCCACTTCAAGTGGAAGATTTATTGTATTGTTTTTGAAAGAAAATTTGTATTGAATGTTTGTTATTAAGATTGTAATGCATGTGAAAATAAAATACATTTTAGTGAAACAATCTTGATAAAATGGAAATGAAGTTGAAAAGGAAACGACTTGTTGACATTTTAGTTGATTATTATCTCACATGAGTGTGTAGTTTTTATTTTAAAACTATGAGAAATCTTGTATAAATTTCTTGTGGGAATGATTGTAAACTTGTTTTGGCAAAAGAAAAGATTCATTCTTATTGATATACTTACATTTGATGGCAAGTAGACTATATAACTTTAGTCCTTTATTTGAGGAAGTTTAAATTTCATAGGTGATATGGAAAAGTTTTTATAAAAAAATTCTTGTTTTGTTGTTTTGGAAACAAATGGATCGTTTCCTTTTATTGAATAGAGTGAAGAAATTGCATGGTTACTATTAGACCTTAGTCTCATTTAAATGTATAAGTTAATTATCAAATTATTATAAAATTATAAGGGAATTAAGAATGGCATTTGCATCTCATAATGTTACCTTCAAAATTGCAAAAAAATTCTAAGTATAAGATTAAATAAATAAAAAAGGGGCAAAAGAAAATTTAGTTAATACTATTAGGAATGTGAATAGTATTATTTATTAACAATAGTGTTATTATGAAAATACTATTAATTTTTTATATTGAAAGTTATATTGATATATATATATATATATAATTTATGTTAAAACTATTTTCGTATAACTGAAAATTTATTAACAAAAAAATAGTGAAGGGTTAAGGCCACCGCTTGTGCACTAAGTTTAGGAGGGAATGGTGGGGGAGGTCGCCACCACACCCCCACCCCATTTACTATGGGATGGGGGTCGGTCGGTGACCTCCCCCAATAAACATTCATACCCACCCCTCTATACAAACAACTCCACATTAATCTCTGCCATGATACTTGTTCTTTTGGGGCCTACGGATTTCTTTCTATAGTGTGGCCGCGGATTTTTGCAAGCCGAACTCCATTTTAACTCAAATTTATACACACACACACACACGCACGCACGCACGCATGCACGCACACACACACACACACACACACACACATATATATAATATGAGGCTCACACCATTATTTTAATTAAATAGAAACGCAAAATAATGGTGTGAGCCTCATATTATATGTGTGTGTGTGTGTGTGTGTGTGTGTGTGTGTGTGTGTGTGTGTGTGTGTGTGTGTATTCTTTTACTCAAGTAAATACAACTACCATTCTAACCATTTTGCTAAAATAGGGTAAATACCCACATGCCCATTTGGGAAAATGCTACATTAATGAAATAAACAAAATAAATAACTATATTGCAACCCTAGAGGAGGGTGAAAATAAAAAAAATAAAGATGAAAGAAAGGATGTGCATCCTTCTTGAGCTTGAGGTTTCCTCTCATGGCTTCCTCCTCCTCTTCCATGAATTTGTAAAACAAAAGAATGAAACAATAAGTCAAACCAAGAGAGGAAAGAGCCCTTCATAAGAAAACTTACGGTTAGATGGTTTTCCAAATCTTGTGGCCCCAAATGATTCCATGCAATGGATGAGATTCATCCGTACAAAAATTAGGTGGGAAGTTGGTGAGATAAATTTAAATTTAAAATGCATGGGTTGACTTATTTTAGGGGCCACTTTAGTTGTGTAGGGAGTGGGATTAATTTTATAACCCTTGTGTTTAATTAAGGACCTTGTCATTTGAATATAAATGTTGACCCCTTTGTGGGTATAATAGAACCTTTTATTTAATTAAATACACCCCTATATCCTTGGGATTAATTTGTGTAGATTTATGTAATGCCCACATTTGTTTCAAATAAATCCGTGAGAATCCGATAGCAAACAGGGTAAATTATTGAATTTTTTTTTTTGAAAGGTTACTGAGGTCTTAGCTAGGATTTTAATTAAAACCATATTATGAAATTTCAAACTATTATATGGCAGTCGGGACTAAGATAATAATTAATTACTACTAGCCTAACCCTATTAAAATGTTTTGATTTAATTTCCCTATAAAGTTACGCTACTTAATTCAAATATTAATTCATTTTAATCTTTGTTATTTAACCCCAAAGGTCGTATTATATCTACTCAATGAATGGCCCCAAATTAACTTCAACATTTTATTAGATAAGAATAATAATCTCCTAGCTTAAAATAAATCATATTAATATAGTTTAATACTCAAAGTGTCAAGGGTACACAACATGGTCTAACCCCTTAGGTCCCATTTAACATTACACACACATATTTTTATTTAAAACATTCCTACTAAAAACCCCATCACTTAAGTGATGTAGGGTTCATCCTATACCCTTCTATCAGATTGGAAGCTTGTTTATCGGAGCGAATTGAAGCTCTGGCAAGGTTGGAGAAGGTTGCAGAAGAAGGAGAATTCGTGGAGAAGAAATCTGCACCAGAAGGAGAGCCAGTGCTGCCTCCTGCAGCTTCCCGAATCCCTGCGCAAACTCACAACCTCCTCTTCAATTCAGTGTTTGGAACACAATTTTTTTTTTTTGCACCTTTGGTGCACTCAAAGCCTGAGCAAAATTTGCCACTCTGGTATTGGAAATAATACTAATTTTTTTTTTCCAATAAGGGTTTTGTCTTTACTGTATTTGGAAGTCGCTTTGCTTGTTTTGGAGGTCTGTGTGTATATGCACCTGCAGTGAACAAACAAGCAAAAACAAAAGTGAATCAAGCCGCCTGCATGAAGGAGAAAACAGCTGGTACGTTTTTTTAACAACAAGAAAACAAAAGAAAAAAGTAGTGGAAATCCACTCTCCACGCATCTGCCTCCTCACGCCTCGGCCTGCACACCCAACACGGTGTCAACAGCAAAAAACAACAACAAAATAAGCGGCCAAAGAAGAGGAAAAGCGGCCTGCATAAAGAAAAAATGTCTTTGTGAGCAAAAACGACCTCATTTGGTCAGCGGCCTGTCCTCCCAAGCCTGCACAAAGGAGAAAAAAATGTTTTTTTAGCAAAAGCGCCCATATCCACTCCATGCGCGACCTGCACAAGAAGAAATCCAAACAGTGATCAAGAATCAAAGAAAGCAAGAAAAAAACGCGGCCAAGGAAGAAAAAAATGCGGCCAAGGAAGGAAAAACAGCGGCCAAACACAAAAAATGCGGCCTGTACAAGCAAATCAGTGCGTGGAAAGCTAGAAAACGCGGCCTGAGCAAGGAAAAGCGGCTGGAAAAGAAGGAGGCGGCTTGACAAAAGCAAATAATAACAAATAACAAGCTCCAGATCTGGATTTGGAGCAAAGGAACCCTAAAAAACGCCTCTTCACCAGCATGCGCCACGTGGAGCCTCTACAAGTCATCCATTTTCCAAGAGGTAAGTCAATTTACTTGTCAATAAATACAAATTCCTTCCTTTCATAGCCCAAGCGCCCTAAGTGGGCAAGTTGGTTAGTGCATGCGCCTTGGGAGTGAGAGGTCTGGGGGTCAAATCCCACCAAAAACACTCAAAAACTCACCTTTTGCATCTGGCGGAATTTTTGGCGAAATTGCTAAATTTAGCAGACTTTTTTGAATTTAGTTACAACTAACTAAATTTAGCGGAGAAATCCCTAATTTAGGGTTTTTTTCTCCCATCTCGAGTCTGTTTTTCATTCTAGACATTTTTGCAAAAGGAGACCCATCTAAAAATTGCATTTTCAGCTATTTTTTGCAATTTTTAGCATTTTGGGTCGTATTGGGCTCAGGAGGCCACCAGGACCCCGAAACTGAAATTTTTTGCCTATCATTCAAATTGTACAATTTTTTGAATGTAAATTGTATCTTCTTTGCATATTGTACTAATTTGCATGTTGTCATATTCAAGCTGCAAAACTTTGTAACTTTCTCAATGCCAAGCCCAGGCGTAATTGTAATAAAAACAGTAAAATTGGTTCTGTAACACTCACGAGATCCTAGATCTCATTCACAGCGTTCGGTATATACGGTGCCTCTGGGAAGCGCTTACGGGTAAAGCCGTCGTGACTACTACTGCACTTAACGCCTAATATAGCTGCAACAACGTCGTCTGGGCATCGTCCCTATAAATCGACGGGGAGTAATAAGGTCACAGTGCACACACTATGAACCATCCCATCCGTCTGTGAACGATTGCAAGACATAAATCCAGACTGAGAAACTATCCGAGTATATAGCGAAGTTACGCACGCGTATGAGGATATTTCTTTGAGCCGGTGTCAATAATCGCACAGACCCCATCAGTACTATCTTGGTACCACGTATTGAATTCTTTCACGTACGTTAACGCCTCTTTCACGTACTGCCGGGTATATAGAAAGGGCGAGCTTCTTCCACTGCGATGGGTATATCGGAAGGGCGCGTATATATAAAGGTTCGGTATATTGGACTAACGGTATATAGATTGGGATACCTAATACAGGATCGATAAGAGCCAAACCACCGTTAGTGATCTTTGCAAAATGGGCACCCATGCCCCCAATTTTTTCTTTCGGATTCACAATTGCTCGAGAGGAAGAAACTATGCTTTGCATAGAAGACAAAAATAAAGACACAACTTGAGTTTGAAGAAATCTAGCTGTTGTGGATCGGTACTCTAACCGAGATCACCTCGATGCAACACAACAATGACAATTTGATAGAGCGGATCGAAAAGCAAAACTCATCATCTTGTTTGGAGTTTCCGACGATGTGCAAGCCCACATTCAGATGCCACATCAGCAAAAGAAGCGTGGGATAAGTGAGCACAATATATGAAGCCAAGAATAAGAATGTCATACTCAATTTGCAGTCGAGTTACATACATTGAAATTCAAACAGAATGAGAAAATTGAAGCCTTCCTAAGAAGAGTTGCGAGTTGAGGGCTTCACTTCTAGCCCTAGGAGAAGAGGTCAAAGATGAATCTCTCGTTCCCATTGTTTTGAGAGCTCTCCCTTCTTCTTACCGCATTTTTGTCACAACTCTAAACTTGTCAAATACTGACAATTAGTTTTGACAAGCTAGTAAACCTCTTTTGCAACAAGAGGAAGCAATGCAAAACAAGGATGATGAAGAGAGCAGAGCCTTGTCTTCACATCAAAAATGGAAAGGAAAAGGTAAAGGAAAACCTAAATCCTATCAGAAGTCCCCACATCAGAATCAGTATCATGGGGACAATCAACAGAAGAAGCGATGTCCAATCTGCAAAAGAGGACATGACTTGCAAGAATGTTGGTTTAACACTTATAAGAAAGGTTCATCAAGCAATTCTGGACCACAACAACAACAATCTTACAAGGGACATTCAAACAACTATCACGGGTAGAAAAAGGGGAACTGGAAAAGAAGACCCCACCAGCAAGGTAATATTGTTGAACAACAAGAACAGTCAGACAATGAAGACTTCTTGTTCACTGCTCGATCAAGTGAACCATCCATGTCATCTAGTGACATCTGGTATGTTGATTTGGGAGCCACTCGACACATGACCGGCCACAGAGACTGGTTTATTTCAATGAGGGACACGCCATCGAAAAATCATGTTTCGTTGGGAGATGATTCTTCATATACAATTCAGGGGATTGGAAACATTTCTCTACCCCTTGGTTCACGCAAATGCAGACTATCAGATGTTCTATATGTCCCTAGGTTGACAAAGAATCTTCTTTCAGTCAGTCAACTCCTAGATCACAACCTGAAAATTGACTTTGATAGTCAATCCGGAAAGAAAATGTGTTTGATTCGAGATAAATCCAGAGGCTTGAAAATAATTGCAAAAGCCTCAAATGTGGGACGAATGTTTCAACTTGATTTCATTCACAAAAATGATCAAGCACTTGTGGCTAAAAACTCCACCTCAACCCAGTTGTGGCATCGGAGATTTGGTCATGTAAGTTTCAAATATCTCGAAACACTTCGCCGGTGTAATATGGTACATGGGCTACCATCTCTTCAGAAGGATACAGACAAGTGTCCTCACTGCTTAGCAGGAAAACAACACAGAGTTTCATTCCAAAAGAGTACTTTTCGAGCTCATGGTAAACTTGACCTGGTTCATACCGATCTGTGCGGTCCGATGCAGCCAAGTCATTCAGGGTTCCAGTATTTCATGCTCTGTGTTGTGACTATTCACGCAAAATGTGGATTTTTGTCTTCGTAAGAAAAGTGAAGCCTTTGAAACATTTAAAAGTTCAAAGTGGCGGTTGAGAAAAAGAAAGCGGTCATCACATCGAACTCTCCACTCGAGATCGAGGGGGAATTCACCGATGATGAGTTCGAGACTACCTACAAACTCACGGGATTCGTCGACAAATGCCTCCTCCACACACACCGACAAAATGGTGTTGTTGAGAGAAGAAATCGTACTATCATGGAAATGGTGCGATGCATGATCGATGATTCCGAACTTGTAAAGACATTTTGGGCGAAGCAAAGAAAAACAACATGTATTTGTTAAACAGAGTGCCCACAATGTTGCTCTTGATGGAATTACACCACAAGCATGGTCAAAAAGGAAACCATCCATTGCACACCTCGAGTATTTAGGTGCAAAGCCGGCATGCACATACCCAAACAGAAGAAAGAAATTAGATATGAAGTCACAAAATCTCATCTTCATTGGATACGGTGAAGAAACTCTTGGGTATAGGCGATGGATCCTAAGACCGAGAAAAGTCTACACAAGTAGAGATGTTGAGTTTTCGAGAAGAAGGAAGCGAGACTCCTCCTCTGGACTCGAAGATGTATATTTTTCACCCGTTGTAAAATTTGAAGCTAATGTTCCCTCAGAATATGAAAGTGATGATGGGGATGATGGTGTTGATCAGATAGAACCACAACCCATGGGAACAGGTCAACGTATGCCTAAATGGTGTACAAGTACATTATGAGATGCAAGATTGGATGCTCCACCGGATACATCCACCCCTGGACCACGGACTCGCAGTAAAGCAAGAGAAGAAGTTAACTTTGCCTTGATGAGTAGAGTTATTGAATCAGACGAGCCCTCTACAGTCCAGGAAGCCCTACAGTCAAAAGCTTGGAAAGATGCCATGGATTCTGAATATCAATCAGTGATGAAGAATAACACTTGGTAGCTTGTTGATCTTCCACCAGGGAAGAAACCCATTGGATGCAGATGGATATTCAAAACTAAGTACAAATCGGATGGACAAAGGTGGACAAGTGCAAAGCAAGACTTGTAGCAAAGGGGTACACACAAAAAGAAGGCATTGACTATGAGGAGACATTTTCTCCCATAGCTAAGATCAAAACAATCAGGATGATCTTTGCTCTAGCTGCCAGATTTGGATGGAAAGTTCACCAAATGGACGTAAAAAGTGCCTTCTGAATGGAGATTTTCAAGAAGAAGTCTACATGACTCAACTTTGAGGGATATGTTGTACAGTCAAGAAGAAAAGGTATGCGAGACTCAAGAAATCTCTGTATGGCCTCAAACAGGCACCCCGGGCATGGTACATCAAGATTGATGAGCATCTCGTCTGACATGGATTCGTCGGAAATCCATACGATCCCAATCTCTACCTCAAAAAGCAAGGGGAGATGGTGATTGTTGTAGTTTATGTCGATGATCTAGTCATCACTTTGGCGAGTTTAGTGAAGATGATTAATGAAACAAAGAAAGATCTTAAGCGATCATTCGACATGACAGATCTCGGGCTTATGCACTACTGTCTTGGACTAGAAGTATGGCAGAAAGAGAATCATATCTTTGTTTCTCAAATGAAATATACCAAGACAACGCTCGAGAAGTTTAGGATGATGGATTGCACACCAATTTCTACACCTATGGAGAACAGATTACAGTTATCTCGTTCAGATCCATCTCCTGAGGTAAGTGCCACTCTCTATCGGCAGCTGATTGGGAGTCTCATTTACCTGACCTACACTAGACCAGATATCAGCTTTGTAGTGAGCTATCTATCCAGGTTCATGCAGGAACCCAAAATTTGTCATTGGAAAGCAGCAAAGCGCATTTTGAGATATCTCAAAGGATCAGTGGATCTTGGTCTAGAATACAAGAAGAATGAAAACTTCTTCTTGACTGGATATTCGGATTCAGATCATGCAGGTAACATTGATGATAGAAAATCCACTTCTGGATTTGTATTCTTTATGGGATCTGGACCAATATCATGGGGAAGTAAGAAACAACACTTTGTTTCTCACTCTTCCACAGAAGCCGAGTATCGTTCTGTAGGAGAAGCTGTCTGTGAAGCGATTTGGCTACGTCGCATACTGGAAGGACTTGGAATACCACAGGACAAACCTACTACCATGTATGTTGACAATGAAGGTGTTCTCAAACTTGTTCGCAATCCAGTTTTTCACGAGAGAACAAAGCACATTGAAGTTCAAGTTCATTTCATACGTGAACATGTGTTGAAGCACAACATCCGACTTGATTTTGTCAACTGACGCCGAACAACGAGCGAGATATTTTCACAAAGTCACTTGCACGTGACAAGTTCGAGTTGTTCAGAGCATTTCTCTCCTCATCTCTTCAGACAATGCACAATTAAGGGGGGGAATGTTAGGATAAATTTTATTATCCTAATATTTAATTATGCATAGTTTAATTATTTAATTAATTTTATTAATTAAATAATAAATTGTTATTTTGTTATATGGTTAATCAACCATATTTGTCTTTATACATACTGTTATATTGTTTTCAACAATATATTTGTTTTTATGTAATTGTTGCTTCCCGGATGTTATTGGAAGCTTGTTTATTCTGGCACTTGGTTGCACCTGTGCAACTTATTCTCCCGGATGTATTTGGCTGTGCAATATCTATAAATATTGCAGCCTATTCACTGTTAATTTTTAGTTGATTGAGATTAATAAAATTGTACAGGCTTCCGTCCCTGTTTCTCAATCTACAAATTAAATATTTCAATTGAAAATTTTTATGAATAAGATTTAAATACACCTAAGCAATTATAATAGTGCACAATTTTTGTATTTGTCAAATTTAGCAATTTCTCACATCCCTTTTTGTTTATATAACTATTTTAAAGGTATATTCAATTGCTTTTTCGGTTCATCCATATTCTTTATTCCAATCCTACTACAGAAGAAGGAAATTATACTATAAAAACAATTCCATATATTCTCTCCATACTATTTGAATAAGAGAATATTAAACATACCCAAATGAAGTTTATCTCATTCAAACCGGATTTCCAATAATGCCAAAATGATCAACACTCCATTTTCATTCAACTTGGATAACATTCATACTTAAAGGATCTTTACTTGCATTTCAAAATAGTTACAAGGTTCCCATTTTGATAAAGAAATGTAAGCCATAATATTTCATTCACAAGATTCTAACCAATGGATAATATTTCATCCAACTTACTATAGGTACAATTTACTAGTTGAGGAGTATTAATAGTGCAAGATACAACTTCACATGTATTTTTCCAAAAGAGAACTTCATCCAATGAGTTCCACCATCTTCATCAAGCCATACACATAGAAAAATGGGGGATCGAAACACTCTTCACCCAACCAAACTATCTAATGAGAGAGAGAGCAACCTCCTCCCTCATTGGCCCACGAGCCCCGACAAAGGAAAAATGAGGTTATTTAGATAACCATGGAAACTTAGTATGGCTAGCACATACACATTCAATCAAAACAATTAATGAAATAACACAATACCAATTTTGCAACAAATTAACAAATATCAAAACAAAAAAGCTTCATACTAAATCCATGGAGGAGAAAGGAACATGGGGGTTATTGTTATGCCTCCCAAAGGCTTGGGTTTCCATATATGAGCATCTAAAACTCCATCACAATAAACATAACATGCTTATCCCTCTCTCCAAGAAGATACACCACTCTTATGCCTACCTCAAGAAATCAACTCGAGTCTTATACTTCGCTTAAGAAAATAAGAAGATAAACAAAAATCATATTTATCAACAAGGTGGACATCCTAAACCAACTCCCTCCTAAAAGACCCAATAAAATTTCTTTTATGCCTCCCTCAAGTTTTACACCCATTTCCATTTATCCCACAATCATAATCAATATAATCATAATCATAATAATAATCAATACAAGAAATTTCTATTTCTCATAATCATAATCAATATAACAAACGTCAACTACACATATGAGCACAACAAAATAACAAGGTAAAAACAAGAATGTAGGTCTACCTTATAATCAATATAACAAACGTCAACTCCACATATGAGCACAACAAAATAAAAAGGTAAAAAAAGGGTGTAGGTCTACCTTATAAATTAAGAGTATTAACACACGTCAAGCTCCAAGCCTTCCAAAATATTAAGCAAAAACCTCCACTCCAAGCTCCATTCACAATTCTTAGGCGAGCTCTCAAAAATGAAAATCATTCCCCAAAATAAACAAGCAAGTAACCCTAATACTTAACAAAAATCCAATAAATACAAAAAACAGAGAAGGAGATGATGTGGCTCCATGTAGGATGCCACATCATTTCTTCTCCATAGAACATACCCAAGTCAAACCCATACCCAAGGAATAATAAATGGGTGGTTGAGAGGAATAATGACCCTCCCTCTACACACACCACTCCATCCCACACCCCTTAAGGATAAATATTTAAACATACGTAATAAGTGCAATTAAATCTAACATTTTCCTTCCAAAATGCATAATGAGTTCTATTTTGACCCCCAAACAATAGGTATGGTTGGTGTAAGAAATTAAGAGGTGTGGGACAAGTTTAACTTGTCCTAAAAGCCTCAAAAAATGGCCCTTAAGCCCAAATCCGAGTTTCCCAAGTAGGGTGGAGTGTACAACACTCAAAATCACATACACTCAACTAATAAACACAAGAACCAAAGACCCAACCACTCTAATAAATGAATCATTTTTTCACATCCAAAATTAGCTTAATAATATGATTAGTTCACTTAATTAAGACATATAAACCAATTAATGATAAAAGGGAATTACATCACAAATTAAATCACATACACCAAAATTAAATAAAAGAAAGGAAAATAACTACACAAAACCTCGGTCATAATTGAAAATCAACCACCCCCATGGGAACCTCCTCCTAACAACAAATAACAAAAACAAAAACATAACACAAGTTTCCATAGTGACCAGTTTCCAATACCCTACATTCCTTTATTGTTGGTCTCTTATCCCCGTAGTTTGTTGTTGTAATATAATTACTGCAAAAAAAATCACACAATACCCCTCTGGCCTCATGTCCATATTAATGATGTCGAACTAATAAAACACTTATATCTACATATCAATTTCAACATCCAATATCATAACTAATATTTCTAAGACCAAGTAATTCAACAATTACTCCAATTTTTAACATTTTGATTCTACTCATACATCAGTTTACAACTAAGATCATAAACCAACTGAATCATCTAATTTAAGCAATACTTTCACTTGTTCACAATTTTGCCAATTCTCCAATATCAAAGAAATCACAAAATAAATTTGAACATCATAATAAAAATCAATATGAAAATAATTTGAAATATCAACATATATCTAAATTGAAAACACATCATTATCTTCCATATTGAATGTCTATCAAAATTTAATCAGGTCTAGTTCTGGTAATGTCTATCCTTCAATTTCCATATCACAATGTGTTAATTTCGTTTGTATATTAATATTTACAAGTACAATGTGCAATGATGTCTATGTGTTCAGTCATAGTGTTAGATTAAATATAACAAAACAATATCGAAGAGTAATGATATCACAATCAATTTATAACAAGGAAACCATTCTAGCTAATTGTGTTATTTATAAATTCCTATCAAAGTCCAGATTTGACATAAAATCAAAATAATAACCAGAACACAATAGTAATCATGATATCCTATGTAATTCCCACTCTTCTTTGACTCTGGTTGAACCATGTTATCAATTTTGAATTGATTATAATCGTAAACTTAGTTCTTTATATTCTTGTTAGCATACTAATAAGATGTGCGGGACATCATGATTACTATTATGTTTTGGTTACTATTTTGATTGTATGGTCGTATTGTGGACTTGATGGGAATTTAAGGATATGATGATGATCTAGAATGGTTTCCTTGTTATAAATTAATTGTGATGTCATTACTCTTCGATATTGTTTTGTTTTATTTAGTTTATCTCCGTGACTGGACACATAGAAACTATTGCACATTATTCTTTTTCGAGAGATATTAATAGATGAACAAAATTAACTCATTATGATATGAAAATTGAAGGATACACATTACTTGTGATTGAAGCCATCATGTGGACAACGATTAACTTTTGATAAACACCCGAGTAGGGAAGACAATGATGTGTTGTCAGCTTAGATATATATTGATATTTTGAATTTTCTTCGTATTGATTTTATTACAATGTGCAAAGTTATTTTGTGATTTCTTTGATATTTAAGAATGGGTGAAATGGTGAACGAGTGAAAGTATTACTTAAATTAGATGATTTGGTTGGTTTATGATATTATTTACAAACTATTGTATGTGTAGAATCAATATTTTGAAAATTGGAGTAATTGTTTAATTACTTGGTCTTAGAAATAATAGTTATTATATTTGATGTGAAATTGTTATATAAATATAAGAATTTTATTAGTTCGACAAAGTTAATATGGTCATGAGGGCGAGAAGGGTATTGTGTGATTTTTCCAGGTAATTATATCATAAGAACAAACTACAGGGGATAAGAGACCAACAACGAAGGAATGTGGGGTATTGGCAACTGGTCACCATGGCAACTTGTGTAATGTTTTTTTTTTTGTTATTTTTTGTTAGGGGGTTCCCATGGGGGATGACCCCAATTTTGACCAAGGGTTTGTGTGTAGTTATTTTCCTTTCTTTTATTTAATTTTGGTGTATGTGATTTAATTTGTGATGTAATTCCCTTTTATCATTAATCGGTTTATGTGTCTTAATTAAGTGAACTAATCATATTAATAAGCTAATTTTGGATGTGACAAAAGGAGTCAATTATTAGAGTGGTTGGGTCTTTCGTTCTTGTGATTATTATTTGAGTGTATGTAATTTTGAGTGTTGTATACACCGCCCTACTTGGGAAACTCAGGATTTAGGCTTAAAGGGCATTTTGAAGGCTGTTGGGACAAGTTAAACTTGTACCACACCTCTTAATTTTTCACATCAACCATACCTATTGGTAGGGGGGTCAAACATAGACCCCATTATGTGTTTTGGAAGGAAAAAGGTTAGATTTAATAGCACTTTCTTACATTTGTTTAAATTTTGTCCTTAAGGGTGTGGGTCTGGACTGGTGGTGTGTGTAAGAGGCTTGTCGTACCTCTCAACCACCCATTTATTATGCCTTGGGGTATGGGTTTGACTTGGTGATGCAGGATGGAGAAGAAATGATGTGGCATTCTACATGGAACCACATCATCTCCCTCTCCCCTTTTCTATTTATTGGATTTTTTAGAAGTATTGTGGGTTACTTGCTTTGCTTTAGACTTTCTTTTATTTTGGGAATTCTTGTAATTTTGGAAAGATTTCTTGAGAGTGGAGATTTGAGTGGATGGTGGTTGCTTAGGATTTTGTAAGGCTTGGAGCTTGTCATGTAATAATACTCTTCATTTTTGAGGTAGATATCCACCTTTGTTTTTACCTTGATATTTTGTTGTGCTCTTATGTGTAGATGTTGATTTTTATATTGGATATCATTATTTGAAAAGACTTGATTATTAGGTTGTGGGAGAAATGGAAATGGGGGAAAAACTTGAGGGAGGCATAAGAGAAATATTATTGGGTATTTTAGGAGGGAGTTGGGATTGGATGTCCACCTTGTTGATAAATATGTTTTTGTTTATCTTGTTATTCTCTTGAGGGAGGCGTAAGAGTGAGGGAGGCATAAGAGTGGTGTATATTATTGGAGGGAGGCATAAGAGTGTTGTGTGTATTTGATGGAGTTTTGGAGTCTCATAGGTGGCCACCGAAACCCTTGGGAGGCATAAGAAGAACCCTCATGTTCCTTTCTCCTCCATGGCTTTAGCATGAAGCCTTTGTGTTTGATCTTTTTCGATTGGTTTTAAAGAAATTAGTATTGTGTTATTTCATTGTTATCTCCATTGAATGTGTGTGTGGAATCTATTTTTAGGTTCCCATGGATGTCTAAATAGCCCTCATTATTAACTTCTTGGGGCTCGGGGGCAATAAGAAAGAAGGCTTGTCTCCTCATTAGATATTTTGGTTGGGTGGAAAGTGTTTCCTACTCCCCATTTTGTTGTGTGCATGTCTTGATGAGATGGTGAAGCTCTTTATAAGAAGTGATCTTGTTGGAAAAAAAAACATGTGGGGCTGCATTAGAGGCTACACAAGCTCTCGAGATCTTTGCAAATGCTACTCTAAAACTCCTCTATCTTGGTTGTTCTCTCTTTCCACACCTTCACAAGCTCAAAGGTCCAGATTCTCACTTTAGTATTAAATGTAGATTGAGCAACAGGGGGGAAAAATCCTGATTATATTTATTAAACTCAATCAACCAACATTACAAAGAATGGGTTGTAATATTTATAGATATTGCACAGCCAAATACAAACAAGAAACTAAGTTGCACAGGTGCAACCATATTCCAAATTGCATAAGCTTCCAATAACATCCAGAAAAAAAATGAATAATTACAAATATACTGTTAAACCAATATAACTACACTGTATGCGAGACATAAATACAATTAGATGGTTATGAAGAAATATAACCATATAACAACATTTATTAAATAATTTATTATATAATGCATAATTAATAATATTAGGTAAATAATTAACCTAACATTCCCCCCCTTAATTGTGCATTGTCTCAAGGGATGTGGAGAGGAACTCTCTGAACAACTCAAACTTGTCACATGCAAGTGACTTTGTGAAGATATCTGCTCGTTGTTCAGTTGTTGGACAAAATTAAAGTTGGATGTTGTGCTTCAACACATGCTCATGTATGAAATGAACCTGAACCTCAATGTGATTTGTTCTCTCATGAAACAACTGGATTGCGAACAAGTTTGAGAACACCTTCATTGTCAACATACATGGTGGTCGGTTTGTCTGTGGTATTCCAAGTCCTTCTAGTATGCGACGTAGCCAAATCGCTTCACAGATAGCTTCTCTTACAGAATGATACTCAGCTTCTATGAAAGAATGAGAAACAAAGTGTTGTTTCTTACTTCCCCATGATATTGGTCCAGATCCCATAAAGAATACAAATCCAGAAGTGGATTTTCTATCATCAATGTTACCTGCATGATCTGAATCCAAATATCTAGTCAAGAAGAAGTTGTCGTTCTTCTTGTATTCTAGACCAAGATCCACTTGATCCTTTGAGATATCTCAAAATGTGCCTTGTTACTTTCCAATGAAAAACTTTGGGTTCCTACATGAACCTGGATAGATAGCTTACTACAAAGCTGATATCTGGTCTAGTGTAGGTCAAGTAAATGAGACTCCCAATCAGCTGCCGATAGAGAGTGGCACTTACCTCAAGAGATGGATCTGAATGAGATAACTACAATCTGTTCTCCATGGGTGTAGTAATTGGTGTGCAATCCATCATCCTAAATTTCTCAAGTGTAGTCTTGGTATATTTCATTTGAGAAACAAAAATGTGATTCTCTTTCTACCATACTTCCAATCCAAGACAATAATGCATCAGCCTGAGATCGAGTCATGTTGAACGATCGATTAAGATATTTCTTCATTGCATCAATCATCTTCACTGAACTACCAATGATGACTAGATCATCGACATAGACAACAATAATCACCATCTCCCCCTTGATTTTTGAGGTAGAGATTGGGATCGTATGGATTTCTAACAAATCCATGTTGTATGAGATGCTCATCAATCTTGATGTACCATGCAGGGTGCTGTTTGAGGCCATACAGAGATTTCTGAGTCTGCATACCTTTTCTTCTTGACCAGGTACTACATATCCCTCAAGTTGAGTCATGTAGACTTCTTCTTGTAAATCTCCATTTAGGAAGGCACTTTTTACGTCCATTTGGTGGACTTTCCATCCAAACTGTGTAGCTAGAGAAAATATCATCCTGATTTTTGATCTTAGTTATGGGAGTAAATGTCTCCTCATAGTCAATGCCTTCTTTTTGTGCATACCCCTTTGCTTCAAGTCTCGATTTATACTTGTCCACTATCCCATCTGCTTTGTACTTTGTTTTAAATATCCATCTGCATCCAATGGGTTTCTTCCTTGGTGGAAGATTGACAAGCTACCAAGTGTTATTCTTCATCACTGATTGATATTCAGAATCCATGGCATCTTTCCAAGCTTTTGATATGTAGGGCTTCTAGGCTGTAGAGGGCTCATCTGATTCAATAACTCTACTCATCAAAGCAAAGTTAACTTCTTCTCTTGCTTTACTTGTGAGTCCAGTGGTCTAGGGGTGGATGTATCTGGTGGAGCATCCATTCTTGCATCTCGTAATGTACTTGTACACCATTTAGGCATACGCTGAACTATTCCCATGGGTCGTGGTTCTATCTGATCAACACCATCATCCCCATCATTACTTTCATCTTATGAGGGAACATCAGCTTCAATTTTTACAACAAGTGAAAAATCTACATCTTGTGAGTCTAGAGGAGGAGTCTCTGCTTCCTTCTTCTCAAAAACTCAACATCTCTATTGGTGTAGAACTTTTCTGGTCTTAGGATCCATCAATCTATACCCAAGAGTCTCTTCACTGTACCCAATGAAGATGAGTTTCTATGACTTCATGTCCAATTTATTTCTATTCTGTTTGGGTATGTGCATGCTTGCTTTTACACCTAAATACTCTAAGGTGTGCAATAGATGGTTTCCTTTTTGACCATGCTTCTTGTGGTGTTATTCCATCAAGAGTAGTTGTGGGTGCTCTATTCAACAAATACACTTGCTCTTTTTCTTCTACCTAGAATGTCTTTGTAAGTCTGGAATCATCGATCATGCATCATACCATTTCCATGATAGTACAATTTCTTCTCTCAACAACACCATTTTGTACGGTGTGTGTGGAGGAGGCATTTGTCGACGAATCCGTGAGTTTGTAGGTAGTCTCTGAACTCATCACTGGTGAATTCCCCCTCGATCTGAGTGGAGAGTTCTGATGTGATGACCAGTTTCTTTCTCAACTGCTACTTTGAACTTTTTGAAGGTTTCAAATGCTTCACTTTTCTTGCGAAGACAGAAAATCCACATTTTTCTCGAATAGTCATCAACACAAAGCATGAAGTACTGGAACCCAGAATGACTTGGCTACATCGGACCACAAAGATCGGTATGAACCAGGTCAAGTTTACCATGAGCTTGAAATGTACTCCTTTGGAATGAAGCTCTGTGTTGTTTTCCTACTAGGCAGTGAGGACACTTGTCTGTATCCTTCTGAAGAGATGGTAGCCCATGTACCATATTACACCGGTGAAGTGTTTGAGATATTTGAAACTTACATGACCAAATCTCGATGCCATAACTATGCTTGAGGTGGAGTTCTTAGCCACAAGTGCTTGATCATCTTTGTGAAAAAAATCAAGTTGGAACATGCGTCCCACATTGGAGGATTTTGTAATTATTTTCGAGCCTCTTGATTTATCTCGAATCAAACACGTTTTCTTGCCGGATTGACTATCAAAGTCAATTTTTAGGTTGTGATCTAGGAGTTGACTACTGAAAGTAGATTCTTTGTCAACCCAGGGACATATAGGACATCTGATAGTCTGCATTTGCGTGAACCAAGGGGTAGAGAAATGTTTCCAATCCCTTAACTGTATATGAAGAATCATCTCCCAACGAAACATGATTTTTCGATGGCATGTCCCTCATTGAAATAAACTAGTCTCTGTGGCCGGTCATGTGTTGAGTGGCTCCCGAATCAACATACTAGACATCACTAGATGATGTGGATGGTTCACTTGATCGAGCAGTGAATAAGAAGTCTTCATTGTCTGATTGTTCTTGTTGCTCAACAATATTACCTTGCTGGTGGGGTCTTCTTTTCTAGTTCCCCTTTTTCTACCCGTGATTGTTGTTAGAATGTCCCTTGTAAGATTGTTGTTGTTGAGGTCTAGAGTTGCTTTGGATGAACCTTTCTTGTAAGTATTGTACCAACAATCTTGTAGGTTATGTCCTCTTTTACAAATTGGACATTGCTTCTTCATTGTCTATCCCCTTGATACTTGATTTTGATTTTGGGATTTTTGATAGGAATTAGGTTTTCCTTTACCTTTTCCTTTCCATTTTTGATGTGAAGATAGTTCCTACTCCTCTTCATCATCCTTATTGTGCATTACTTCCTCTTGTTGCAATAGGTTTACCAGTTTGTCAAAACCAACTGTCATATCTGACACGTTTAGTGTTGTGACAAAAATGTGGTAAGAAGAGGGGAGTGCTCTCAAAACAATGGGAATGAGAGCATCATCTGTGATTGGTTCTCCTAGGGCTAGAAGTGAAGCCCTCAATTCTACAACTCTTCTTAAGAAAGCTTCAATTTTTCATTCTGCTTGAACTTTAGTGTATGTAACTGACTCTACAAATTGAGTATAACATTCTTGTTCTTGGCCTTGTATACTATGCTCAATTTATCCCATGCTTCTTTCACTATTTTGGCATCTCGAATGTGGGGTTACACATCATCGGACACTCCAAACAAGATGATGAGTTTGGCCTTCTGATCTGCTTTATCAAACTACCACTTGTTGTGTTGTATCGATTATTTGATCAGAGTACCATTCACAGTAGGCCAAATTTCTTCAAACTCAAGTTGTGTCTTGATTTTAGTCTTCCATGCAACATAGTTGTTTCCTCTGAGCAATTGTGAATCCGGAAGAAAAAAATTGGGGGCATTGGTGCCCATTTTGCAGAGATCACGCGGGGGGTTTGGCTCTTATCACTCTAGGTATTAGGTCTCCCAATCTATATATCATCGATTTGATATACCAAACCTTTGTATATAAGTGCCCTTCGATATACCTTGCGATACGTGGAAGAAGCTCACCCTTTCTATATACCGGTGGTACGTGAAAGAGGCATTAACGTATGTGAAATAATTCAATATGTGGTACCAAGATAGTCTTGATGGGGTGCATGTGATTATTGACACTTTGGCTCTTAATTAAATATCCTCATACGTGTGCGTAACTTTGCTATATACTTGGATAATTTCTCAGTCTGGATTTATGTCGTGTAATCATTCACAGATGGATGGGATGGTTCATAGTGTGTGCACTTGTGACCTTATTACTCCCCGTTGATTTAAAGGGTCGATGCCCAGATGATGTTGTTGCAGCTATATTAGGCGTTAAGTGCAGTAGTAGTCATGACGAGTTTTACTTGTAAGCTCTTCCCAAAGGCACCGTATATATAACAACTGCGAATGAGATCTAGGATCTCGTGAGTGTTACAGAACCAATTTTATACTATTTTGTATTACAATTCTACTAGTTTCAGAGTAGTTACAAAGTTTGCAGTTGACTATGGCAACCTGTAAATTAGTACAATATAATGCAGTATACAAATTACATTCAAAAATCTAGAAAAATTTGAATGGCAGGCAAAAAAGTTTTGTTTTGCGGGCCTTGGTGGCCTCCTGAGCCCAATACAACCCAAAATGCAAAGAATTGCAAAAAAAAAGCTGAAAATGCAATTTTTAGGTATCCCCCTTTTGGAGAAAGTTGCCCAGAATGAAAAAACAGGTTGAATGGGAGAATTTTTTTTACCCTAAATTAGGGATTTCTCCGCTAAATTTAGTTAGTTATAACTAAATTTAAAATTTCTGCTAAAGTTAGCGGTTACACAAAATTCACCAAATTAAAAAAAGGTAAAAACTGGTGGCAAACCCAAACCTCCCTTCTATGTCTGTGAATGAGTAGAAGGAATTTTAGGGTTTCTTTATGCGTAGAAAATGGATCCAAAGCTCTTTTGTTGATCTTCTTTGCAAGGATTTGTACGCCGCCTCCTTTGGGTTGTATTTACCTTCATTTAGATCCAACTTTTGCTTGCTATTTGCTTTAGTTTTCTATGTTTTTTTAATGTAAGTCCACGTATATTTTCTTTGTGTAGGAGGGCTTTCTTTTGTTGTTTGCGTGCGGAGTTCACAAGTTTGTATGGGAGGAGCCATAGCGTGGCTTCCGACCACAATAAAAATTCCCAAACAAAGAAATATAACGCATCCAATGCAAAAAGAATAGGGATGTTTTCAATGGCCGGGCTGATCTCTGCACGTCCAAAGCTCACTATGGAGCTTAGAACCCAATATACTTTGAGACTTTAGATATGAGTTTGTAGATGGCAACAGTGCAGAGGAAGGTGGTTATAAACCTCAGTGGACATTGAAAATATTGTAGCTCGACCTCTGAAACATTGCAGATCTTTACTTCCATGAGACCCACAACACTGTCCTCCAAATTTGAAAAACAAATAGATAATATTATCTATACAAAACCCCTGAATGGAATTTTTTTTTAAAGGATATACCTGAAAAATTTTTAGTCTTTAGTGCTTTGGGTGCACCAAGGTCTGCAAAAAAAAATTGCGTTCCAAACACTTAGAATGAACAGGAGGATGTGAGGAGGTAGGGATGGGGCTGGGAGGTTACAGGAGGCTACACAAGCTCTCAGATGCTACAAACGCTTCTCCAAAACTCCTTTATCTCGGCTGCTCTCTCTTTCCACACCTTCACAAGCTCAAAGGTCCAGATTCTCGCTCTGGTACCAAATGTAGATTGAGCAACAGGGGGTGGAAGCCTGATTATATTTATTAAACTCAATCAACCAACATTACAAAGAATGGGCTGCAATATTTATAGATATTGCATAGCCAAATACAAACAAGAAACTAAGTTGCACAGGTGCAACCATATTCCAAATTACATAAGCTTCCAATAACATCCGGGAAGCACAAATGAATAATTACAAATATATTGTTAAAACAATATAACTACACCCGTATGCAGACATAAATACAATTAGATGGTTATGAAGAAATATAACCATATAACAACATTTATTAAATAATTTATTATATAATGCATAATTAATAATATTAGGTAAATAATTAACCTATTGATATTAAATCCTTTTAAATACACAATTGTGCATTAAATTTGCCTAGGTGCATAGTAAATCTTATCCATACAAATTTATAAATGTTACATTTATCCTCCTACATTATTTGTAAATTCCAAATTGAATGGAAAACTTAATTGCTAAATGAATGTGTATTATTAATATATAATAGTTATATAATGATAATATACAAGGATCATTTTCACAAGCCATAATATCATTATATGATTTTCATTACATGTTATCTTTAGCAAATCCTAATAATTATGATTTAATGATAAATATTAATGTATATATACATATATGTAGTAATATATATGTATGTTATTTATATATATAATAATAAGTGGTAGTGGTTGAAACTAATATTAAAATACTAAATCTTTAAATCAGCCTAGTGTTAAACATTTGCTTAGCTAAATAAAAAAATGAAATTGATTCTTGGGCTAATCAAGTTCACGAACCACATATGCTTTTTGTTTTAATTTAATTAAAGGTTGGGAGAGGGGTGCCAACCCCACCCCTAACCCATATTATATATGGGGTGAGGGTGGGGTCTATGCAACACTCCCCGCAAATCTATTAAACCCCTCCCATTCTAATAAAATGAAACCTCACATTCTTAATAAAATGTGGCCATTCCTAATTATAAGCCCTTCCCTTACAATCAACCTGTGTTAGTTTGTTTTTCTGCGGCCAATAAAGTAGTTGGGTCTGCATTTTAACAAATGTCATATATATATGAAATATGTTAGAAAAAAAGGTAAACTCATTTCAGGTCGAATATCGATTATGGGTTTTTATTTATAAAGAAATATATTAAATAAGTATATAAATACATAGATATATTTGTAATATATATATATATATCCACATACTCTTGTTGCATATATAGAATGTGTATATATGCATACCTACAAACTAAATCCCTAAAATGAGCCTAAATAAAATGGGTAAATACCCATAACCTGAATGTGGTTGAAACAAAAAAATGGGAAATGAAGTTTTGCTAATGACAAATAGTTTTAAAATAACTCTAAAAGAGAGATGCACACAAATATTTGTCTTGTGTGTATCCATCCCTAATCTTGGAGCTCCCTTCCATGGCCTCTCTCCTTCCTTAACCTCCAAATCCACATAAGAAAAGGCGAGAATAGGTATAAGAAATGAATATATGAGAACCCATAAGGATATCTAGGGTTACTTTTTCCAAACCTAGATCTAAGGGATGAGAAATATTGGATCTAAGGGTGTAGGATGTGTTGGTATCAATTTTTTTCTCCTTTTCAAGCCGAGAAACATCAAAGTTTTGACATGGAGCTTAGAGACAGATAGATCATTACGTATGTCATTTTTAATCCGAGGGATGAGATCTAATCGGCCCTTTGTCACTCGATTGTGGAGAGATGGATAGCACCGTTAAGAGGATTTGACATGTCCTCACTTCTTTAGGTCATGCCTCTTGACCCAGGGGTGAGAGGACCCTTAGTGTAACCTTTGTTTGATGAAGGAGATGGAGATATCCTTCTTTTGCACTAATTTTGAAGAAAACATCAGGAAATAATGATCAATATTCCATAATTTAACTCTCGAAGAGTTGTCATTTATAAAAGATGGAGATACTTTCAAAACAAGGTTAAGGTTACTAAAGAAATTATGAAATCATGATTGTTCTACATATTTTAGTAAATATATTTTGTTCCTTTGTGGATATACAGGGAAAAAAAAAGGAAGTACAGAGTAAGGATTAGTCGATTGAATGCTTTTTTTTTTTGGAGATTAAGGAAGATAAAATAGACTTTGCCGGATCTTTGAGAAACTTCACAAAAATGGACAACTCAACAATAGAATGCTTCAGAATAGTTAAGACATTCCTTCAACCAAGGTGTGCATCAATGGAGGCCCAAATTTGCACATTTTCACATAATATTTGAGAATATAGCATGAAGGCTCGAGTTAAAAGACTCAATTAAACACCAAAATATCTAATCAATAACACTCAAGGTACACCCAAAGACTTACAAACAATCTCTTATCAACAAATGAAGGTAAAGTGATTTTAAATTGTTTATTTCATTATGAGGTGAAAGCTCTTCGATAAATGAAATTACAAATTCCACTTAACTATCACAACGATTAGATCTGTGTGATTTCAAAAAGATTTCAATGTAAGATTGCAATAGGAATAAGAGAAACCATTTGGAGGCATTCGAAATAAGCAAACACAAATTTTCCAGAGATTGAACAAAAATTAATTTCAAAATTGCTTAGATTCATCAATGAGGAAGAGCTTCCAGAGAAATCTTAGAGCTTGTTAATGGCTATACATTTGCGACTAACTTGACATGATATAAAATATAACATAGAATAAATTAACCATCTCGGATGTGTTTCTCGAGAAGACGACTTTTCTCAAAATTTTCTTGTGTAATTTAACTTATACGTATGTCTAAAAACATGCATTGTATAACATTCTATTACATCGATCAATCCTTCTTTCCCAAGAAAATAATATTCTAAGCATCGATTTTGTTACAAATTCCATCATGATTCGTAGAAAGCAGGATGTTTAACATAAACACTTCCAAAAGTTGCTAGGTATTTCTAAAACATGAATTATTTTAAATATTTCCATCATTTCTTCAATTTGGGAGCATGTTTTTCATCTTCTACGTATGTAGACCCCCTTTCCTTCATCATTTCTCCTTTTCCCTTTTGAAAATTTTCTCTTTGCAACTTTTGGATCTGGCATTTTGCGTTTTTGCACGAGCCCGAGTAAAAATCCACCTCAAATGCTTAAATTCAAACCTCAATTTACAAATTGAGACTCTAAAACTTTTCAATTCCACCTTACGAACCAAAGACACAAATTTATCAAATTTTGATGAAGAATGATGCAAAAATCACATCTCCAAACATTTTGGAGATCCAATGGCGAAAAATCAAATGAAATGCATAGCTACTATTGATTCTTCCCTTTCTCAACTTTAGATTAGAGCCATCCACATGGAAAAAGCAGATTTGAAGTAGGCTTGGGGTTACCTTTTGCATTTTACGACTTTTGGAGAAAATGAGCAATTTTAACATTTTCCCAGCCCCCACCTTTAAATACAATCTCGACACATGGCTTAATCTGGGCCTTTGATGGAGTCGCGGCTCATTTCTACAATTTTACCCTTTTAATAAAAAGGAAAAATTTCCAATTTTCCTCCGTCAACCCGACATTCCCACTTGTAACATTGGATGTGGGCCCTAAGCGCATTGCGGGTTATTTCATAAATTTTCTCCTTTTTCACGAAAAGGAAAAAAAAATTCAAAATGTTCTCACGACCGCTTCCCCACTTGTAACTTGAAAAACTACCACGTGTCCTTCTTCAGGGTCAAGTAAGACTTTTTGACTTCAAAGCTTCATATCTCCTATTGAATAACCAATTACATGTTATTGGGGCATGAGAGGCCAATTTGATATTTTTTTAAAATGTGACAAAAGTGTAAAATTTCACTAAAAAGACCCGTCAGTCTACATCAAATAAAAAATGAACATGTATACACCTTCGGGGCAAAAAAAAAAGAAACTTTCCCGCGCCACTTAAATTTTCTTTAATCGATTCTTGCGGGGCCACGGGGGTGTTCAAACTTTTTCCAAAGTATCCAAAAAAGAAAAAGTTCATAAAACAAACCCCCACTCGATACAATTAGAAGAAGCCACATAAGCACCAAAAGAACCAATTAGAACTTAGTGTAGCCATGGGACCAAATTTTCCCTCTTGTCAAAATAACAAAAAGTGATAAGTTCAAAACATTTATCCATCATCCCTCGACCAATAAAAATATGCCATGTATCTCGCCGAATGATGAGGTATAATTTGATGCGTAAAATACGCCCGTTTGACCATCAAAAACATAGAAATTTACCAATTCACACCCGAAGATCCGATTTTTTTGCGAGATGGAAAATTTTGAAATAAAACTAGGTAAATCATGGCTACAAGCATATTTTGACCATGGGAAGATATTTTCAAAGAAATACAGATGCAATTTGAAAATTTTTCGAGCATCCATGATCGGGAAGACAGGAAAAATAGCAGAGCCCGTAGATTAAAAAGATTTAGGGAAAAAATAGGGCACATTTGGGGATTTATTCAAAATAAGGCATGACAAGGAAACTTGAAAACAATTCATGGTATACAGATAAAGATAAAAACTTCATTTCATCCATTCGAGAGATAGAAACATTTCAGAACACACAGATCAAAAGGAAAATTAGGGAAAATGGTGTGAGTTTAAAATGAGCACTAACATCGGCTCGAGGCTCGGGATGGGAACTTGCACGAGTGCCACAAGAAAAATAGAGCAGACCAAGTGCCAAAAACATCCATTGGGCAACATGGAGTCAACTTGCAGAGTAGAGAAACCATAACCACCCTCCAAAAAATGAACTGAGAAACCAACAAAACCAGGTCACCAAGGACCAGAATGAACAAAAACACAAAAGCAGAACAAAACCAAAGAACTATACACTATACAAATGGTGCTCACCTTGATTCTAGGAAATCAATCAAAGAAATGTTTCAAATGCCTTCCATTAATAGGCAATTCAAGTAGTTCCCCATCTAAGTCTTTTAGGAAGAAGGTATTTTCACTAATTTGAATGTCAATTGAATAAGGGTCCATCCACAATGCATCAAATTTACCATGTTTTCCATTATCTTCATACCTGCTATCCCATAATAGCACAAGATCCCCAATTCTGAAAGCTCTTGGAGTCACCTTCTTGTCAAATAACTTCTTCAACTTTTCTCTGAACTTCACATGCCATTGATGGGATGCCCTTCTTTCTTCATCTAACTCAATAATCTGATTGATTCGAGCATCATATGGACTAACTTCTTGATCTTCAATTTGTTGAACAAACTGAAATGAAGACAATTGCAAATGAAGGGCAGAAAATCTTGAGTTCCATATACCAACTCAAATGGGCTTTTACCAGTAGCTCTTTTGACAGTGATTTTGTCATTGAAACAACAAACTTCACTTGCTCACCCTGATTCTTTTTTCAGCTCCAAGGTTCTTCTAATGATCTTATACAAGTTATTATTGTTGGACTTAGCTTGTCCATTTCCTTGGGGATTGTAGTTAGAAGCATATGTCAAATTGATTCCATGCTCTTTGCACATTGCCACCAAAGGTTTGGCTTTGAAACTCATGACATTATCAACAAGAATCTTAACTAGCACTCCAAATCTGCATATGATTTGATTCAGCATGAAGTCCATGATAACTTGGTGTGTTGCTTTCTTGGTGGGATTGCTTCCACCCTCTTAGTGAAATAATCGGTGGCTACAATAATCCATTTATGACTAGCACCGGAAGGATCCAAAATCTCGCTTGATGAAATCTATTCTCCATTGCTTAAATGGGGCTTCAATTGACACAATTTCAAAGGAAGGAACATGAAGATTTTAGTCTTCCGAAAAATGCGACAACTTTCACATTTCCTAACCAATAGAGTTGTATCCTTGAAATGAGTTGGCCACCAATAATAAACCCTCAAGATTTTATGTCTTGTAACTCTTCCTTTAAAATGTCCCCCACAAACTCCTCTATGGAGATCAACAATTATTTTTGCAGCCTCATCTTCAAGTGGTGCATCTCAAGAGCACTCCTTTGGGGTTCTTCCAACCTAACCGAAAATCAATAATGACATATTTTTGGGAGGCTAACTTAAGAGCACTTTTCCTATTTTTATTCAAATGTTTAGGGCAACATAGATGTACGAGATAAAAGATTATATCTTTTTACCATTTAGAGCTTACCAACTTTACTCAGGACATCCACTCTTTCTCCTTCTACTTCATTCACCTAAATAGTTCACAAGTTGCTTTAATACCATAAGCTTAGCTAGGCCCAAACCTCTTATCAATTTCGTGGTTTGGATATCCATGTTATATTCCCGCAACTTGTTTACCCATCTCAACTTTTTCTTGAGACCTTCATCTCTTATAAGATATATTTCACCATGGTGTGGGGAACATAAGAAAAAAATTAGAGCTCAAGATGTAAGGTATGAAAACCTTTGTTGCTTTCACCAAAGAAAATACTTTCTTCTCCATGATGGTGTACTTCAACTCAGATCCTTGCAATGCCTTACTAAAAAATGCAATTGGTCTCTTAACCCCTTCATCATGCTTCTGCAACAAGATAGATGCAATGGTGTTTTTTGAAGCAAAAGAAAACATTTGAAAATGCTTCTTGTAATTTGGAGCTTCCAAAATAGGGGCATGCTTTAATGCTTCTTTGATCCCATTGAAATCTTGAATGGAAGATTCTTCCCATTTGATAACTTGGTCCTTCTTCAACATGCTAGTAATGGGGATGGTCAACTCATCAAAGTTAGACACAAATCTTCTGATAAAGTTTATTTGTCCAAAGAAGAATTGAACTCCCTTCTTAGTTCTTGGAATTGGAACCTTGTTGATGGATTCCACTCTCTCGAAATCAATCAGGACCCCTTCCTTTGATATAATGTGACCAAGCAGCTTTGCCTTTTTCACTCCAAAATGGCACTTCTTGGGATTCAATGATATGCCATACTCTCTACACCTTAAGAGCATTCTCTCTAAGTGTTGCAAGTGATCATTTATTTTTCTAGAAAACATAGTTACATCATCTTGATAAACAACAATGAAATCATTAATATAACCAACAAATGCTACATCCATTGCTCTTTGGAAAGTTGCTCTAGCATTCATTAAGCCAAAAGGCATCTTGACATAGACATAAGTTCCCTAAGGAGTGGTAAAGGCAGTCTTTATTCTTTCTGACTCCTTCACAACAACTTGATTATAGCCAGAGAAACCATCCAAAGTGGATAACAATTTAGAACCAGTTACTAATTGTAGCATATTCTCCATGTTTGGCATAGGGTAATTATCTTTCAATGATGCTTTATTCAAGTTCCTAAAGTCTATGCACAACCTTATATCACCATTCCTTTTTCTGACAAGTACTAAATTTACAACCCAAGATGAGTACCTTGTGGGCTAAATGATCCCTCCATCCCTTAACTTATTTAGTTCTTCTTGCATCTTCAAAGAAACGAGTGGATTGATCGGCCTCTATTTTTTTCTTGAAAGTCTTGGCATTAGATTCAAGAGGAATTTCATGTTTGAATAAATATTCCCGTATGCCTTCAAATCGGAGTAAGAACAAGCTAGGTAGTCTTGATATTTCTTTAACAATTGAACATAGGACTGCTTCTCTTCCTTGTTCATATTGCTTCCTAACCATATTTTACATGGGTTTCATTTATGCCCAAGTCATGCTCTTCCCCATCTCTTGAAACCAACATACTTCTTTTAATAATGCAATCAACATTATCAAAGTTTGATTCAAGTGCCACCAAATCTCTAGGAATCATGTTTGTCTTCATCTGAATGATTTCTTTTCCAAATAAAGTTTCCTTTCCATCAACAACACACACCATTGGTTCCCAATCTATATTTTGGTTAGCAAACTCACCTTGGTTTTTTTAGAAACCGTTTCCCACAGGCTTCATCATGGAATACTTTCCAATTTTTAACGTTGTTAGGGATAGATGGCCTTTTTAGTATTTCAACATCATACTCACAAAATGGAGATACTATACAATTTCCAAATCTTGATCCTAGCACTGCTAACTTGTCTACAATAACATTAAACTTTCTATCATGGTGCACAATATTATATGAGTCAAACATTTCAATCGAATCCCAGACTTCATGCTTGTATTGTTTCATTCTCTTATTGTTAGTAGCATACAATTTTCTAATTTGTTGACAATGAATTCTGAATATCCTTTGACAATGATATCCTTTACACCATATTTCCATGAAATTCTCACACCCAATAATAGTTCTTCATATTCAACAATGTTGTTAGTGCATTCAAAATTTGGTTTGAAAGAAAAACAAACTCTTCCTAGCACTGGAGAAATCGAGAACAATACCAACACAATTTCCAAACTTGGAACAAGCTCCATCGAATAACAAGGTCGAAGGAAAACCTATTTGTTCAATACATTTACATTGATCAATCTTGTGCTCTTTTCCATCGAAAATCCAAAAAAGTTATCAGCATCTACATTAGCATACAACACTTCATAAGAAGCATTACTAGGATCTTCATATGAGGTGCAAAATCTTCTTCTCTCCATATATCTTTACAAGGCTACCTTCAATTGGAATGGTGTCAAAAAAATCCATCTAAACAATTCCACCAACACTTGCAACCCACTTTATTAATAACAACATCAAGTTTCAAGTTCTTACCGGATAAGTTGCATGTTATACCACCAAATATTTTACACATCCTAAAACTGACACCTCTCTAGAATCTATTACAGACACTTTCCATAAGCTTCTATCACTTTAATGTTCAATTCATTCATGATCTCTAGAGGCATAACATTTGCATGATGCTCCGAATCAAATATACAATTGTACAACAATCCATCATTAATAATCAACATTGTAAAAAATGAATCAACATTTAATTGAGACTCAACCAAATATGTTCCCAAATAAAATTCAAGTTGTTCACCTATCTCCTCCAATGGTGGTGGTGTTTCTAGGTCTACAATGGTTGGAGGAGGAGTGTCTACATTATTTATATTTCTACCTTGGGTACTCCTATCTTCCACCAATCCCAAATACTCAAAGGTCCTCTTCTTGTGCTCAGGGAATCCTAAGCCGGAGTTCAAAAATTGGAACATGAATCTTGATCTGACTCAAGACTTTGGCAATGTCATAAGGATTGTATTTGGGAAAATGCACACTTGAAGAAAGATTGATAAAATCATCGAGATGACACAAGATTTTTCACATTTTGGGCATGGGTGGGAACACCAGGTTGTACTTGAGGCAATAAGGTCTTTTCTAGATGTATCTTTCTTTGGTGTTTCTTTTGGGATATTGGTGAGAACTGGGTTTTTGGTTTATCTTGAGTCCTACCTGCCCTTTTGATAGCTTTACTTCTTGTGTTATAGTCTTGTTCTTAGGAAACAACAACATTCATTAACATTTGTCTATCCTCTTCTCGATGGGATCCTCCGTCATACTTCTTAATCATTAGAGCTCTTAGGTACTCAAAATCATTATTAGGAAGTTCAAAATATTGTACCATATCTATTTCTAAAGTATGAGTGGGAGGAAGAAGAGGTACCTAGTGAATGCGAACCCAAAACTTGCGGCATTTATTGCACTTATTACTTCGGTTGAAGATGCTTCTTGCTATGAGATTGTAGTGGAATCCACCATGCATGCATCATCATCGTGTTATCATCATCATTAGCTTCTTCAACTTTCTGATCTACTTCATACTGCCCAGGTGGGGGTAAGAAAATTTTTCACACCAATCAATTGCTTTTGTCTCTTGACAACAACTCTCGGCATTTAGAGGATAAAGAACTACTCTATTTTCCCTAGCTTGGGGTTGTTTAGATCCCATGGGTTCTTTACCTCTGTCATCGGATCTTTGATCATTTCTAAGATGATTTAAAAATATGTCTTGTCCTTGTTGCCTATGATGACCTTCGGAACCTTGTCCAATTCCTTTCTCTACCTTGGCTAGGTTGTAAGAGATTTCTTTGATGACTCCGGCCAAATTCTTTACAACTTCCTCAAGGTCCACATCCTTACTTGATTGAGGCTTCTATGGGTTGATCAGTTTAACACCCTCCCTCTTAGGAGGTTTTAAAGTGCTTTAATGCTGTTCTTAATTTACTGAGCCATGGTAAAGGCACCTCAAAGTTTCAAGGTTCTTATCCCTCAAATAGTAAGTAGTTTTCTTATCAAATGCATCTGAATACTTTATAAGACATGATTCATCACATGGCCTCAAATAATGCACTAATTTATTAGGATTCTTCTTAATATTTTCAAACTCTCCGATAAAAGAAACCTAGGGTCTAATTTATCACCATCTTTGAGTCTTAAAGAATTATTCATTTCTGTCCAAGAATCAATGGAATTATCTTGAAAATATTTATACTAGTCCCTTGCATCTTCTTCTAGTCTATGGATAAACAATTTGATGTACACATCCTCAAATTCTATTTCAATGTCCTATATCATTTTGAAAAAGAGCTTCAAGTGCTGATCACCGGTGATTGCATTATTTCCTTGAAACTTAGGCAATATATTTCTTACATCTTATGGCACAACATTTGGATAGCTAGCCATACCTCTAAAATTGATGGGACCAAAAGTATTAACAACAAATGGAGGTCTGGGTGGAGGCTAAGCCATATTATTTTGAGGAGGTGACCTTGGAGGAGATGCAAACTAATGAGGAGTGAGAAGTTTGTGTGGTATAGGGATGTAATTCTCAGAATGACTACCCTCTAAAGGCTCTGTTTCTTGGAAAACTCTATCAGATTTGGAAAATACAGGGGCAGATTGAGAAGTAAATTTTTCAAATATAAATGAAGGCCCCTCTCCAGATGGAGAATTCAATTCAACAAAGAGACTACCCGATTCAAATTCACTTGAGGAAGTATTGCGATCTTCAATCACAGGTGATCAATTTCACCAATGGAGATCTATTTTCTTGATGCTTGATCTCCAAAACCTTCAAACTTCTTATTCCATCTAAATTAGACTCTCCCAACTTTGCAAACAACCTTCTAATAGGGTCCTTGGTGAATAAATATCTTCTTCCTTCTATCTTTGCATATATTAATGACAAATATTACTTGATATGTGTTAAGACAACTGTATTTATTAAGAATATAAATAGCACGAGTCATCACTAAGGATTTTGACCTTAGTTTGTAAAATGCACTATGAAATACCTATCAAATGTCTCTCAATACTGGATTCATGCAAATATTACAAGATCTATTCTTCTTCTACCCAAATTTGCCAAATATGATACAAACATTAGTGCAATAACTTTATAAGCTATAAATATTGCACTCATAACTTACAACTTTGAACAATTCTTACAGATATGAACAGATAATGATGTTTGAGGAATTTATTAGCACAAATCACATGTAAGAAGTATTACTGGGGTTTGTATGTATACATTTTGTAAAATACTTCAAAGAATCCACTATAACGGCGAAATGAGTGTTGGTATCCAATTTTTTTCTCCTTTTCAAGTTGAGCAACATCAAAAATTTAAGATGGATTTTAGAGATAGATAGATCATAATGTATGTCATTTTGTAGCCGGGATGAGATCTAACTGGCCCTTTATCACTCAAATTGTGGAGATATGGATAATACCTTCAAGAGGATTTGACATATCCTCACTACTTTAGGTATTCCTCTTCAACCAGGGTGAGAAGACCCTTAGTATAACCTCTGTTTGATGAAGGAGATGGAGATATCCTTCTTTTATAAAAATTTCATGAAGAAAACCTTGGGAAAGTAGAATCAATACTCCATAATTTAACTCTCAAGATTTATCACTTCTAAAAGATGGAGATACTTTCAAAACAAGGCTAAAGTTATTAAAGACATTATGAAATCCTGATTGTTCTACATATTTTAGTAAATAGGGGTAGTATAAGCTTTGAATGAATACTTAAGACATGCCTTCTTGAGAAGAAGGTGTGCATCAATGGAGAGCCTAGATTTACACATTTTCACACAATCTTTGAGAATCTAGCATGAAGGCTTGAGTTAAAAGACTCAATTAAACACCAAAATATCTGATCAATCATGCCTAAGGTACACCTAAAGACTTACAAACAATCTATGTCAACAAATGAAGGTAAAGTGATTTTAAATTGTTTATTTCATTACTAGGTGAAATCTCTTCTGATAAATGAAATTGCAAATGCCACTAAACCATCACAAGGATGAGATCTGTGTGATTTCAAAAAGATTTCAATGTAAGATTGCAATAGGAACAAGAGAAACCATTTGCAGACATTTTGAAATAAGTAGACACAAATTTGCCAGAGATTGAACACAAATTAATTTCAAAATTGCTTAGATTCATCAGCTAGGGGAGAGCTTCCAGAGCAATCTTAGAGCTTGTCAATGGCTATACATCTACAACCAACTTGACATGATAGAAAATCTAACATAAGAAATTAACCAGGTATCTCAGATGGGTTTCTCAGAAGACGGCTTTTCTCAAATTTTTCTCATGAAATTTAACCCCCTTCCGCATGTCTAATAACATGCATTATATAACATTTTATTACATCCAAGCCTTATTTCACAAGAAAATAATATCCTAAGCATCAAGTTTGTTAAAAATTCCATCATGATTCACGAAAGGGATGCTTAACAGAAACATGTCCAAAAGTTGGCGAGTGTTTCTAAAATCCGAATCATTACAAATATTTCCATCATTTCTTGAACTGGAGTACATTTTTCATCCTCTACGCATGCAGACCCCTTTTCCTTCATCATTTCACCTTTTCCTGTTAAAATTTTGCTTTTTACAACTTTTGGATCTGGTATTTTTCATTTTTACACGAGCTAAATTAAATCTCCACCTCAAATGCTTAAATTCACACCTCAATTTACAAATTGAGCCTCCAAAACTATTCAATTACACTTATCTTGCAGACCAAAACGACACAAAATTCATAAAGATTTGATGAAGAATGATGTAAAAATCACATCTCCAAACATCTTGGAGCTCCAATGGCGAGAAAAATAAAATGAAATGCACAATACTCTGATTGATTCTTTCCTTTCTCAACTTTAGATTAGATTTGTCTCTGGAAAAATATGATTTGAAGCGGGCACAGGGTTTCCTTTTGCATTTTATGACTTTTGGAGAAAATGCGTAATTTTCAAATTTTTCCCACCCCTCCACCTTTAAAATACAAGCTTGACATGTTGATTAATCTAGGCCTTTGATGGAGTCGCGACTCATTTATGAAATATTACCCTTTTTTAACAAAAAGGCAAAAATTTCCAATTTTTTTCTGCCAACCCATCTTCCCGCTTGTAACTTTATATGTAGGCCCAGTGCAGCCGGGTTATTTCATAACTTTTCTCCATTTTCATAAAAAGGAAAAAAACTTCAAAATGATCCACCGACCCGCTTCCCCACTTGTATGGCAGAATCTTTGAAAACTACCACGTGTCCTTCTTGGTCAAAGTAAGACTTTTTCCCTATCGCTTCATATTTGTTGTAACCAATTAGATGCTATCGGGGCCATGGGGAAAATTTGATATTTTTTACAAATGTGACAAAAGTGGCTAATTTCACCAAAAAGACCCACCAAGTCGCATCCATCAAAAATGAAAATGTATACACGTTCGGGAAAAAATAAGAAATTTTCACCGCCACTTAAATTTTGATTTAATCAGAACCTAGTGGGGCCACGGGGTGAGTTCAAATTTTTTTCCAAAGTATCCAAAAAGAATAAGTTCATAGAAAAACCTCGTCACACCTCATCCAATTAGAAAAATCCACGTAAGCACCAAAAGAACCAATCATAACTTAGCGGAGCCATGGGACCTAATTTTCCCTCTTGCCAAAATAGAAAAAAGTGATAAGTTCAAAACATTTATCCGCCATCCCTCAACCACCAAAAGAGGTCATGTATCTTCCAAATGCTTTGAGGTAGAATTTGATGGGTAAAAGATGCACTGTCGATCAACCAAAAACGTAGAAATTTCCCCGTTCACACCTAGGATCCGATTTTTCACTAAGGATGGAAAATTTTGAAACAAAACTAGGTTAATCATGGCTCCAACCATTTTTTTACCATGTGAATAGATTTTCAAAGGCATACGAAGAAATTTGAATTTTTTTCGAGCACCCATGATTGGGAAGATAGGAATAAATGGCAAAGCCCGCATGATTAAAAACATTTAGGGAAAAATAGGGCGCATTTGGGAATTTCTTCAAAATAAGGCACGAAAAGGAAATTTGCAAACAATTCATGGTATACAGAATAGAGATAAAAACTTCATTTCATCCATTCAAGAGAGAAATGTTTGAAACACATAGATCGAAAAGGAAAATTAGGAAAATGGTGCGAGTTTAAAATGAGCACTAATAGATGAACCCTACCTCACTTAAGTGATGGGGTATTTATGAGGGAATTATTTTAATAAAATACATGTATGTATGTAATGTGAAGTGGGGGCCTAAGGGGTTAGACTAAGTTGTGCACCTTTCCCCTTTTAGAATAATGAACTTATTATAAATTGCATGCATTTAACAATGCAAGATTATTATCCTAGTATGATTTAATATAAAATTGATTTTTTACCTTAAATATTATTTTTTTAAAAATGATTAATGGAGTTAAATAATGAAAATCTAAATGAGGATTATTTAAATAAAATATTTAAGTCTAGAAGAGAAAGAATTAAATTGTAACATTATTTGAAATTGGGTTTAAAATATTAATCTTTATTTTTAGTCCCATTGCCATGTAATTCCTTAAAAATATATAATCGGGATTTAATTAAAATCCTAGCTAAGGCCTTGTAACCTTTCAAAAACATTATTTCATAATTTTTCCTATTTACTTTCGAGTTTCACGGGGATTTATGTGGGAAAAATATGGGCGTCACATCTCGCACATTTTATTGTATGCTAACTAGACTACTGACAACAAGGTTTGAGATTATAATCAATTTGGAATTGATAACACGATGTTCAATCAGTGTTGAAGAGGAGTGGGCATTACATCCCCCTCCCCTTAGATTTGACTTCCTCTTGGAAGTCACAAAAAAGAGGTAGGGAACAATTCATAAGAATATAAGCCACATCCTCTGTAGGATTAATTTTCTTGCAACAAGAGTATGTCTATAGAACCCAAGTTTGATCCAATGTTATTTAATCAAGGAGAAGGAGATTTTTAGGCACGAACGCTAATATTTCTTCAAGTAAGGTTGCAAACATTTAATTCTAAAAAGTAACTCAACATGATCAACCAAGCTACAACACATAGCATCAAAACATGAAATCATCAAAGGAGCCTCAAGAATAACCACCAAGTAAAATAATGACAGGGAGAATTTCATGAACTCGATATGACCACATAGTATCCCATGGATACAACATACTACAATAACAAATTTAGGGCTTTTGCTATAGTTAAGTTATGCTTTCAATGTTCATTTATTAGATAAGGCTAGCAAATATCAACCACAACCATCAATTTATACGAGAAAAAAAGTCTACTCAAAGGTCTCACAATTTTTGAGATCACCCAAGATGAGGTTTTGTCAACAAGGACACCTAAATTAGCCAAAACATTTACAATCAAGGAAACTATTCATGGGAAATACTTCTATAACTTGAGAGAGTAAAATTAAGTTTTCATGGTTATACTAAGCACAATCACATGTGATCACAAGGTTTCCTATAGCCTGATTTTATACTTAAAATTGAACACGCAACATCAACCTGATTTAGAAACGTCAAACATTTAGATAATATTTCCACTAGAAACTAACATATCAATAAAAGAGGCACCACTCACTCTACATAACACAATGGAATTTATTTATCTTAAATCTTGCTCAAGCTCAAAATAACTATAAGAGAGCACATGCATAAGTTGTAACACCAAAGAGAACTCAAGGGAGCTAGAGAGAAAGAAAAGTAACAAGAGGGGTCTAACTGCAATCAAAAGGTTCATCATACCAAAAATGAGTAACAACTTATGAAAACAACTTGCACTTTCCTTTGCCCAACAACAAGGTGTCACAAGAAAATAAGAAGAAAAGAGGACTTCCCAAATTTATTTCATATCCTTAACATATGTTTCCTTAAAATTTAAAATAACCTAGGTCACCAAGGACTAAATCAACACACAAGGAGGTTTCTTTTCTTAAAACAAGAGATAAGACCCAATCCTAAAGGCCACAACTCACACTTGTCGAGCTACGAGGTGACAAGGGTATGATGACCCAAAAATCCCACAAGGAAAAGCACATACGTCTATGAACAAGGGAGTACTATGCAATTAGAACACATCACTAACAACAAGGTGTTTCAAAAATCCGGGTAGGCGACAAAACTAAAGGTTCAATTATACACTACGCAATTGCAACACATAAATCTTACTCATTTCATAAACCAACTATTAAGTCAAAAGTTGTAGTTTCACTTGCTAACACTTTTCTTACAAGTTTTCTTAATTAAAATCTTCTTTCTATTATGACATCACCTATTTGCGTCATTAAGATGCACCATTAAAGTTGGCATGACATCTCTCCATTTTGATCTAAGGCGTAACAATTATTTATTTTACTACTAGGGGAAGGTAGATTGATAAGTTTCCTTTCTATTTCTCACATAGTTTCATTTCTTCTATTAATCTACCAAGATTATATCAAGAAACCATTTCCCTTTTCCTAATGTTCCATTTTATTTGTTAAGTCTCAAAATCCAAGTCCCTCAATTAGGGTTTTATTATGATCAATTAATCATTTTACCAAATAGATTTTAATGAGAAGGAAGAGTCAAACATATCACATTATTACCTTTATGGGAATAAGAGATAAATCAACATATCACATTTTTAATTCTAAAGGAACAAGAGACATTCAACATAACAACCACATCATTAATTTTGTAAGAACTAGGAATCAATCCACCAACATGAGTCACACCAAGATTTCAAGGGTTTACCAAAGAATTACAAGCATCACTAAACACTCCTAGTGGGTCTCCACAAGTCTCAAAAGAAGTTACAAGAAAAGACCCATTAAAGAGGTATATTTACTTTTACGAATTTAAGAGGTTTAACAATGTTTTTTGTTTAGACTCAAAATTTTGTTCACATAATAAGACAAGGGAAGTTTCCAATCAACATTCATACTTCCACAAGATACCACCAACCAAGCAACAAGATGACATGGAAAATTTTACTTCAAGGACACCACATTACGATTACAAGACATTAAATGTAGTAGGACAACTAGCTAATCTACCCAACATGGATTCTAGGACCAAGAGTTGTAGTTTAAAAAGAAGGGCGCAACATAAGTACATCTATGATTAAGATATTAAGATTTTAAAAACTAGAATCTCTAAAACGAGGTCTAAAAGTCCTACATACATCCATACGAGTCTCCACGTAACCCAGTGATTAATAGGTTATACAAGGGTAATTATAACCGTTTAGAAATATTTAAGACAAGGGTAGACTTATTTATGGGTCAAAGAGAGAAACCAAGTACACTTATTTAAACACATTGCCGAATGGGCTTAATTCTAGCCATAATTACTAAGATACATACAATCCACCAATTAATACTTTCACTGTAATGAATAGGAAAACATGGTAAAAACGTACCATGCCATCATGGAACATCGACTGCAGGACAAAAATTATCCACTAAATTCTACAAAGACAACTAAGAGTGAATCTGATCCTAAAAATCCATAAGCCCATAATAAAACACCTCTACTCAACGAGGATCAAACTCTTACCCAGTTGCAAGAGAATCACCACCACCGATATCAATCAGAAACTAGACCGTCACGACACAACAAACTCTCTTTCTAAAAAGGATGAGAGATGAAATAGTCAATCCAAGATCCTAAAAACACTCAAGGTTCTATCCTCCCAAAACCAAGGCATAACTTAAAACACTTAAGAAGACATTCAAGGCACCTAGGGTGTACCCCCATATGATGAGATGTCACAATACAAACAATGTAGAACCAGGTCAACAACATGTAAGAAATAATCACATAACATGTAGCTAAGTAGTGAACAAGATAACCGATCTTTTAGTCACCAATCAAATTGAAATCCAAGAAATATCGAAATCAAGGAAAGTGGCTAAGTAGCCACATTGAATGTCTAAAAATTCTAGGAAAAATATAAATAACTAAAAATAAATAAAATAATATAAAAACACAGGAAGCTTCTCAATAAAATCATAAAATAAGATCTTGGTCCTTGATAAAATAACATAAGTTTATGAATATAAAACATAGAAAGTCAACATTATAGTCCCTTTACATCCCTTCATGGCTGCTGCTATAGAAGTACTATACCTCGAGCTCAGATTCTAAGAATGTATATGCAAGATTGGATCAAATGCAACACCAGAACTAATATCCACTTACCGATACGGGGATTAAGTCACCGTAGCTTGACAACCAAAATTAACTCCCATAAAAACTTAAGGAAAAGGGAAGCTTTAGATGACTAAACAAATTCTAATTTACTCTGTTTTGACCCCCCCCGAACACAACCACTAATGCTAAACAATAGGAATCACACCATACAATTTATTTTTAAACAAGTTTGACAAGAAAGAGTCTTAATGAATTTATTGCATCATATGACTAAAGAAAAAGTTAGTACTCATCAAACAAATCTTTTCAAAGGAGAATCAAGTTCTTACTATGATAGAAGTTTGTAAGAATTTCAATCTTATTTGACATTTACATTACTACTCGAATTTGACAAAACGCCACTAAAGTAGTACAACAATTTAAACAACTTTATAAATTTTGTTATTATTTTAATCACGGAGGTTCAAATTTTGCTAAGCGGTTTTGGGTTTCAATGTTGGCCCAGGGGCAAGCGTTGAACCCGCAAATCGATACGAAGTCTAACGCTATCATTTCTCCTACATAAATCCATGAGAACTCCAGAAAATAAGGGAAATTATGGAATAATTTTATTTTGTTGAAAGGTTACAAGGCCTTAGCTAGGATTTTAATTAAAACCAAATTACGAAATTTCAAACTATTATATACAGCTTAGGACTAAAATAATAATTAATTACTATTGGACCAACCCTATTAAAATGTTTTAATTTAATTTCCCCTATAAAGTGCCGCTTAATTCAAATATTAATTCATTTTACTCTTTGTTATTTAGCCCCAAAGGTCTTATTAAATCTATTTAATGAATAACCCCTAATTAAATTCAAAATTTTATTAGATAAGAATAATAATCTCTAGCTTAAAATAACTCATTTTAACATAGTTTAATACCCAAAGTGTTAAGGGTACACAACATGGTCTAACCCCTTATGTCCCATTTAACATTACACATGCATATTTTCATTTAAAACATTTCCACTTAAAACCCCATCACTTAAGCGATGTAGGGTTAATCCTACACCGTTAGATCTAATCTTTCTCACCCTTAGATCTAGGTTTGGAAAAAGCAAGCCTAGAAATCCTTATGGGTTCTCTTATATTCATTTTCTAAATGTAATCTATCATTTCTCTTGTTTGTTTTGCGGGTTCAAGGAGGAGGAGAAGATGGATCCATGGAATCCAATAGAGAGTGTTGGAATCTCTCCTTTGTTAAGTTCTTGTGTTTAGGGAAAGGATCTACCCATTTCCTTTGTGGGTTTTGGTCCCTTTTCTTTACTTGTTTTAATACAATATTTTACTTGGAGGTTGAAGGTATATACAAAGAGTATATACCCATTTGTGGAATACCTAGAAACCCTACATATTTATTTTGCAAAGAGGAAGTATATTTTTATATATTTGCACATATATGTGGATATACATATTTGTATATATATTCTTGTTTCATTTTAATTTACCCACAATCTCAGGGTGTACATGGTATAACCCATTTTCTAAAAACACTTTTATATATATATAGGAAAAACCATTTACCAGAATCTAAAATACGTTTTCCAAATTATCGAGAATGCGAAGAAAATTTATTACAGCCAATTGTATTTTAAACCAGAGCCTAGGATTAATACCATAAAATTTTGGTTTCAATGTAGAGGGGTTTCAAAGTAGTGGGGAGTATGGTTTAATAGATAGTTTTTTTTTTTGGGGCGTGGGGAGGCTGGTTTCAAAGTTTTGGAGCGAGGGGCACCGACATCACTCCCATCCCACATACATGTATATGGGCTGGGGTGAGGTCGACACCACTCCCCAACCATATTCTAATTAATTAGAACATATACTACCTACATCCGTATCCCTAAGGCATACCGTATTCACCTTTATTTTAATTTTTTTAACTTTTGGTTTTAGGTTTGAAAGTATATTAGAATTTAATATTTTTTTAATTATATATATATATATGTATGTGTTTATGTATATATATATTTATAATACTATGAATATATTAATTCTTGATAATAATATTAATATAATGATATTTAAATTTTGAAAGTAGTCAAAGTATATTATTATTATATATCAATCATCTAGTAATAATACATATATTTATTTACTAATCAAGTTTCCCATTGAAAATAGGAGATTGCAAAAGAGTGGGGAATTAAACATTGCAATTGTAAAATTTTATGAATAAGATTTAAATACACCTAAGCAATTATAATAGTGCACAAATTTGTGTATTTGTCAAATTTAACAATTTATCACATCCCTTTAGTTTATATAACAATTTTAAAGGTATAATCAATTGTGGTTCATCCATTTTCTTAATTCAAATCCTATTGCAACAAGAAGGAAATTATACTATAAAAACAATTCCATATATTCCCTCTTATACATCATTTGAATAAGAGAATATTAAACATACCCAAATGAAGTTTATCTCATTCAAACCGGATTTCCAATAATGCCAAAATGATCAACACTCCATTTTCATTCAACTTGGGTAACATTCATACTTAAAGGATCTTTACTTGCATTTCAAAATAGTTACAAGGTTCCCATTTTGATAAAGAAATGCAAGCCATAATAATTCATTTACAAGAATCTAACCAATGGATAAGATTACATCCAACTTACTATAGGTACAATTTACTAGTTGAGGAGTATTAATAGTGCAAGATGCAACTTCACATGTATTTTTCCAAGAGATCACTTCATGCAATGAGTTCCACCATCTTCATCAAGCCATACACACAACAAAATGGGGGAGTAGAAACAATGTCCACCCAACCAAAATATCTAATGAGAGAGAGAAGTCTTCTCCCTCATTAGCCCCACGCCGCAAGAAGGAAGCAATGAGGGTTACTTAGACAACCATGGAAACTTAGAATGGCTTCCACATACACATTCAATCAAGAAAATCAATGAAATAACACAATGCCAATTTTGCAACAAATCAACAAATATCAAAACACAAAGGCTTCATACTAAAGCCATGGAGGAGAAAGGAACATGGGGTTATTCTTATTCCTCCCAAGGCCTTGGGTGTCCACCTATGAGCCTCCAAAACTCAATCACAATACACACACCACTCTTATGCCTCCTATGCAACAAGATACACCACTCTTATGCCTCGCAAGAAATCAACCCATTCTTATACCTCCCTCACTCTTATGTCATCCTCAAGAAAATAAAAAGATAAACACAAATCATATTTATCAACAAGGTGGGAATCCCAACCCAACTCCCTCCTAAAATACCCAATAACATTTCTCTTATGTATACCTCAGGTTTTACCCCCATTTTCATTTCTCCCACAACCTTAGGATCAAGTCTATTTCCAAGAATCATAAGCAATAAAACAATCATCAACTACACATATGAGCATAACAAAATAATAAGGTAAAAACATTACCTCAAGGTCTACCTTACAAATGAAGAGTATCAAAACACAACAAGCTCCAAGCCTTATAAAAATTCTAAGAAATTTAACATCCACTCGTAGCTCCATTCACCATTCTCAAACAAGCTCTCCAAAATTACAAGCATTCCCCAAAGAAATGAGCAAGTAACCCTAATACTTCCCAAAAATCTAATAAATAAAAAAGAGGAGAGGGAAATAATGTGGATCCGAGTAAGATTCCACATCATTTCTTCTTCATCCCACACCCCTTAAGGACAAAAATTCAAACACATGTAAGAAAGTAGAATTAAATTTAACCTTTTTCCTTCAAAAACACATAATGGGGTATATTTTGACCCCTTAACCCAAAGGTAGGGTTGGTATAAGAAATTAAGAGGTGTGGGAAAATTTTAATTTGTCTCACAAGCCTCCAAAAATGGCTCTTAAGCCCAAATCCGAGTTTCCCAAGTAGGGTGGAGTGTACAACACTCAAAATCACATACACTCAACTAATAAACACAAGAACCAAAGACCCAACCACTCTAATAAATGACTCCTTTTATCACATCAAAAATTAGCTTAATAATATGATTAGTTCACTTAATTAGACACATAAACCAATTAATGATAAAATGGAACTACATCACAAATAAATTCACATACTCCACAATTAATTAAAAGAAAGGAAAAGAACTACTCGAAACCCTCTATCATAATTGGGGTCATCCCCCATGGTAATCTCCTAACAAAAATAACAAAACAACAACATAACACAAGTTTCCATGGTGACCAGATTTCCAATAGCCCACATTCCTTTGGGAGGTACACAAGTTGCCATGATTTGTGTGTGTGTGTGTGTGTGTGTGTGTGTGTGTGTGTGAGAGAGAGAGAGAGAGAGAGAGAGAGAGAGAGATTGATTCTTTGGGAGGTATACAAAATTGTTATGATGTTTTGGTTGTGGTCTTAGGATGTACGTGTTACTCATGGTAGTTGGATATGTTTTATGATGTTGTGGATATGGCATTGATGCCCTTGTTGACCCTATGTACATGTGGCTATTTCCTGAGTTATGTAAAATCTTCATATGTGAAATTGTGGAAAATGTATGGTTGTTGTAGTACACTTTTGTTCAAGTATTTAATGTCGATCGGATGTGTGACAAGTACTATGTCATGTGGTGTGCCTATTTCCCTTCCCTATTGGTTAAGTTTTTTTGTGATATGGTACCATCATGGTATGTACTAGTATGCTTGTGAATCTGTAGTGTTTGTATGACCCTGGTAGGGTGTTGTGATAGCAGTTCATCTTGGGAACCCTTAAGAATGAACAAACAAAATTTCTGCAACAATGAAATTTCAAAGAACTTGAATTAATAATAAGGTAAATGGAAATAGATTAATTAAATAATAAAGTATGAAAACGCCAATCTTCACGAAACTTTGAAATTTAAAATTCTTCGAGAATGTTCTAAGGCTACCCCGTGGCTATCCTTTAATGACTAAAATTTTAACCATAGGGTGCATTTTTGACTTTATCTATTCCTTGAGGCTTACTTTCTTTTCCTTCCTTCTGTAACATCACATTAGGGGACGATGCCCTTTTTAGGGAGGGAATGTAATGCCCCTTTCATTTTGACTCCTTTCCTTGCTATTGAACCCCATTGCAGTGATGAATAGTCATTTTTGTGCCTTTTTGTCGAGTTTCTAAGCTCACTTTGTGAACTGAGTAATCGGTGTTGTGCGACATTTGGGCGCTACGAGAAAGTTATCGTAAACCGACTTTGTGTACTCATACCTTATCCCTTGTCATTTTTTTATTGTCATGCCTTGGATCAATTCCCAAGTGATCCAAGTCATACTGCTGTATCCTTTAGAGCTTGTGATCCTTGTTTCAAAGTAGAGTTGAATCTTTCCTTCCGTTATACCACTTTGATCATTCTTTAATGATTTTGCTTCTTGACGGTACTTTATGTCATCTCGGGAAGACCTTATGGATGAATTATTGTATCCTGATTATTGGGTTGTGGAGGGCATTCTATTTTTGTGCTTTTAGAATCTTAAACTGTACATAGGTCTTTGTTTATTTTTTTGTTAATATACCCAAAATTTTTGCTAAATTAGTAAAATTACTCTTGTTTTATTTTTTAAAATTTAAGGGGGTAACTTGGCACTTTGGTTGTGTGGAAGAGGGAGGAGGTTGGTGGTGGCACCAAGTTTGTTGAAAGGGATATTAATTAATGTCAAATGTTTAACTTCTTTACCTACCACCTCTCTTTCTCCTTGATGACCGCTTGCCCCTATGCGTGGAGTTCATCCAATGAAATTGGTTGTATTGAACTTCATCCTTTTTCTCTTGCTAAAAAAATCTGACCTTGTGCTAAATTTAGGGTCTAAATTTCCTTCTTGGTGAGTGGAGGGTGGTTGTAGATTTGTTAAACTTTAAATGCTTTAATGAATGACACCCCACCCATTACTCCACCTTGCTTGACCAAATGTTGTCGTTCATTGGTTTTATGGACTCCGCATACTACATGTTGGGTAAGGAAAATGCATGGCTCGAGTGCCACTGGGACGTCTGGGTGTTTGATGAGAAGATTTCGGTGGAGGCAAGTATGGACATTCATCTAGTTGAGGCGAAGAGGAGTTCACCATGTTTTGTTGTTCCTTAAAGGTCTCAGTTGCAGATTTTAAAACCAGGCATGTTAAGACTACACTCTGCAACAATTTACTATTTTTTTACAATTTCATGAAACAAATGTTTTTTATTCCTATAATGGCATCTTGAAATGGGAATTTTTTTGGAAGTTTGATTCTCTAGAGTGTATTGATTGCCCCTCTGTCCCTTCACATGAATCGCCTGCTTTTTTTCTTTGATACTGTTTTGCAAAAGGGAAAAAACTACATTCCTTTTTAATATGTTATTTTAGTAGGGGTTGAGAAATGTTTTACTATAGCAATTCCTTGCACCCACCTTCCCTTAGGAAATCTAGTAATGGGTTTGGGTGGTATATTTTATAGCTGCTCTAATTAATAGAAAATCTTGAGCAAGGAGACAAAAATATATTAGTAATTAACGGCCTATCTTGGGCTTTGCTTGAAATAATTATTTACTACTCAATTCATGAGTGGCGATAACATTTGAGTAAATCTGATTTTTTCAACAAGGAACCTTTTATTTATTAATTTTTTTAGATAATCTTATCATTTGTAAATGAATCCTAAAATTTGGTACTCGGTTGGGCTATGTTTTGCTTAAACGGTACTTGAAAGTGCTAATTTTTTTCCCTTCTAATTAAAATAAAGGTTCTTAAAATCTTGGCTAGGTATATTTTTTTACTTACTTGTTGGCTGCACCTCTATGGGGACTTACTTGAGGCCCATTATCTATTATATGTTGAAACGTGGAAGTATAGGAATTGGGAAGAAAAGTATTTTTTCCTTGAAATTAGATCTCATTATGTTGGTGTTCCTCTGAGTTATTGTACACTATTCCATGGCATGGGTTTTGGTTTTCATCCTCCATTCTCTGTCATGATATTCTTGGGGACATTTATGAACCCTTATCTCTACCCTGGATATAGTTCTACGATCTGAATCCATAATTGTTTAGGAAGATCTGTCATTATGTTTTTCGTTTGAGGTCTTTCTTTTCATATGGTTGCATACTTGAATCTTTGAGCTGGCTATAGGTACATTATAATTTACATCATGTAACCTATATGACTATTGTGGCCTCTTTGATCAATTAATATTTTCATTCTAAAACTTTTCTATGTTTCCAATCTTGAATGTGATGTCATTTTCTTAAGGGAGCTATTTGGATCGACCGAGTAATCGGGTTTTCTCTACATTGGTGGCCTCCTCGGTTTGAGGGGATTGATGTCCTTGGAAAGTAAGCTTCATAACCATGGCCTAAACACAAAAAGATCCAGCAATGAAATCAATACGGGACGATCCGAAGATGTACGAATAAGGAAGCTGATGCAAGATAAGATGGCGCACATGAGCAATTCTACATAGTAGATCCAAGTAACCTAAGACACCGATGCTTGACGAGAAAAAGACCACGTTAAAAGATATTTAGTGGACTCGCCCGAGAAGCGGATCCGGAAGCGATAGGCTCCTCATGGATGTCACCCACGTTTTCAATTAAGTAAAGAAATATACATGATAAAAGATGTACGTACAAGACTAGATTTTCTGATCAAAGTAATAAATAGAATCTAAACAGCAGGTAAAAAGCAACAGAAAATAGGAACCGTGAAAAAAAGTCGATTTGTGTTACTCGCGTCTTTTACCTCGCTCTCGCAGGAGATCGGGCGTCGATTAGGTATAATCGGCGCCGATCGATTTGGAAAATCGGCGCAAATGTAGATCGGCGACTCGGGAGCGATATAGATCGGCGTCGATCCGAGATAAAGTGCGAGAAGATTTGGAAATCGGAAAGTGAAGGCCAGATCGTCAACGTCTGCTGGATCTGCGGAAGCCGGAGAGATACTAGCAAGACTCCACCCGTGCTGGGTGCAGGAAAAGAGTCACCAGAAAATCAATGGAGACGTGAGATGTTGATGTGATAAGAGCAGAGTAACGGTGCTCCTCTCAGGGATTGATTTGGACAAGATCCGCTCTCATTCGATACACACTTGATGCTAAAAGATCTCTTGTTCTCTCTCTTACAATCTGCGTCTCTGTGTCACGATCTGTCTCTCTCTCTCTCTTTTTTTCCTCGTGTCCTCCCAGAACTGAGTTCTGGGCTTCCATTTATAATCGGCGCCACTCCGAAAAATCGGCGTCGACCGAGTACCGGTCGGCGCCGATCACGGAACAGACTCCCGAGACGGCCAAAATGAACGATTTCTGGAAAGATAAGAGTTATCCCTCCACCTCAAATACGGGAAATATCCCGCTTGGGGAAGAGGAGAAATAGGGGTGATACATAGATAGGATAAATATGGGGTAGATAAGTGGTTAGGATACATGTGAAGAGGTGTAATTAAATAGTTAATATTTAATTACTCACGGGTAAGATATAATGGGGTGAATTAAACTTAGGATAGGTGTTTAAATCACAAATCGAATAATATCCCAAGGGGATAGTGGTGATATAAACGTGCCCCAGGTTACCTGAGAGAGCAAAACGCGCACAAGGGACACCAAATTGGATAATCAATTTTAGGTGTCTACATTTTGCCCCTTTTTGTCAAGTAACTTGCGATAAGCAAGGTTATGAGACAAAAACAAGGAGATGGAAGAAGGGAAGAAAAAGTGATGATGTGATCCCCCTCAAACTAGGGATGGGATGGGTGATAGAACAAACGATCCCAAGTTTGAAAAAAGGTAGATGAAAACGCGGGATGCCCCAGCTGGATGTCTGGAGTAGATCTGATCATTGATGACGCATAAAAATAAATAAAAAGGCAGCAACCTAAGGAACTCACATTGGTAGGGCAAACTAGACGGTCTCCTCATGAGACGACGTTAGTACCTACAGACCCATGAGTGTAAGGAGGGCTGCAAAATAGTCAGCATCTAAAGAGAGACACATTGGTAGGGACAACTAGACGGTCTGCAAAGCAGACGACGTTAGTGCCTACAGACCCGTTTAACTCTAAGTTGCCAAAAAGTACGAGTGCCCCATGCAAAGGGAACAAACTCGAAATGGACGGTGATATCGAAAATATGTGCCAAAAGGCAACATTCAACGCACAATAATGATCAGATAGATAAATAAGCCAAGCATCAACACTATGGCAAAGAGATATGGAAAATCGGCGCGATTATAATAATCGGCGCCGATCTAAATAAACGGCGCGACCCAAAATAGTCGGCGCCGACCGTTCAAAGCACATATAAATATGTGAACGGAAAACGTGAACGATTTATTTACATCGTGACGATCGAATCAGAGAGAGTCAAAAATTGGATTTGAGCACCATGGAAGCCTCTGGAAGCGGTCAGAAGCGGAGGAGGACACGACCTGGGGTAAGTGGTTCTTCTTGAACCCGTTGTACTTATTTTATTATTTTATATATATATATATATTTTTATTTTGGGTTTTGCCTGGTGGGAGGCCAGGTGTTTTTACATCCGGCCGAGCAATCGGCGCCGATTGGTATAATCGACGCCGATTATATGCAAGCGGCGCCGATTGATATCAATCGGCGTCGACTATAAATAAACGACGCCGATTGTATTTAATCGACGCCGATTGTATAGACTTGTGAATAGATTGAAATTTTTTTTTTTTGTTTTGGATGTTCGATTTGGGTAAATATGAGGCTAATATTGCTCTTGATGTCGTGGATGCAGGCACGAGAGGTTCTACACATGAGGGATGCTATTCCCGAGTTACTAGAGACTATTCTCCCTGATGTGACTGATGCAGATTGGCGGCATTTAGAGTTAGCCGGGCTCGGGGGCTTTAGGTACTACAGACGAGTGCCGCGAGATGTAGAGTTGATGCGAGCACTAGTGCGATGGTGGGATAGCCAGACGTGCACTTTTTGGTTCAGGACGGGTGAGATGACCATCACCCATGAGGATATATATAGGATTTTGAGACTGCCGATCACTGGGGACCCGATAGAGATTACACCACGAGAGCAGCAGCAGAGGGCCCTAGTTCGATTGTATGGAGATAGGGCAGATGATTCAGAGATAGTGTCTGGGGCAGTGCGGATAGCCTCGTAGTATAGACAGGATAGTCCCCAGGAGCAGATGGATAGTTTTGATTCAGATGGCGATATCCTATTTTTCTCTTCCAGATTCAGGAGGCGGGAGATTCCCATTATTATTATTAGATTGCGTTTGCGACATCCTGCAGTTCAGACAGGTGTTTGCTTTTGCTGATGCTTTGATAGCTCAGATATATCATGAGCTATGGATGTATACCACTGGCCGGAGGACAGGTATTGATGTTAGTTTTGTGCTCCATTGCTGGGCATATGAGCATATAGCAGTTGATCGTGCCATCCGGCTTCCTTGATGCCAAGAGTAAAGGGGAGCTATTGATTATGGATTCCGCGATGGCGGGCCGATATGGCCTCTGGAGATACAGGGAGATCGGCGGATTGGTATACTGAGCGTTTCAGGACGCTGACACCGGATCAGGTTATCTGGAGACCATATCGGGTATTTCCGACATGGGCTGGTCAGGATGCTCACTTGGTGGCATTGAGGCGAGCAGGTGGTGGTTAGGGGCCGCAGCCCGATATGTGGAGCGAGTCCCGCTTTTGTGCGGGTATTGAGACAGCTTCGGCCTAGTGCAGCATAAAGGCTTTGACTACTTACAGGCCTTATAGGCGAGATAGCAGGGAGACTGATCTGCCGATTTTGATCCCGGCAGATCCATTGAGAGAGGCCCCACCCTCCACAGACAGCGATGATGATGCTGGAGTAGGTGATGGTTATGCTGCATGGTATGCGACAGAGCTACCACGACATCTCCCGGCATCTATAGATGCCGACGAGGAGGATATGGCTACGGTGCTGGAGAGACTGGAGGGAGAGCACGCCACCCTGACGCAGACACACCAGGTGGCTCTCGAGGAGATCGAGCTCTGACAGAGGAGAGGGATGCCCTGATTTTGGAGAGAGACACCGCCGCCAGAGTGAGATAAGCGATCCAAAGAGAGGGATCGCTACCTTCGACATAGGGAGGCCCTCAGGGCCAAATATGGGGAGACAGGTACCATGTCAGAGTCTGGTACACAGGGCACGACCCTAGGAGGAGCACCACCAAAGAGCAGCCCCAGCAGCACCAGCAGCACCATTACGAGCACCGGGTACCGTGAGCTTGAGCACATATCAGTCTCTCCTCGCTGAGGTGAGATACTATGAGGATGCCTTAGCGCAGCATGCCCCAGATGTGCCTCGGTACGGGGTGAGGAGGAGATCAGCGACGGCCACAGCGAGCGGGGCCTCAGGTGGAGGGAGCACCGGAGAGACCGAGGTGGGCAGAGGCCTCCAGCAGCAGGTGCGTCTAGCTCGATAGGCAAAGTGGCCTGGAGAGACAGCTTGGTCCAGAGGAGGGTGGAGGAGATAGTGTCCTCCATGCATCGATTTTACGATATAGGATTGATATATTTTGTATCGTTGTAGTGATGTAGCCTCGATCGAAGGCATCAGATAGATGGCTTGATTGAGAGCCACCCATTTTTTGTCAGTACGTACACTTATGTATATATATAGATTTATCATTGTTTTGTCATATGATTGTTCTCCGTTTTTTTAATTTTGATGTGCATGGATAGATGTAGTGTAATTGTGATGGATGTAGACATAGATCGATAGATGATAAATAGATGTGATCGATGATACATCGGATAGATAGACGATGTAAATTGATGATGATATAGAGGATAGGATAGATGATGTGACGTAATTTGATGTGATTGATATGTGGATATAATTTTGATGAAAATAGATATAGATAGATGTAATGTAACTTGATGTACAAGTTTTAGATGTTTTGATGGATAGATGGATAGATGTGATAGATGTATGATTTAATTTTGATGTATGGATTTGAACTTGATGTACAAGTTTTTAGATGAAAATGGATAGATGTATTGATGTATGGATATATGATAGATGTAGTGGAACTTGATGTACAAGTTTTTAGATATTTTGATGGATAGATGGATAGATGTGATTGATGTATTCGGTATGTTTGAGATGTTAATTTAATTTTGATGAAAATAGATAGCCAGATCCACATGTGTTGACAATACATGCTTTGATAGATAAGATGAAATTAGATAGATGATAAATTTTGATTAAATTAACATGTGAAATGTCAATTTGACTGGATGAATAACAAAGAATAATGGGGAATACTCTTTGCGAGAGCCAAGGATGTAATGAAAACGACCTTGACTAGAAATAAAGGAAATATACCCAGATAAGAAAGAAAATGATAAGTTGGACTCTCAACCGACCATAGATAGAATCTGGATAGGAAATCAAAAGATCATGCATGCAAGGCCCTATATGAGGTTAAAATAAACCTGACACTAACTAGCCGCAAACCAGATTTAGGAGGGAAACGAAAGGAGCAGTAAGTAGGTATCTTGTCGAATTTACAAGGGACAGAATACATGTCCATACTGGGAAAATAGGATTCTCCATATGATCGACAAAAGGTCTTATATCTCAGCTTCATGATTTCTGGCAGAAAAGCAAACTGATCAATGCGGGAAGTTTGCTTGATATGGAAAGACTGATCAATACGGGAAGTCTTTCAGTGATGCTAAAAAGTGTATAAACTGACTGAAAGGCTGATCAATTGCAAGAAGCCTTGAATATTTCTTTGAGAAACAACCGTCCTTCAAGGGAGCGGTCTGTATTTTGAATTTTAATGATAGCCATCCTTCGAGGGCATGGTCTATATCTTTTGATTCATTTGATTGTATGGGTAGCTGTCCTTCAAGGGATCAGTCTATCCCCCTTTTTTTTTTTTTTTTTTTTTGAAAAGTTTTTTGGAAGAAGCTGAGTTTAGACCTAGATAGATCAGATAGAGGGGAAGAAAACGTATAAAGAACATACACTCATGCCCCGAGTAGATCCGATTAAGATAAGCACTTGGGACAAATGAAACAGTGATTAAGGTGTTCCTACCATGAGGAGAAACATATCCAAAAAAAAATGCTATGAGTAGAGCCGCGATACTCATATTTAAGGTAAACAAGACAATAGGCGGAGAACCACATAATTTCGAATCACCATGAAAGTATATGACTGGTTGTTAGACGGATGAAAGATCTGTCTTGCGACTAGATTTGTGTAAGATAGATTTTAACAGTAGAAGGGCCATAGATGCAAGGCATTAAGAGGTTCCACTTCAGGTATACCATCCATGGAAGATAGATGATAAGCCCCAGATCCATATTTATGGGTGATAACGTACGGACCCATCCAGTTGGGAGAAAACTTACCACGCTGACTCCTTTCGAGTGTAGTGACATTTTGATTTTCTTTAAGAACAAGATCACCAATTTTGAAGTCACGGTGCTGCAAGTGCTTGTTATAAGCACGTTTGACACGCTCAAGATAGACCTGATGATGTTCAAGAGCGTTGAGACGCCGCTCATCTAATAATTCAAGTTGTGCTAGACGATTTTGACGATAGTCCTCATCGGAGACAAATTCTCTAAGAGAAACACGGAGAGATGGGATTTGGACTTCCAAAGGAAGAACAGCCTCAGACCCATAGACGAGAGAGAAGGGAGTAGCACCAGTAGGAGTACGGATGCTAGTCCGATAAGCCCAGAGAGCAAAAGGGATATGTAAATGCCAATCCCTACTAGCTCGACTAGTTACCTTTGCGAGGATATTACGCAAAGTTTTATTGGAAGCTTCGGCCCAATTACATTAGCTTGAGGATAGTATGGAGAGGAAAAGCTGAGCTTGATATTGAAAGCATCGCAGAGGTTCTGCAAATCAACGTTCTTGAAAGACTTACCGTTATCTGTAATGAGTTTGTGTGGAACACCAAAGCGACAAATGATGTGCTGATAGACAAAATCAACTATGGGTTTAGCTTTTGTTGAAGAAAGAGGGATAGCTTCCACCCACTTAGTAAAGTATTCAAAGTGGCAAGTGAATGATAGAATGATGACGCCGTGAAGAACGGGATTAATGAGACCAATGAGATCAAGACCCCATTGTGAAAAAGGCCACAAATCCACGCAGTAGGTCAGAAGCTTGACTAGGGATGTGCGTGAGATTGGAATGTTGTTGACACTTGACACATTTCTTAGTGTATTCACAACAATCTCGATTAAGAGAAGGCCAATAATATCCCAAACGTAAGATGCGTTTAGCTACGGCTGCCACTAAAAGTGTCCACCACGATACCATCATGGACCTCCTGGATAGCTTTAGATGATTCAAGGGATTTGAGGCACCAAGCAAAATGCCATCAAAGCCACATTTGTAGAGGATCCCGCCTAAAATAGTATAGTGATTAGCACGTAGATAAAAGATCTTCTACCATTGGGAGTCGATCTGAGGAAGCACCGAATGAGATAGATAATCAACGATCTGTTGATACCACTCATCCCGAGTATGGGTCAGATAGCATGGATTGAAGTTAGTTGCCTAAGATGAGATGGTTGATCTAATCGTTGCACACCCACATAAAGTCGCGAGTCCTCTGGTAAAAGGTGGGATAAGTGAGGCTAACGGCCATTGTATCTACGAATCGATTCGCAGCAAGCGAGGAATAGCTTGATAGTGAATTTATCGAAAGATTGAGTCGAACGAGAACGATATCACGATATTTTTGAAGGATATCATTCTGCGCATTGATAGACACCCGTGACTTGATTAACGATGAGTTCAAAATCACCAAAGATGTCAATATGACGAGCGCCGAGATTAATGGCATTTTGAGACCCAAGACAAGAGCTTCATATTCAGCCATATTATTGGTGCATTCAAAGTTCAATTTGTATGCAATCGGGATAGGCGTACTCCCAAGGAGGAATCATCACGAAACCCGCACCTCCCCTTGCTAGCATTTGGATCCATCAAAGAAGAGCTTTACTTTAAATGGAGATAGACCAAAATCAATTTGTTGATATATTCATCGGGAATCGAGCAAGGGGGACTTGAGTGTCCTAGAGAGGAGCATCAACTAATTGATCCAGCAATGACCTCGACCTTGATGACTTTTTTATGGGATAAACTCGAGATCAAATTCCGTCATAAGCATGAGCCAACGAGTGATACGATCATTGTGATAAGGCTTCGCATGAATTGTCTTGAGTGGATCGACACTTGTGACAATGTAAGTTTTTGATTAAGGAGGTAATGACGGCTTAGAAGTTGCGAAGAAGAGAGCACAACACAGCTTTTCAAATTCGGAATAACGTGTTTCATACTCATGAAGGGTGCGACTGATGTAATAGACAACTTGTTCTTTACCGCAAGCGTCCTGCATGAGATCATGGCTCCTGAGAGCATGGTTACCACAGAGATATAAAGATAGAAAGGCTCCCCTCGCGTGGAGGTGTAAGCACAGTGGGGAAAGAAGATAAGCTTTGAGATCATCGAAGGCCTTTTGGCAATGTTCATCCCATTCAAAATGAACATTCTTACGAGGAGATGATGAAAAGGTTGACAAACGGTCCGACAATTGTGAGATAAAACGACGCACCGATCAAGACGCCCCTCGAGAATCGCGGAGTTGCTTTTGCTAGAAGGGGAGGCATCTCAAGGATAGCTTTTATTTTTGCGGGGTCTACTTCAATACCCCTAATGGAAATGATAAAACCTAAAAGTTTACCAGTGAGAACGCCAAACACGCACTTAGATGGATTTAGACGAAGACAAAAGTGGATAAGCCTCTCAAAGAGAGGTGCAAGGATGAAAAGATGATCCTGCCGACGCTTGGATTTACCGAGGAGATCGTCGACGTAATCTTCCACAGTTTTGTGTAAGAGATCATGGAAGATGTAGGTCATTGCTCACTGATAGGTTGCTCCAGCGTTCTTAAGACCGAAAGGCATGACACGATAACAAAAGGTCCCCCAAGGAGTTATGAAAGAAGTCTTATGTTGGTCTTCTGGTGTGATGAGAATTTGATTATATCCAGAGAAACCATCCATAAGAGAAAGCATCTCATGACCCGCAGTTAAATCCACGAGTTGGTCGATATTAGGTAAAGGAAAATCATCTTTTGGACAAGCAAGATTAAGATCCCTAAGTCGGTACAAATTCAAATTTTCCCAAGAGCTTTAGTTACCGGTACTACATCGAAACCCATTGTGGATAATCGATGGGTTGGATGAAGTTAGCCGAGAGCAAGCGCTGCAATTCTTCTTAACAAGAAGGGCTACTCTAGGTGCATTTTACGTAATTTTTGTTTAACTCGGTTTGATGTTGGGAAGAGTAACGATATTGTGGACCACAATATCGGATCGAGTCCTCGCATATCCTCATATGCCCAAGCAAAAGCTTGATGATGGTTGAAAGAAAAGTGGTAAAGTCTCCAATTCCCGTGGATTAAGAGACCGCCGACCTTAATGATGCGAGGTCTTTAAAAGTCCCTATATTAAGGTCGATAGTGGCTTCATGAGAAGTGTAGACGTGTCAAGGAATAGTTTTGGGAAGATAGGAATCCTCCGCCCTAGATAGGTGAGGACAAATCATCATCCGCACAAAGGATAGTGTTGATAGTAGGAGAGTCGCTCCAACTATTTCAGGGAAGATTAACGGTATGGAAGTGGACTTGTTGTTAGTCTTATAGGCTAATGCCCTAAGGAAATGGTATTGATAAAAAAAGTTAGACGGGATGGAAATGTCATCGTCCACATCGAGTGATGCTTCTAACTTAGTAGGAGAAGATGGTTCCTCAATAGGAAGAGGCTCATCGAGAACAGTGACGGTGGCTTTTGAAAGAGGTTTAAATCCTAAACCAAATTTTTGATGTGGCTTGAGAGTTGGAATGGACGCGAGGTCATGCACACCTTGTTCATATTTACCCAAGCCAAAGCCCTTCCATGCGCATCGATATAAATAAGTTTTTGCAAACGTGGGATTCTGTAGATAATCGAACCCTGTTAGATAAGGTTTGGTCCTAGGAGGAGAATCCGGTGATAGTGAGGCGTGTCAAGACCACCGTAAATGAAATTAGTCTCGTTGGGACAAGGGCACTCAATGGTGACGATGCGACCAAGACCTGGCTGATATTCAGGTTGTTTGTCTGGTCTACCATACTCACTAGGTTTAAGATGGTTGTCAAAAGAAAGGAGAGGAAGCTCTCCTAGTGAGAAACGCTGCAATGTCTCTTCTAAATTTTGTACATCCGGTAGTTTGGTTGTAGGTATGGAAGAAGATGAGGCCCCGTCAGGAGAACAGGCATTTTCCTTTAGAGGGGCAGACCCTGTGGTCATGTCGCATTGCGCGGAAGGAAAAGGATCTCCTGGATGAGTATATATTTTGCCCTCATATTGATATTTTAAGCATCGATGGAGGGTGGATGGGACACAATGCATTGCACAAATCTAGGAGCATCCGAGGATCATATTATAGTGGAATTTCCCTTCAACAATGTAGAAGAGTTCGTGAAGCAGCTTCTTACCTACTCGAATGGGTAAGACCACGCTTCTAAAGTAATCAAGCTGATCGTTAAATGATCGAAGGGCAAAGGTGGGGTGACACTACGCTCTTTGGTAACTTAAGTTGCTCGAATGTGTGCGAGGAGATGACGCTGAGTGCAGCAACACCGCGATCATAATGTGTTTTAATGTAGTGTTGTCGATTTGACCGTGATAAAGAGGGGAGCCTCCAAATCCTCTCAAGAAAGAGGAGGAATTTCCGAATCTTCAAAAGAAATGGCGGTTGATGGTCTATTCAATCCAACAACCAACTCAAAAGGTCAGGGGTCATCTCAATTCACATGCGATGCGACAGATTATCAATCGAGCCCTGCATGTCATGGAGAGGATCAATGAGGTCAAAAGAGACATTTTGACCGAGCCCGGTGAGTTGTTTCATAACACTCTCCTCAACCGACATGGGAATTTGAGCCCGAGGTGCAAAGATTTAATAGAGACTCGAGGTCATGGGGCTAATGAGGAAGGAGGAACTCCTTCGGGGGCTGCAGAAATGACAACCTGTGGTCGAGATGTTGTAGATGAGGATGGATTATCATACTATTGGGTTCTCGTGGCGATATGGATTGTGTCGATTTGAGAAGGTGGAAGATCAATTGGAGTGTAATCACTAGAAGTAGAGGCCTGAGTAGATCGTTGGGGTTCAGATGGAGCTAAGATGACAGGAGGTGCTTGTTTCTCCTCCTCCAGAGAAAAGATCACTTTCTTCCAAAAGGTTGTTGACGACAGTATCAAGAGCTTTACATCCCCAAGATCATGACCCGGGTACGGTGGTAAGCACAAATCAAATCGTAGTAAACCAGTAGGTTTAACTCCTTTAGGGTTATAGGTTTAATCGAGGAAGAGATATGGATGAAGATTGATAAGTTGGCGAAGGATTTCGGTGTAGAACCCGTAGACGAAGATGAGGACAGAGATGATGAAGGCGCCTCTTTACTTTAATTTATCACGAGGTAAAAGAACCTACATATTAGGTTCGATACTCTTTTTAGGATCATCTTATTTTTTTGACATCTCTGGAGGAGCAGCCTTGGGCACTTGAGATGGAAGTAAGTGAGACATGATTGATTTTGTGGAGGGGGAGCCCCAAAATAGATTTTGAAGATGATGGAGATGTGACAAGTGTCAGGTCTTCAGAGATAAGGGAGGTCCGCTTGGTCGAAACTAATGATGATTTAGATGATGTCGATTTAGATGAGGGAGAAGCTTCCAAAGTAGGTGTAATCGAGGAACATAGGGCGCCCGGCTTTTGGTAATGAAGATGATGATTCCGATAAAAGAGGTGACGCCCTTTTAGTAGGTAAGTCCACTTTTCGAGGTGCCGTGAAGAATGTGTCAGAGAAGAAGATGATGGTTTTGATAAGTGTGTAGAAGAAGATGCCTTCTCAAAGGGACAAATCCAATCTTTTATGAGGCGTAGAGAGAGATTTTTGTGGAAAGCACCAAGAGTCTTGATGGTTCAAATATGGGCTTTCTTTTTCAGTGGATGGTGACAACTTCAACCGCATAAGGTGATCAGAACCTTTTCGGGGAAGCAAATGGGGAGGTACCGATGGCGCAACGTTAGATTCTCGGTTGTCTCGGCCCAAGTTCAGAACCGAGCGTATAGGTGTTGGTGCTACTTCTTTAGATTTTCCCTTAATAGGCAAAGTAACATTAGTGATGGAAGAAGTGAGTGATGAAGAAGCAGTTCCTTGCGAGGGGACTACTTCTGGTGCAGTAATTATGGGTGAAACTACTGTAGGAAAGGAGACAGGAAGAGTCAAAATCGAAGATGCTTCCATCGAAGTCGGCACAATTATAGGTACGTTCACCAGGGGCATAGTCGCAGCGAGAATGGGAGAAACAAAAGTAGATGTATCTGCAGTGGAAACTCGAAGGGATGTAATTGCCTCGAGCATTGAAAGAATGTTTGATGATGAGACAGGTGAGGATGATACGGTCTTGGGTATGGACGGGAGATCAGACAAAGAAGCAGAGAGAGGTGAATCCATCTAACAATGTTGGAATATTCAAAGACGGGCTATCTGAAGATGGTGGAATCCCAGCGATTGACGAAGTGGAAGGAGATTCTGATTCGGTCGATGTGTTCGCAAATGGCTTAGTTTTAGAAGAAGATTCTTCCGTAGAGATGAAGCTGATAGTATGAGTGTTTGGTTTTTGAGACTCTGAAGCATCATGGTTCGGGGAATGATTGGGAAAAGGTTGTTTAAAGACATCCAGTGCTTGATTTGGGGGAGCATTTGGGTTATCCAGAATGAGCTCGCCTTTATCAATGAATTTCTGGACAAGATTTTTGAAGGTTTGACATCGCTCAATGTCATGACCTCTGGTTCTATGATAATGACAGAAGTCATTTTCCCTATACCAGAATGGACGTTCTTGGCTTTCATCAATATTCCTAATGGGGGGAAGTTCGATCATGTGAACTTCCAACATTTTTTTCAGGATAGAAGCATATGATTCCCCCAATGAAGTGAAAGATCGAGATGATGAAGTCCCTTTTCGAGAAGATGAGGGGTCTCTTCGTGGTGTTTGATTAGAAGTGGTATCGGCTCGTGGTGTTTTTAATACGATAGCATTGGTGGATCCCTGATTCTTGTCTTTAGAAGTGGAAGGATTTGATTTGGTAAACCGAGAAAAATCTGGTTTAGATTTAGAGCGAAGTTTTAGCTTCCCTTGTTCAATGGCGCGAGATTCAAGTTTGCGTGCCATCGTAAAGGCTTCTTCAAATGTATGAAAAGTCTGGATCCTTAAAGTGGAAGAAATATGATTAGCACAAGATCGAGTAAACAACTCGATCTGTTGGGATTGAGGAAGGGAGAAAGACAATTGGTTGATTATCCCTCTCCAACGAGCGACAAAGTCTCGCAATAGACTCATCATCGAATTGACGAATGTTATAAAGATCTCTGTAATCGAGATCTTATGCGTGATATTTATTGAAAAGTTTTCAACAAACATCCGGGCCAATTGAGAGAAAGAAAACAAGGAATGTTGAGGAATGTTATTATAGCTAAATAAAGCAGACTCGCTAGAGACATAGGAAAAGTACGGAGAGCATAAGCTCCCGATCCTGACTATGAGGTAGCAAGCATGTTCAATGCTCGCAAATGTTGTTGAGGGTCCTCTCGACTATGAAATTTTGAAAATTTAGGAAGTTCCCATTGGGAGGATAAGGCTTAAAAGCCACCGAGGGGTGAATGGGTTCATTACACACTTCTTCAAAGGAGTATGAAGGACGAGCCCTTTGTGGAGGCTTCCAAGTCTCGCGATTTTCTTGAAAAGAATTTGAACCACATCGATTGAGGAGGAGGCACACCGGGCATGTCCTACATAAGAAGCAAATGGTGGATGTTGTTGAGGTGTCAATGGGGATTCATCCGTTGATTGATAGGATGATAAGAGGAGTAACCAGCATTCGGGTGACACCCGTGGGGTATTTGCATGAAGGAGCCCGTGTATAGCAGTGTGTGAGATAATAAGTGGTTGAGAAAATGAAGGTTGATGACGGATTTGAGCCCGTGATCGGTGGACTCCTATGCTTGTTGACTGAATCGGGACAGATTGAGGAACATGGGTGCCGATTTGATTGGACATATTGGGGAACAAGACCTGAAAGAGGCTTTCTACTGCCGGATTAGGTATTAAGGGCGCCGATGCTAGAGGATGGGCGAAGGTCACCGTCACTGAACATCGGAAGAAGGACCCACTGGAGGACGAGAAGTATGAACCAACTGACTAGTCGGAGGGGGTTGACTCATAAAGGGGTACTGACTTGGGACACGATGGAGGGCATAGATGAATTAACAGAGCAATATGCGGGTGCATAGACGCACTCATTATAGCCAGAGCAGAGGACCTCTCTGAAGTAGGTTGTGGAATATTCGAGGTAACCATGTGTGTTAGGAATAGGTAAGACTATTTGAGAACTAGTCGATATGGTCAGTGGAAGAGAAAAAGGAGGCACAGGGGCACCGCCTTCTCCGTGGCTCGAGGCGAGAGAGATGATGCTAACTGTTCTACAAAGGCCTGGGATGGTTCACGAGAATAATCGTACACTTGCTGGATTGGTGGTCCTTGATCAGATATTTGAATAGACTTGTGTACTAGGTAGTCCATGAGGGCTACCGGATTGCGATCGAGGAGCACCTGAAATTTAGGATCCCCGCGAGGAACATACTCTGAGTCAGAAGCAGATGATATTTCTGAAGGACTAGGGGAAGCTGGACGTGATGGGGTTGCTTTGGCCTGATAAAAAGGATTATATGACCAAGATGGGGAACCAATTAACAGTGGTCCCGAGGAAGACCTGGGGGGTGCCGAAACCTCCACACTAGTGGTGATCTCAGAGGAAGAAGGGGCTAATTGAGCCATTCTTCTAGATTGTAACCGAGTGATGACCGTCATAAACAAGCAGAAAAGAAGATTGACCTAACTAATGCACAGACAATTCAAGCAGCGTAGGTGATTATCTCTTTTAAGTTTTTATGCTTTTAAGAAAGAAAATATTAGGGAAGGCCTTTCAAATAGAACTATTCGATAGCCAAACTAAGGATGGTTTGGGGGATGTTTTGGTGAGGAGTCCCAAGGCACTTCAAGAAAAGACCGGACGTGGCTTGATATAGGGGCCTACCCCGCACTTCACACACCACCGATAAGGAGTCGGGTGCTTTGCCAATATATACCGTAACTTCCGTGAATTTATAGCGCACGCCCGAGTACCGCGTGTAGGCTCTTCCTCTCGGATGTCACTTCCAAGTAGGCGAGGCCAGTGGAAAGAATTTTTGTTTAAATGCTTTACACCTAATGATTTTGGCTTTGTGTGCAAGGGTGAAAAATAAAAATCAAATAGTGTCACTACCGATTTTGATCAATTTTCCAGCCTAATTAAAACTAGATGAAAAACATACAGCAGAAATGACAAAGAAAGAGTTCCTTTTAAGCACTTAAAATGAAGTGTTTGATTTCGATGAAGACAAGTCAAACAGATTCTTTCCCAAATGCGATTAAATTCTTTTTAAGCACCAAAAATTGAAATGTTCGAATGTGATAGACAACAAACAAAGAATTTTTTTTTTTTTTTTTTATTTTTAGTTCCTAAAAAGGAGAAAACACCGTAAAAGAGAAATACCTGTAGACTTAGCTCTCCAAGGTGTGTGGACTTCAAAAAGCGCATTGTTGAGCTCTTCCCCTCGAACAATCCCACGAACAAGCAAAGTGCTCCGCAAGAAGAGGTTAAGCAAACACCAAACAAAATCCAGAAAGATATATCCAGATAATGGTGAAACGGAAATTTCTATTTCAAGGAACTAGAAAAATTTCAAGGAAATAACAATTTCACATAAAGAGCAAGATTAAAACGATGAAAGGAAATGCTCAAGCAGAACTGATAGAAATTAGTGAAGAAAAAGAACAAAGCTCAAAACTAGAAAAGAAATGAACTTACCAATAAGGGACTTTGGTTGGGTCCCACCGGCGTGCCAGAATGTAGATCAAGGATTTCGCACTTGTTACCTGTCCAAGTTAATGCACCAAACTAAACACAAAAACCCTGAAAAACTCCAATGAAATCGATACCTGATGGACAAGATCCGAAGATGTAGACGGATAAGGAAGCCGATGTAGATAAGACGGGCGCACACGAGCAATTCTGCACAATGTAGATCCAAGTAACCTGCGAGACACCGATGCTTGATGTAAAAGACCACGTTAAAAGATATTTAGGTGGACTGCCCGAGAAGCGGATCCGGGAAGCGATAGGCTCCCTCGGCGGATGTCAGTCCACGTTTTCAATTAAGTAAAGAAATATACATGATAAAAGATGTACGTACAAGACTAGATTTTCTGATCAAAGTGATAAACGAAATCTAAACAAAGAGGCAAAAAAGCAAATAAAATAGGAACTATGAAAAAAGCTCGGATTTGTGTTACTCGTGTCTTTTTTTACCGTCATAGGAGATCGCGCCGATTAGGTATAATCGGCGCGATCGCTGAAATCGGCATCGATCGATGCAGATCGCATCGATAGATCGGCGCCGATCATATCGCGCGATCCGAGATGAAGTGCAAGAAGATTTGGAAATCGAAAGTTAAGGCCGATCGCCAACGCCTCGCTGGATCTCATGCGAAGCCGAGAGATATACTAAGAAGACTTCACCCGCATGCCGGGCGCAGGAAAAGAGTCACCGTAAAATCAATGGAGACGTGAGATGTTGATGTGATAAGAGCAGAGTAACGGTGCTCCTCTCGTGGATTGATTCGACAAGATCCGCTCTCATTCGATTAATGATACACTTGATGCTAAAAGATCTCTCGCTCTCTCTCTCTTACAACCTATGTCTCGTCACGATCCGTCTCTCTCTCTCTCTGTTTTTTTCCTTTCCTCCCCTTTAGAACTCGAGTTCGGGCTTCCATTTATAATCGGTGCCGCTCGGAAATCGGCGCGACCGAGTACTTCGGCCGCGCCGATCACTTAAAGCACTCCCGAGACGGCCAAAATGAACGATTTCTGGAAAGATAAGAGTTATCCCTCCACCTCAAATACGGGAAATATCCCACTTGGGGAAGAGGAGAAATAGGGGTGATACATAGATAGGATAAATATGGGGTAGATAAGTGGTTAGGATACATGTGAAGAGGTGTAATTAAATAGTTAATATTTAATTACTCACGGGTAAGACATAATGGGGTGAATTAAACTTAGGATAGGTGTTTAAATCACAAATCGAATAATATCCCAAGGGGATAGTGGTGATATAAATGTGCCCCAGGTTACTTGAGAGAGAAAACGCGCACAAGGGACACCAGATTGGATAATCAATTTTAGGTGTCTACACATACGGATAATATTGAGATTTCGAATGGAATTTATTATATAAATACATTGCTGGCCTATGTCGAAAAAGTGTTAAATATTATTAATGATAGTTGGGGGTTACTTTCCATTATATTATTTAGATTAGTTGTAGATTATGAGGGGATTTTTTGCTAATATTAATGGTTGTTTGTTTCTCTTTAAAAATGCCTTCGAAGAGTGGCATTGATTATGTTATCTTGTAGATATTTTTATGACCTTGTAAGGAAGAGGTGGTAAAGTTCTTGTTTAGACCATATCTACGGATTGCTTCTTTTGGGGTTGTGAATCCCATTATGCTAGGAAACCCAGAAGGATGTTTAGATGGGAACCTCATCTTAAATAGTTTTTAAAATATGTGGCCTTTTACCGCCTCGTACCTTGTTTATTAAGTAACTTATATGTCGTGTAATGCCGATCTTGGGTTTTGTCAGCTATCCTTCTTCTCGTATCATTACCTTGTGGAGTCTCTTCTTGATGAGAGGATTTAGTTGTGGGTTGAGCTTTGGTTTTCAACTCTTTTGATCACATGATGAATTACCCTTCTTACCTCATGTGGCTGCTCTAGTTTTAGGCCAATGAAACTATCCTCCTGGAAGGACCTGCTTTTACCTTTTGTTTCACATCTCTAATTGTATCTATTATGTTTTCGTATTCTCAAAGTTTTTAGTGATAGATGGACCGAGTATTATATTTCAATCACATAATCTATAGGATTACATGATTGAAACCCCATACTCTTGACATTTGTTCTTAATTGGAATACTTGACTTCCTTCTTGTTGGTTGGTAAAAATTCTTATCTCGTGTGAAGAAATTGTGATTTGTGGTTGGTGCTTTGAACCATTCTTGAAATAGAACATTTCTTTCATGTTATTGTAAAATGCTAAGCTTACTGTTGCAATGTGTAGCCTTACCATGCTCAGTTGTTGTGGATTGACTCAAGTTAATACTTGTGTAGATGGACCTTGTGAGCGAGATAAAAGGAAAGATTGATAAAGGTTTCATCGAGTTGTATATGAAGCCCCTTGTAAGAATGTCTATTGTGTTGTAAATTGTGCTTTGTGCTTGTAATGGAGTTGGAAGGCCTCTTGCCTTAGTTTTCGATATTTGTCAAGTAAGGTCATCTTGTCCTTTTTATAAAAACCTATAATTATCAGTGTGAGAAATAAAATTCAAGCTCCACCTTGTTATGAATATTCTTCCTATAATATTATTTACCAGTCTTGAAAATGTTGTAGCATGGCTTGACCAATTTTGTAATTTCTTGTTCTCATCCAAGGTTCAATTGAATCTCTTGACTCCTCTGGTTCATGTGCCATGTTGAATAGAAATGTTATAACCGTGTCTTCATTCTCTCATTTAGCAATTGTAGTTTCTTATTTCAAGTCATAAGACTTTCATGTTTTTGGTAACCCTCCATGGTCTTGACATCAATACAATTCTATGTATATTTTAGTGGGTGGCTTCCCTTTTTTAATAACTAATAAAATCAAATTTAAATAAAATGAATTTGTGAGTCCATAATTAATATTCTTTAATTGGAAAGAAAGTAGTTATCTAGCGGTGTAAAATAATTTACCCCTATTAATTGAGAAACTACGGACTAAATTGAATTCTCATTATTTTGAACACATTAAGTGTAATGATTCCATTTTGGGAACTCCATGTGTATCCATTTTCGATCTTAATTAAGAGTTGCTAAATTAAGCTTTTACCCCAATCTAGTTGAAATATTAAGTCTCTTAAAAATACTGGTTAATTATTTTTAAAGAGATCATGATGATGAAATTAATTGACCTTGTCTCTCTTATCGCTTCTATTGTACGTTGTAACCTTTCTTAAGAAATGATAAAATTTTGATCCGTAGTTGAATGGGTTTGTTGTTCAACCCTAAAATGGTACCTCCACCAATTGGAGCTTACACTCATCTCCTTTCACAACAAAGGTTAAAACGAGGTTTCTGTAGCTTTTGGTTGTTTACATAACCTTGTGGGTTTTGGTTCACCCCACCCCTTGTAGCGTAATATGATAACTAATTAAAAAAACTTTTGTCAAAGTAAATATGATTCTCTTTCGGTAATGTTTATCTAACCCTTATGTGTCTAGTATAAAAGAAAAGAAATTTAGCCCTATAAGAAGAATTATATGAATCATAACATGAATCTTCTAGACCAAAAATCCAGGTCTTGAAAGACTTTTTTAGAGTATACATAACCTTAAGAATATGTTCACAAATTGGGTGTCCTGAACTGTAACTATGTACTATAGTTGGGTTCTTTGAGGTGTCTTGATAAAGAGAAAAGTGAACTTTCTTGATGGGTGTTGGATTTTTTGTGTTGCCTATGTGGTCATAGTTGTGTTAGGTTATTTGAAGAGTTAGTTATAACCCTTGTATCCTCCTATAATGTCGTTCTATGCTTTGAACAAGTCAAAAAAATTATCCTATATTTTTTCTTTGTTTTCTTGTGTGTCTAAAAAGAGTGGGCGTTACACTTGGTATTAGAGTGAAGGTTCATGGTCTCAAACCTCTGGGCCAATTTGGATTTGATGGTGTTACATGATGGTGTTGCATGATGGTGATGGTGTTGCATGACGGTGGTTGATATTGGAAGAGTAATGTGTTTTTAGTGTGATCTCGAACTATGTCGTAATCATGAAATTGTTAGCGCGCATGTTGTGTATGTCACTTAGTGTGTAGCTGATGGCATGTTGATGTGTTAAAGATGATATCATTCTCTCTCCTTTCTAGGAATTCTATGTGAATTGAGTGTGAAACAATGTTTTGTTGTGTGTGGAAGAAATGTGATTGTTGATTTCGGAGTGTTGGATCCCTTTTGGCATTTGTGATGTGTGGGTGTGTTGATATGTTGTATGACAAGGTTGGTTGTAGTGAATTAGATTTCTTAATGATGTTTTTATTATTTGTGTAGAAATGTGTGTATTTCCATGTTATATGGCAGTTGACTGGATGTTGTAATGGTGTTCATCATAATTGTATTTCTTGTGATATGTAATGAATCATGTTGTGATTTAGGGAAATATGGTGGGTATATGATCCTTATCGTACAATGATTGTACTTTAAGTGTAGCATGTGGTGATGTGGTGTGTGATAATCCATGAATATAATGTATGTGATATACCATGTATTGGTGTCATGCGTGAGATGCTATGGTTAATGTGTGTGAACCACCCTTTTATCAACGATGTAGTTGCATGTTATGTTGTGAACCTTACACTAACCGACCTTGAGGGAAATCGGTGAAGGTGTATGTTTGGAATGAGGGAATGGGTACCATGGGCTAGTAACTTGAGTTGAACTTAGGTTTAGTAGATGATGACTTGCGCTTCTTTCCTCTCTCCCAATGTGGGTTTTGTATGGATGCAACCCGAGTGTAACTATGACTATGTTTATCCTTATTGAAGTGGTGATGGGATGATTTAGATAGAGATGATGAAAATTGTACAATTGATATGTTATTTTACAAGCTGAGGCTCGATGTTTCGAGTGCCAGCAATTTGTTGAGTACCCCCTTGGTGGCCAGATAAGGCCGCATAGTCATTGTAATGTGTTATTCTTATATGTGTATTTTATTCATAAATTGAACTTTTACTTTATTTTGCAAGGACCAGTAGTTTTCTTGATTGCCATGCTTTACATTTTGGGCATTTCCTTGGTTTTTGCTACTAATATGTGGATTTTGAATCTAACTATGGCTATTTGGCCATTTGTTTTTCTTGGTTTTGGATCTTCTTTTAGATTTAAAGATTTTACCGCCTTACGGGTAAGTGCACCAAGTTGGGGACAATTAAGTGGACATCAAATCCTGAATTTTACATTAAAAACAACAAAACATCAAATTTAGTCTTCCACGGACTTGAACCATGCCGAAAAGTAAAAACTATGTCATAAAATGGTACCATTGCATAGGGGAGACTATTAGATTTGTAGAAATACTAATTTTAAAGTGAATAGAAGAGGAAAAATATCATTTTATAATTTTTTACTAATAGTAGGTCTTTAAGACACTTTTTCTGTGAATGTTTATGTCTACGTTTAATAAAATTTGTTTCACTTATCAAAATGTGATAAAAATTATACCATCCCAACCATGGTGAAATTATATACATGTTAAAAAAAAATTACTTGATTTCAATATTTTTGATGAAGTTATGGCGGAAACGGAAAGTGCTGTTTTCTTTATGTTTTCATACCACTTTCATGGAAAAAATCATAAAAAAAAAATATTACTCAAAAAATACAAAATAAAATCCATCCCAAGATAGATAGTGGCATATAACTTCTCACTAAAGGAAAAATATATATATCAATTTTTGGTCATCCAAATTGGGGCAAACGGACTATAATCTTATCGGCATTTTAAAACAAAAATACCAAGTCATTGAATTTTGAGTTTTTAATATAGCTAATCTTGTCCATTTTTACAAAAATTAGTATTTTAGAAACTAGATTCCGGATGCTACGATTCATATTAATATAATTTTGTCTAATTTTGAGCGTATGTATTGCTAATAATCCCTACAAGTTGATATTATGTTTTTATTTGCAATATGATGTCCACGGATGACCCTATATTTGTCCATCAACTTCCCGCCTTACCCTTACCCAGGCTTGTTCTTTGCCACTTAGCATTTGAATCAGATTGCTATCTGCTGGTTCTATTGTTGTGATGTGTGGAATAGGGTCATGGGATGCACCATGGAATGGTTGACCTATGGACCCACTTCCTTGTATGGGGTACGCCCAAGGATTTATAGATAACTAGCGAGGTTGTTGAACCATGAGTTATTATGTCACTTGGTTGTGTCTTGTGTATGTGCCTGGGCCATGTGTGTGTCATCAAGGGAGGCATAAGAGAATTGAGGGAGGCATAAGAGACTGAGAGAGACATAAGAGACTGAGGGAGCCATAAGATATTGTAATAGACTTGAGGGAGGCATAAGAGATTGAGGGACGCATAAGAGACTTGAGGGAGCAATAAGAGATTAAGAGAGGCATAAGAGACTTGAGGGTGGCATAAGATATTTGTGTGTGTGTGTGTATGTGATTAATGCTTTGGGAGGTATATAGAGTATTAGATGTTGTTATTATGTTTTAGTTGTGGTCTTAGGATGTATGTGTTACTCAAGGTGGTTGGATATGTTTTATGATGTTGTGGATATGGAATTGATGCCCTTGTTAACCCTATGTACATGTGGCTATTTCTTGAGTTATGTAAAATCTTCATATGTGAAATTCTAGAAAATTTATAGTCATTATAATACACTTTTGTTCAAGTATTTTATGTGAGTCATAGATGTGTGACAAGTATTATGTCATGTGGACCGTGTCACTGCATTTCCCTTCCCTATTGGTTAAGTTTTTTTTTTATATGGTACCGTCATGGTATGTACTAGTATGCTTGTGAATCTGTAGTGTTTTGTATGACCTTGGTAGGGTGTTGTAATAGAAGTCCATGTGGGCACCCTCAAGAATGAACAAACAAAAAAATATGCAACAATGAAATTTCAAAGAACTTGAATTAAGAATAAGGTAAATGGAAAGAGATTAATTCAATAATGAAGTAAGAGAAAACGGCCAATCTTCACAGAACTTTGAAAGTTAAAATTCTTCCAGAATGTTCTAAGGCTACCCCGTGTTTATGCTTTAATGACTAAAATTTTAACCATAGGGTGCATTTTCAACTTTATCTATTCCTTGAGGCTTACCACCTTTTCCTTCCTTCTATGTAACGTTACATTGGGGATGATGCCCTTTTTAGGGAGGAGAATGTAATGCCCATTTCAGCGTTGACTACTTTCCTTACTATTGAACCACATTGTTGCCAATGATGAATAGTCATTTTTGAACCTTGTTGTCGAGTTTCAAAGCTCACTTTGCGAACTCAAGTAACCAATGTAGGTGTGACCTTTGGTGCTACAGAAAGTTACCATAGAAACCGAATTCATACTCATACCTTAGCCCTTGCTATTGTTTTGTCGATTGTCATGCCTTGGATCAATTCCAATGATCCAAGGCACACCTCTTATCCTTTTGAGCTCGTGATCCTTGTTGCAAAGTAGAGTTGAATATTTTCTTCCGTTATACCACTTTCATCTGTCACTAATGCTTTTTCTTCTTGATGGTACTTTACATCATCTCGGGAAGACCTAATGGATGATTTATTATATCCTGATTATCAGGTTGTGGAGGGTGTTATGTTTTTGGTGCTTTTGGAATCTTAAAATGCTACATAGGTCTTCTTTTTTATTAATTACCCAAAATTTTGGCTAAATTAGCAAAATTACTCTCGTTTTATTTTTTTAAATTAAAGTGGGGGAACTTGGCACTTTGGTTATGTGGAAGAGGGAGGAGGTTGGTGGTGGCGCCAATTTTTTTGAAAGGGCTATTAATAAATGTCAAATGTTTTTTTTGTTAACTTCTTTACCTACCACCTCTCTTTCTCCTTGATAGCCACTTGCTCCTATGCGTGATGTTCACCCAATGAAATTGGTTGTACTTAACTTCATCCTTTTTCTCTTCTAAAAATTGGAGCTTGTGCTAAATTTAGGGTTTGAATTTCCTTCTTGGTTACGGAAGGGTGGTTGCAGACTTTGTCCAACTTTAAATGATTTAATGAATGATACCCCCACCCATTACTCCACCCTGCTGGCCGAATGTTTTCATTCATTGGTTTTATGGACTCCTTGGCCTACGTGTTGGGAAGGAAAATGGCAAGCTTACATTACTGCTGGTGTGGGTGTTTGATGAGAGAATTTTAGACTGGAGGTAAGTATGGACATCCATCCAGGCTAAGGAAGAGGAGTTCCCAATGTTTTGTTATTCCTTAAAGCTCTGGTTAAAGGCTTTAAAAATTAGACATGTTAAGACTACACTCTGCAATAGTTTACTATTTTTTTTTTACAATTTCATGAAATAAATGTTTCTTCTTCCTATAATGGTGTCTTGAAATGGGAATTTGTGGTGGAAGTTTGATTTTCTAGAGTGTATTGACTGCCCTTTGTCCCTTCCCCTCGAATCGCTTGTTTTTTTTTCTTTGATCCTGGTTTACAAAAGGAAAAAACTACATTCCTTTTTAATCTGTTATTTTTTTTAGGAGGTGAGCAATGTTTTACTATGGGAATTCCTTACACCCACCTCCCCTTAGGGAAAGCTAGTAATGGGTTTGGGTGGTACGTTTTTATAGCTACTCTAATTAATGGTAAATCTTGGATGCAAGGAGACAGAAATATATTAGTAATTAACAACTCTCTCTTGGGATTTTCTTGAAATAATTATTTACTAGTCGATTCATGAGTGGCAATAACATTTTGAGTAAATCTGATTTTGTCAACAAGGAACCTTGTATTTTATTCATTTCTTTTTGAGATAATCTTGTCATTTGTAAATGACTCCTGAAATTTGGTACTCAGTTGGGCTGTGTTTTTCTTAAACGGTACTTGAAAGTGTGTATTTTTTTAACCTTCTAATTAAAACAAAGGTTCTTTTAACCTTGTCTGAGGTATATTTTTTTAATACTTGCTAGTTGCACCTCTGTGGGGACTTGCTTGATATTGGTCATTTGTTATATGTTGAAACATGGAAGTATAGGAATTGGGAACAAAGTTATTGTACATTATTCCATTGCATGGGTTTTGGTTTCATCCTTAGTTCTCTATCACGGTATTCTTGGGGACATTTATGAACCCTTATCTCTACCCTAGATATAGTTACTACGATCTGAATCCATAATCGTTTAGGAAGATCTATCATTATGTTTTTCTTTTGAGGTGCTCTTTTCGTATGGTTGCATACTAGAATCTTTGAGCTAGTTATAGGTACATTGTAATTTACATCAGGTTACCTATATGACTATTGTGGCCTCTTTGATCAATTAATATTTTTCATCTGAAACTTTTCTATGTTTCTGATCTTGAATGTGATGTCCTTTTCTTCTGGGAACTATGTCTGGATCGACCGAGTAATTGGGTTTTCTCTGCCTTGAGTGGTCTCCTCGGTTTGAGGGGATTGATGTCCTTGGAAAGTAAGCTTCATAACCCTGGCCTTGTTATGATTACTCTCTTTTCTTAACTTGGTCAAACTTCTTACTTGTTGAGAGGTTATTGATATTTTGTGAATAGTTGTGAACGTGTATTATTAATGGTCATAGTTTTATGACAAAACCTCGGTGTTGGTTCTAGAATTTGAAATGTGTTTGGAATGACTGTTCCCATTATTGGAACATGACTCTTGCTTACTCATGATAGTTGGTATTACGTCATAAGGATAATCTTGAGATTTTGAATGGAATTTATTATATAAGTACATTGTTGGCCTATGTCGAAAAAGGGTTAAAGATTGTTAATGACATTGGGGGTTACCTTTCATTATATTATTTAGATTAGTTGTCTAATTATGAGGGGATTTTTTGCTAAGATTAATGGTTGTTTGTGACTCTTTTAAATGCGTTTAAAGAGTGGCATTGATTATGTTATCTTATAGATATTTTTATGATCTTGTAAGGAAGAGGTGGTAAACTTCTTGTTTAGACCATGTCTATGGATTGCTTCTTTTGGGGTTGTGAATCCCATTATGCTAGGAAACCCAGAAAAATGTTTAGATGGTAACCTCGTCTTAAATGGTTTTGAAAATAGGAAGCATTTTTCTACCCCATACCTTATTTATTAAGTAACTTGGAAGTCGAGTAATGCCCATCTCAAGTTGTTTCATCTATCCTTCTTCTTGTATCATTACCTTGTGGAGTCTCTTCTCAATGAGAGGAGTTAGTTGTGGGTTGATCTTTTGTTTTCAACTATTTTGATCACATGATGAATTACCCTTCTTACCTCATTTGTTTGCTCTAGTTTTAGGCCAATGAAACTCTCCTCCTGAAGGATTGTTTTACCTTTCTGCTTCACATCTCTGATTGTATCTGTTATGTTTTGGGCTTCTCAAAGTTTTTAGTGATGGATGGATGAGTATTATATTTCAATCACGTAATCTATAGGATTACATGATTGAAATCCCCATATTCCTGACCTCTGCTCTTAACTAGAATACTTGACTTCATTCTTTTTGGTTGGTAAAAATTCTTATCTCATGTGAAGAAATTGTGATTTTTGGTTGGTGTTTTTAACCATTCTTGAAATAAAACATTTCTTTCATGTTATTCTAAAATGCTAAGCTTACTGTTGCAATGTGTAGCCTTACCATGCTCAGTTCTCATGGAATGACTCAAGTTAATACTTGTGTAGATGGACCTTGCGAGTAGATAAAAGGAAATATTGATAAAGGTTTCATCGGGTTGTATATGAAGCCCCTTGTAAGAATGTCTATTGTGTTGTAAATTGTGCTTGGTGCTTGTAATGGAGTTGGAAGGCCTCTTGCCTTAGTTGTTCAATATTTGTGAAATAAGGTCGTAATGTCCTTTTGTAGAAAAACCTTTAATTATCATTGTGAGAAATAAAATTCAAGCTCCACCTTGTTATGAGTATTCTTCCTATAATATTATTTATCAGTCTTGAAAATGTTGTAGCATGGCTTGACCAATCTTGTTATTTCTTGTTCTCAACCAAGGTTCAATTGAATCTCTTGACTCCTTTGGTTCATGTGCCATGTTGAATAGAAATTTTATAACTATGTCTTCGTTCTCTCATTTAGCAATGGTAGTTTCTTCTTTCGAGTCATAAGACTTTCATGTCTTTGTAACCTTGCATGGTCTTGACATCAAGAAAATTCTATGTATATTTTAGTGATTGGCTACCATTTTTCTAATAACTAATCAAAGTTAAATAAAATGAATTCATAGAGGAATAATTAAATAAAATGATAATGAAGTTGTGTTTCTCATTGATAATGTTAAGAGTCTTTAATTGGAAAGAAAGTAGTTATCTACCGGTGTAAAAGAATTTACCCTCATTAGCTAAAAAACTATGGACTAAATTGTATTCTCATTATTATGAACACATTAATTCTAATGCTTCCATTTTGGGAACTCCATGTGTATCCATTGTCGATTGTAATTAAGAGTTCCTAAATGAAGCTTTTACCCCAATCCAGTTGAACTATTAATTCTAGTTAAAAAAATTTAAAGAGATCATGATGTTGAAATTAATTGACCTTCTCTCTCTAACTATTTCCATAGTACGTTGTAACCCTTCTTAAGCAATGATGAAAGTTTGATCCATACTTGAAGGGGTTTTTTTGTTTCAAACCTAAAATGGTACCTCCACCAATTGGAGCTTACACTCGTCTCCTTTCACAATGGAGGTTGAAGCGAGGATTCTATAGCTTGTGGTTGTTTAGATAACCTTGTGGGTTTTGGTTCACCCCACCCCTCTTACCGTAATCTGATAACTAATTAAATAAATATTTTTCAAAGTAAAGATGATCCTCTTTCGGTAATTTTTATCAAGCCTTATGTCTCTAGTATAAAAGAAAAGAAATCTAGCCCTATAAGAAGAATTATATGAATCATAACATGAATCTTCTAGACCACAAAGTCAGGTCATGAAAGATTGTTTTAGAGTATACATAACCTTAAGAATATGTTCACAGTGGGCTTTCCTGAACTATAACTATGTACTATAGTTGGGTTCTTTGGGGTGTCTTGTCAAAGAGAAAAGTGAACTGTCCTTGATGGGTGTTGGATGTTCCGTGTTGCCTATGTGGTCATAGTTGTGTCAGGTTGTTCAAGAGTTAGTTGTAACCTTTGTGTCCTCCTGTAATGTCATTCTATACTTCGAACAAGTCAAAAAAATTATCCTATATTTTTTTCTTTGTTGTCTTGTGTGTCTGAAATAGTGGGCGTTACATGTTATAAAAATAAAAATATATTGTGGAAATTTCACAATACTACTCTATTGTGGATACAATTTTGATTATATATAATATTTGTTTTAAACCTTACAAAATCATGCAAAAAACCTAAATTGTTTAGCATAATCCTTTTTTGAAATATCTAACTTGTGTCAAAGTATGAGAAGAAAATGTGAATTTTCCACGATGTAATTTCAATAATGTGGATATTTCACAATTTTAAAATTTAGTTTTATGAAATAGTGGAAAAATATTTTCTAATCATTAGAAATAGTAATTTCTCCACAATACAATATCATGAATGTGGATTTTTAACAAATTCAAATGATACTTTTATGAAATTGTGAAAGATTTACGTTATATTTTTATAGAAGTTATCCATTTAATGTTAATAATTCACAATATTTCCACAAAATAATCTAATTGTGGATAACAATGTGGATAAATAATCCTAGTTCTAGTAGTGACATAAAAATTTCAACATCCAATATCATAACTACTATTTCTAAGACCAAGTAATTCAACAATTACTCCAATTTTCAACATTTTGATTCTACTCATACATCAGTTTGCAACTAAGATCATAAACCAACTGAATCATCTAATTTAAGCAATACTTTCACTCGTTCACAATTTCGCCAATTCTCCAATATCAAAGAAATCACAAAATAACTTTGAACATCATAATAAAAATCAATACGAAAATAATTCAAAATATCAACATATATCTAAACTAACAACACATCATTATCTTCCATACTTGAATGTCTATGAAAAGTTAATCAGTTCGGTTACAATAATGTCTATCCTTCAATTTCCATATCACAATGTGTTAATGTCATTCGTCTATTAATATTTATAGGTACAATGTGCAATGATGTCTATGTGTTCAATCACAGTGTTAGATTAAATATAACAAAACAATATCGAAGAGTAATGATATAATAATCAATTTATAACAAGGCAACCATTCTAGCTAATTGTCTTATCCTTAAATGTCCATCAGGGTCCATAGTACGATATACAGTCAAAATAATAACCAAAACACAATAGTAATCATGATGTCCCGCACATTTTATTCAATGGTAGCTAGAATGCAACAACAAGGTTTGAGATTATAATCAATTTGGAATTGATAACACGGTTTAATCGGTGTTCAAGTGGAGTGGGTATTACAATTTAAATTTTATCAAACACAATATAAGGGAACCTAAACCATGCTTTAGAATAATTAAGTTTATAAAAAGATATTGAGAGTTTTATTATTTTATTATAATGGGGATCAAAAAGGAAATTAATATTATTGATTTAAAGTAACTTAGAAACAAGAATGTGATAAACGTAAATTCGAATCCTTTTGCGAGCATGTTTAAAACCAAAAAAAATTATTCCATAATTTTTCTAACTTAACCTAGGTTGTTCTTAGGTTTCGTACTGACATTTTTTGTAGGCGTTACACATCTTTTATTGTGCATCTGAATAACTGAACCTGTATAGATCCATTGATTATAATAGAAACTCCAACAATTTTTAATAACATGTTGACAGTGTGTACAAAGCACGAACCAAATCACAAAGATTATACAATATAAATTATAAAAGGCCATTCAATCCTGTCAAAGACTTTTTAGGAATCGATTTATAGAATATTACGGCTGTACATAATGTGAAGAGTAATATTGAAAGGAAGCTGTAATATTTGAACCCTCCATAATTAAATCATTAATGCTTCCAATTATGAAACAGGTTGCACTATGTGCAATCATTAATTAGCTATTAAAATTAATGAACGTGGATGAATGTGATAGTGCAATCATATAAAAAAATTAGTGTCTCACTGGCAATCAACCGTAAACAGTATTATAAACAGTAGTTTTACTAATAATATCTCGCAACGATCATGATATGTGTGCAAATATAAACGAACTTATAAATTAATGAACGTTATAATGCAAACATATAGAAAAATTGAGAGACGTGAGATGGGAACGGGATTAAGCAAGCGAAGACACTTGTAAACATCTTTCATCGCATATTCTACTGTTTTGGACAACTGTGTTTTCTGCAGTCCTTTTAAACTATTAAACTCTTAGTGTGCCTTCGTCGAGATAGCATCTAAAAGAGTTTGTAAAAGATGGAGAAATTAAATTTATGGTGTTATGGTGTCGTGGGTATTTTATTTCTCTTTACTCAGCATGCTGTTGCTGCAACTAGCAGCGGCAGTTACCAACAAGATATTATAGTGAAGGGCGCGGTATTCTGTGACAAGCGTGTGGAGAACCCAATTTCTGACTCCGCCTATTTCTTACCAGGTAATTTAAATAATATGATCACTCCTAGGTGGTGTTAAAATTGTCTAGTATGATTGGAAGCTATCACGATAATGATGAAATTGATTGTCATGCAGGTGTCTTGGTCTCTGTCGAGTGTAACATCAACAGCAACAGGAAATGGAAGAGCAGCGATGTAACAGTTTCCATTGAAGGAGAAACAGATGAAAATGGGGAATTCAAGGTGGAGCTTCCCATTAAACAGAACATTAACCCAATGAGATCATGCTCGGTTAGACTTCGGAGAAGCCCACATGAGTCCTGCAACATACCCTCCATGTCAGCCTCATCCCATCTCACCCTATCATCCTTCAATGGCATTCAGAGTTATGTGTCGCCTCCATTATCGTATCGTCCACTGAGAAAACAACAACAATTAATCATTTCATTTCTCCCTCGTCGTAGTGTAGTGGAAGATTCTATTTCAAAAACATCTTCCCTACCTCCTCTTCCCAGTATTCCTGGGCTACCCAAGTTCTCTCTTCCGGGCCTCTTTCTAGTATTCCTGGGCTACCCAAGTTCTCTCTTCCGCCTCTTCCTAGCAATCCTCCTCTACCCAAGTTCTCTTTTCCTCCTCTTCCCAGTACTCATCCTCTACCAAAAGCGAATTCTCCTTCTCTCCCTATGATACCACCAAAAACTCCTGGTCTACCCCATTTCTCATTTCCTCCTCCTTCTAGCATTTCTCCTTTTACCAAATTTACTTTTCCTCCTCTGCCTGCAATACCTCATTTTAATATTCCAAATATTGTAGCCCCTCCTCTTCCTCATTAACATGGCTATCACACCTTTTCTCGCTTCCTCCTTTAACAAATGCACAAACTCTTCCCTAATTGAGTGCTCCTATTCTCAATATGCTCACCATTCACTATTCGTAAGTTTCTCCACTCCGTAGTGCACCAAGTCTTCGAAATCCAGTTGTGTTCTCCTCCTTTCCCAAGTTTTAAGTGTTTCTCCAGAGAAAACTCCTACTCTATCTCCATTATATTCTCGTAATGCCGCACCTCTCAAAGTACTTATGCTCTCCTACTGCATACATGTCTTATATGCAGATTCTTTCATATCTGATTGGGAATAATTGATGGCACTCATCAATTTCAATGGTGTGTTGTTCTTTCATTTATAAATAATATAATAACGGCCCTCATTTGTTTCACTGTTTCGAGAAATTCACAATGTTATATTTGTCTTCTTAGAATTCCTAATACATATAACCTTTATTATCCTCCCGTGTTTTAATACAAGTTTCGTTGGGGTCTCCACATGTAAGTACTTTCTCATTGTAAATGCTATGCCAATAAAAATGTTTTACGTTATGATTGAACAAAACTGGATCGAGAACCAGTTTGTATACGCAAAAGCTAGAGAGAACTGTGTTCAAGATCAGGTTTATATAGGGAAAACTATTACTACCCTCTTTACGATGTAGTTCAATATTGAATAGTTATGGTCAGTTTGTTTGATGATGACAAATACAATTACTATAATATATACAATAATGTGCATCCGTAAAACATGGATTCAATATAAAAAATTGTTGCTGGAAATGTTTCAGAATCTATGCTCTCTCTCTAGAAGTTGCATTTTATAAAAAACGTTGATTCAAGCTGACTTCATCTTGTTAATATTAATCGTACAAATTCCAGTTTTAACCCAATTGCATTTAATAAATGTGTGGGTATCATAACCATTGCACTATTTAAGAATTCTACCAATGGAATTAGTTTTTTACTAGCACTATCCAATTTTCAGCGGTTCATGTGTGGAATCATATCACGTTCTATTTAATAATTTTGCAATACACAATCAATTTTTGATATTGTTTAGGGTTTTACATTCAGGTTAATATATGTATTTAACAAAAATAAATGACATTCAACTATGCATAGAATTAATTCAAACATCAATATGGTTGAGTCTTTAAGTAAGCTTTCTTAACATGCTCTGTCTTCGATAAGTATTCAGGGTATTAAAATCTCTAATTGTCTTCCTACTTTTTTTCTTAATCAATTTGTTGATGATAATTTCCTTTGAGTAAAGCATCTATCCAAGAAGCCTCTAACTTTAAGGTTGTTCTAAATGACTATAAATTGGTCTTGGGACAGTTGGTTAATTTTCATAAAAGTGTTTTTTTTTTCATTAATGTGGAGCATCCAATCCAAGTCAGATTAGCTCACATTCAGGGTGTTAGAATTGAGCAATTTTCTCACTCCTATTTGGGAATGCCCCTTGTCCAAAAATATCCGGATGTATCTATCCTGGAATACCCCACAAAACTATGTTCGAGAGAGTGAACAAAAACTATCTTCTTGGAAGGGTATCCTTCTCTCTTAGGAAGGTAAGATTCAATTAGTTAAAAGTTCCCTTCAAGGAATTCCTATTTATGTCATGTCCCTCTTTAAGCTTCCTTCCAAAATCATTGGGTCCCCGCAAAATATTTCTATGGATGAGAGCAGAGGATAAGTTCAAATTTTCGGTTTGTGGCTGGCTCACGAAAAAGTTACTAAACCAAAATTACTTGGTGGCCTAGATTACCAAAACATCAATCTCATGAATGAAGCAAATGATATAGCTAAAGCTAGTTGGAGGATTGTTGGACTTTTGAGAAGAGGGTCTTTGGGTGGACATCATCAAGAAGAAATACTTGCGGAATATAAATGGCAGATTGGACTTCTTTTTCAACCAAAATGATTTTCCTAGAGGATCCTTAATCTGGAATTATTTTGTGGCTTCTAAGGACATACTAAACAAGGGATCCAAAATGTCGATTTTCTCCATCATTTGGAGATTGGCAAAGGTAACAAAATCAGTTTCTAGAATGATAGTTGGCTTGAATATTATCCTCTTTTCAAGCTGCTAAGGAGTCTTGGAAAATGGTAGCACAACACTATGAAGATAGGGGAAAAATTTGGATATGGGACTTTTGGATTCGGGAGAGAACCATCACTGGGAGGTCATTGTCCCCCTTCGGATTATAATGGTGACCTCCATCCATTTTTGGAACTAAACAACAAATATCATAAACATGAAATGTTTTTATCCATCAAAGAAAAAAATTGTCAAAGCGATAAGACCAAAGAGTAACCAAAGCCTTAACCAGATGTAAGGTTAAGTTCTTATGAGTAATTCCAAAAAGAATTCATACCGTACAGAATAAATGTGGTCAAGAAATTTCTACATACCCAATTTACAAAACAAGGAAGATTCCATTAAATGGAAAGAGGAAGAATATGAGAAATATTCGGTTAAATAAGCCTATAGACTAAATTTTAAAGATTATATTAAAAAAGAGTATTGAGGTAGACTCTCGATGAAGGATCTTACTCCTAAAGTAAATATATTTTATTGGTTGGTGGTCCAAAACAAGATCCTTACTATAGATAATCTTAGGAAACATTGTATGAATCTCCCCAATTATAATTTTATTATCTTCCAGATGCTTTTTCTTTGAAGGAAAGATCCGAAAAATGTCAATCATCTTCTCCTTCATTGCTATTGAGCATCCTCCTCTCAAAAATGGCTTTTGTGACAATACAAGAACTGTTTCAAAAATTTCAATGGATCATGTCTAATACTATTGAGGATATTTGCGAAGAAACATATAATGGGAGAGCCCCTTAAAGTTCCCCATTTTGGTGATGACCTAAAAAATTGCCCTCCCACATCTCTTTCGGGGTTTATGGAAAGCTAGGAATGACTTATTTCGTGACTGACTAATCTCAAGAGAGTCCAAAGTAGATTCATAACGGCCATCAAAGAAAATTCCAAATTGTTTAAAGGTAAGGCCAAAAACCATGTCCGAGATGGTAGGAATAAGTTCTTATGAGTTTTTCCTCGATCGGTCAAATCGTGAAGATCAAAAGAAAAAGAATTCACACCCCACCTCTTTCTTTTATGGACTAGGCCGAGAAAACAATGTGGTTAAGCTAAATATCGATGGTGTGTCAAAAGGGAATCCAGGTGTTGCTTTATATGATGGGGATCTTTAATGAATCAGCGAAGTGATGGTGATTGGATATTTTCCTATGCTAGTCCATTAGGGATAAACACTAACAATATCGCAAAGGTTAGAGCTCTTTCGTCAAAAGATGGGGTGTTAACTTGGCTGGATAGAGGGATAAAAATATCCAATTAGGGGATTCCCTCATTATTATTAATTCCCTTAACAATAATAACACTATTAATTGGACCTTAATAAATGTTCTTTATGATGTCATGGAAATTTTAAAAGTTTTTGACAAGGTTTCAATTAATCATACCTTGCGCCAAGGTAATATGTGTGTGGATAAAATGCCAAATTTTTGCGTACAAAGCCATGATTACAAAATATTGAGTAAAGGTGATGATTTTCCCTCAATAATTAATGAAGTAATTGGTAGAGATAGACTCTACTAAAATTGATGATTCTTGCAAGGTCTCAGTGAGCATTGGTGTCATTTCAGCCAAGACAATTCACTTAATGGGAGCACCCACAATGCTTTCAATTTTTATGTCTCGATATTTCTAAAAAAGAATTTAAGAATTATAAGTGTGACCGGGTGTGATAGGTTTTCAATATTTGCATTACAAATATTGGTCGTGGCAGAAATTAGGGTTGACCGTGGTGTGTCAAGGTATCGAGGATTTCAATCGGACTTTGTGGAAAAGGCTTAGGATTAGGGGTTTTCACAATTTTATCTATAAGTTGCATGGTTATGATCATTCGCTGTTGAAGGATTTTTATGGCTTGGAATGAGGGAAATTTTATGGTGAGAAGTATGGAAATTGAAGTCGAAAGAGCACCATTTCTCAAGCTATGGAGATGTAAATGGAAGGACTCGAGATTTTTAAGGATAGAACCCGCAGGGAGCACAAAATAGAGACATTTTTTGTGGGGAAGGAATGGTGTTCTTTTTTCACTAATGACAATGTTAGATCTTGTATTTCAAACATTTGGAAGGATACGTGTCTCAAAATTATGAATTACATTACTTTGGAGGGAAAATATCATAAAACTTACACACATCATCTATCTTTCCTTTACATGTTTAGACATAAAATCATGGTGAGAATTATATTTTTCCTTTTCATGTCCTTGAATACTTCTTTGAAGAATTTTAATAATGATAAGGTGGAAATTCCTCTCCATGAAGGGCTCATCCTTATGATGTATGATAATGGGAAACCAATTGCACTGCCATTTCCCTGAAAGATAAGAAAGAGAATGAAGACATTTTAAGAATGATGGAAATGCCTCTCAGAGTTTATAAATGTGTGGCCATTTCAGATGGCTCACAAAGATGAGGGCTGTAAAATTTTTTGTGTAGGAATGTTATGGAGGATGAAGGAATGGATAATGGAGTGGAAGGAAGAGATGAAGCTAGCACTTCTAGGAACAAGGGTATAGATGGTGGTGACAAGGATCTTGAGGGGTTGATCAACAAGGTTCAGTATTTGGATAGGGTTATATAGGCTATGGAGGAGACAAATTTCGGCTATCAAGAAACCATGATGGAAGTCATTCGAGCTTCCAAAAAAATATATTAAGTCCAGTGAATTCCAAGAAGAAGATTATTGTCTTTGAGAGAATAGGTCAAAGATTTGAGAGAAAGGATGGACAAGATGGAGGAGGGCATGAAAAAGAGAAAGTTCAATTTGTGTATCAAAAACTCTGAGGAAGATCTGGAAGAAGATATGACTGAGATGAGAAAAGAGGAGGAACTCAACAAAGATAGTCCTGTTGACAATAGGGAAGTTAAATGATCTTCTAGTCCTGGACTATTGGTGGGATTTTTGTGAACTATCTCATCCTAGTTTTTTCTGGCTATTTCATTTAGTGCCTCTAGTTTTTTTCTCATGGTCCGGATTTTCATTGTAAGATTTAAGCTTGTTTAACTCCTTATGGACCTTTCTGTCTCTTTTTTGTTGGTTGTTTTCTTTCTTTTGTTGTTTCCTCCTTTGTAAGGCCCCTGGGAGCCGATCCCTATTTTTACCTTATCTAATAAAAAAGTTCAAACATCAATAAAATATAGGAATATAGTAATTAAGACAATTTTATTTTATTTGATGAAATAAATCTTATATTATTACCAAGTAAAAAGATACAAGACTATTTAAAAAAAATGGCGGTATGAAAGCATGCCCCAATGCCAAAAATGAGCTAGACCAAAAGGACCTAGGAATAAAAAAACCCTAAAGGAATTAACGTGATAAATTAACTCAAACGTGCAAATGTTCCAATTTATGTTAGAAATACTAAACATTGACTTATGTAACTTTCAATTAGATTTTTTTTATTTTTTATTTTCAAGAAATTAGATTATATATTTAGGAAAAATTTGATTTAAAGTGAGAAATATTTTAATTAGGATTTTTTTAAATGTCTTAAAATAGATTTAAGAAAAGGTGAGGACTTACAAATATGTGTGCATATTTAATATTTTTAATGAAGAGAAATAAGGAGGAAAAAGAAGTAGAAGATAAGTGAAGTGCTTGAAACTTATTAATGGGAGAAGTTTGGCTTCTGAAATTGATCTTCTCTTATGATTCTCATTTTATTTCATCATAGCTTTACTTTTTGGTTGACTTTTATCAAGCACACCCTTAAAATAGTTTTAGATTCATCCAATCCTTCAAAATGGTATCGAAGAATATTAGGAATTGTTAATATTATATTTTACATTATACTTATCATACCAAGAACAATAACCTCACTTGGCTCCAAACTTAGCACCGAATTATGTTATTCACACATATATTTTATGATTTTTTAGCAATAAAATGAAAACATGTTTTTAATGTCAATATTTATTGGATTTTGTAGATAAATAGATTCATTGATCCTTTAAATAAAGAAGCCTAATGTGTTCGACAAAGACATAAAGGGATGTATTAAAAGAAAAATTGATAAAGGATGCAAAATCTTGATGTTTATAATTCAACAAAGCTATGGATGAGCACATATTTCCTAGGTTTGAATAATATATAGGTATAAAAATCTTTAGATAGCTTAGAAAATTCATTTTTGAGTTCTAACTAATCGAAAGTAGAAAAATTATATAGTCCTAGAGCCTTCTATAGAGCATTTTATAGAGAGTTAAGCCATTTTAACAGAGATTCAAGCATGTTCTCAAATAACTATTCAAGGATTATGATGTAAGAAGATAGCAGAGTTTTTTTTTCAATTTTAAAGAGAGAATGTCTTTTAGAGAGAGAAAAATACGTGTAGACAATTTTTACATAAGAGGAGATTACTTGTTGAGCTAGGAGCTAGTTGTGGAGACTTTCTAGACATGATCGACACATAGTTTGCAAGTCATATTTCTCATTTTCTAGATTGATGTAAAAAAATTGTTTATTTTTCACATAAATAGGATCGTTTCATCCCATTCACAAACCTAGAGACATAGTCCCTCGTAGAAGAACTCCATTAAAAAATTTGGACTTTATTAATCTTTCATTTCCTTTATTTCTTTTTTTTTTTAGTCAGATTCTAGTTATTTTTTTAAGAATGTATGCTAAATTTTAAAGTGATCACATGTTATATGGGAAATCGAGAAATGAAGAGAATCAATGTGGAATGGTATGTAAATGTTTAATTTTTGACTACAATAAATTTCCATTTTTTACACATCAATTTTAAAGTAGTATCGATGCATGACAATCATTTGTTGTCAAGTAGAAGATTCAATTTGCATATTTATAGACTTTCTCTAGGAAGATTTCAAATTAGTAATAATCCATATGTGGCATAAGAAGTGTCATTTATTTGGTTTGTATCTTCGATATTTTTTCCCTTAAAAAAATCAATTTGAACTTGAATATTGTTAAGTAATTTCTTGATTAAAAATCATATGTAATTTTTAAATTTTGATGAGCTCTCACAAATTATAGAGCATATAACACTTAAAGTAGGTAACTTCTAGTCTATATGCTATGCGGAGCCATTATGGTTTATTGTCCATGCATAAGTGAGGAGAAACATTCAACTCCTACATTGTTGGTAGAGAGTTGATAGAAAATATCAACTATGAATGTTGAATAGTAAACATAAAATACCTTGAAATAGATTTTTGTGATCTTTTCTACCTATGTAATGAGAAAGGAATAGGAAGGTCGTCAGGACAATCAACAAGATGTGTAATATTTCTCTTGCATGTGTGAGAGTTTTGTAAGTAACTCTCTACGATTGAATTAAAATAGGGAAGTAATAAAAAAATATTTGAAGTCATTCTTTCCCAATCCCATTGATGTGAAATGAATTTTTAAGAATTAGATAGATCATATATGCAATAAAACTTAATGATTTTCTAAAAATATTTTTAATATCTACCATGTTTTGGAAATTTTACATGCAGTCTAGTAAAAGATAATTGTTCCGAGCACATGGATGACTTTAAGAAATAGCTCTTGAATAGGAAAACTAATAGATTATATCCATAGAGCTTACTCAAATTTTTTGGATCATGGAAAGACTCCTAAACAAAGATAAGTTTATTTCTTTCCTATCGGGTACTCTAAAACCCTATTTTGGGGTTTTAAACAAAATATCTCATATCATTGTTATTACTGAATATCAAATATTTAAAATTGCAAGATTTCATGTATATATTGCATTCTTAAGTTTGCATGAGGTTTTAGAGTTATTCAAATACATAGGTATGAAATATAATTGGTCTTCCTCTTAGTATTAGACCATAAAAACTAAATAGGCCTAATTTATTAACCAAGAAATGTGAACTGGATGAATCCCATAAAGAAATAGTCAAAGAAAACTGGTAATCTTCAAAAAAGGAAAATGTGTTTATGAAAATATAAGCTGAATTCAAAACAAGTAATTTCTTGGAGAACTAAGTATAAACATGCATTAGGAAAAAGTTACTAGAAATTTTTTATTGGATTCGGCAAAAACAATGGATTATGGCTCTAGAGGACTAAAAAGATAGATACATTGTAAGAGACCCAATGGAGGAAAATATGATGTAATACAAATTGAAGGACCGACCTCTACCAACGGTCAACAAAGAAAAAAAAGGGGGAGTGAAGCTAAGGAACCAGTACAGAAGGCTTGATAGAGCTAAAAGCTAGAGATCCCAAAAGAAACCACTCGAGAGTGACTTCACATTGCATAATTTTTTTATAGTGGTCTTCCTTGTAACCCACATCTACACGGAGCAAAGTTGAAGAGCTCAAATATTGAGGTGGATCAGGTCGAAGGAGAACTTAAAGCTTTCCATTAATTAAATCAACCGCTTGACCATTAAACGATAAAGCTACAGCTAGCATGCATGTCAACAAAATGAGCCATTAAATCTTATAGTTCTAAACCAATTTAAAAATGGGTTTCCCACCCATATAACTCATCCAATCAATCCACAACACTAGTTCTCCCCATCCTCTTCACTTATCCATCCTCTCCTGGGTATGAAACTCAACCCCACCCACCATATTACCCAACGTAGAACATTACCATGATTTGCAAGAGAAGCCACCAGCACAGGTTCATGGCTCACCAAAGGCATCGATTTATATGCCCTGGGGATTCATCCTCATGCTAAACAGATTGACCCTTCTCCTCATCTGAATTCATTCCATCATCACTCTGAAGGTACTTGAATTTAATAGGAGGCTCCACAAGTCCACAATAATATTTCATTTTGTATCTTGTTATTCTACACTTGCTTTAGAAAATCTTAGAGCTCTCTACGTCAATATCTTATGCCCATTCCCCATGAGGTGAATTTAAGAAAATTATCTTGGGAACCTTGAAGCCATAACTTCACTCAATGATTTTTGACACCTGTCCTGCAGCTCTTTTCCACACACCACTTGCCAAGTGTCAATATTTAATAAATAATAATTTGAGTTAAGTTATGGGCCTAAAAATATTAAAAATAATATTGAAGCAGTTATTCCATATGGTTCAAATGTTTAAGGAAAACAATTATTCCATTTGAAATTGTCTCAAATTAATAACCTAAAAATAATATCAAAAACAGTTTCCACTTCTGTCTATCATTGATTCTGCAGGGGAGGAGCGTTGAAAAAGTATGTCTCTGTCTTTGCATTTCATCTGATTCTGCAGGGGAGGAGCATTAAAACTACAATGTCTCTAGAAATTTCATTCTTTAAGTTTATAATCTGAGTAAATTATTCTACTAAGTAAACTTTTAGTTGGCTGGTTGTGCAACAGATTTGTAATCAAAGCGGAATATGCCCATTCTCGGTAGCAGAGGAGTGGAGTAATTTGGAGACGCGGTTAGTATCATCTTGAATCTCAACTCATGCCATGAATTTCTCATGATTTCCTACTCCCATCTCTAACAGAAAATGCTTTCACATGTCTATTCATTTTGGGGAAACCTTTGCTCGGGTCTCATTACATTTTGTACATCTGTTTTTCTGTATCGAGGGTTTCGTTTCATTTTGCTCTTCTTCCACAAATTCCGAAGACTATTACTCTGCCTTTCTGTCACACGTTTATTCATTTCTATTAATCGGTGCTATCATTTGGGGTTTGATTTGTTTCTGCATATTTTGTCATTTTTGGATGTGCAGTCGTTGGGAAAATGGGAAGGGAAGGAATATATCAATTTTAAGGCTCTAAAGCGTTTTTGTAGAGGCTTTTAATTTCTATTTAGGAAATATCGGATGAGTAATAAATTTTATTTTCCTTTTATCCTTTGATGGAGTAGTCTTTCTATAATTGTAATGTCTGGTTAAGATTTTTAGTCAAGTTTTGACAAATGCCTGTAAAAAGTTAAAACCAGACGGTTTGAAGTTTTCTTGTAGTGAATAAACATGAACACTAAATAAAATATAATTAAATTGATTAAATAAATTCACACAAATTCTAAAATATTTATTAGGGTGGGTAGTATATTCGACCTATTTCTGCTCACCGTAATCGGATGATTCGGATCGGTCACTGTTACCCATTAATAAATGAATTGAATTAGAGGCTTCTTGTACAGTTTTACCCATTCAATATATGGATGCAATCTGAAAGTGTATAATTGTTTGTTTATGCGCTTGTCCCTCACAACTATCAAAATGTGGCTGTTAATTATGCCACTGCTGATTGCTGCACAGATGCATTTTATTGGGGCACTCAGCAATGATGGTGCCATTCTGCTTTCTCTCCTCTTCAATTCCATATCCAATGTTTTTACCAGTTGCAAGTCCTCCGATGAACATCCCTACAATTGGGAAGGGGTTGCCTGTCATGCAGATTTCACTGTGCGGACGCTCAATCTCATTGACCGCTATTTAAATTTGTTCGCCGCTTCTTTACTTATACAATGAAAGAGCTATATTTGGGTTCAAACAATATCTCTGGTGCCATTACTTCTCAGCTTGGGAATTGCAAATAGTTGGAGTCGTTAGACCTTTCCTAGAATAATCTCCATGGCCAAATCCCTGTCCAATTTTTGACACCTATCTTCACACCGCTTACCAAGTGTCAATATTTAGTAATTTGAATTAAGTTGAAAAAAAATTAAAAAATAATATTGAAGCAGTTATTGAAATGGAACATGTGCAAATATTAGTTAAAAATAGTTTGACAGTGGTAACTTGTTAATGCTTGTATGTTTACAACTGGCCAATTTTCTAATTAAAAACTTTGTATAGAACATTAAATTTTACAATACTTTTGCATAAGCTTTGCCTACTTCCTAAGCACGGTACAAAAATTTGGCTTTCCTAGAGTTACATATCTTCCAAAGAGACTCTTCAATTAGATTCATCTTATAGTCTACATAAAATTCGTCAATTTAGCAGTTTGTGAATAGAAAAAACTATATAGAAAATAAAATATGTAATTATTTAAGATATATAGAAAACTACTCATACATAGCACTAAAAACCGCCCTTGTAAAGTAACACATTATAAACAATAGCAAAATTTGCACTTAAATCTTTATTTATTTTTATATGGCTACATCCTTTTAAATTCAGATTCTACTCACTTCTATATTTTATATATCATAACTGATAAATAGTATAAGAGATATAATTCCTTTATAAGGAAGTGAAAGATATTAAAATATGTTTTACTATTCTTTAAAAAAGAATAATTATATAAATATCACTCATTTTTATAATACATATTTATTATAAATATAGAACACCCTTTATCTTAAATAATTTTAATAAATTTTATGTGTATTACAACACATTAGTATAATTGTGTTATTCTTTGATAAAAAAATATATATGGGAATGCCACTTTAATTATGAACAAACCATGGAACTAATTTCATCACACCTTCCCTAGATTCCTAGAAGTACACCTTAATAGCTATATTGTGTAGCATAACACGTTCAATCTCATAGATATTCTTTTAAAAGTGTACCCACTTTTGTTAAAGTACAGTTTAACATAACAATTACAATGGAATAAATGAAATATATAATTTTCACTATTCGTAGGTTTTTCATTCATCAATTTAGGTTTGTCAACACATGTCCCCAATTAGTCTTGGAAATTGAAAATCTATAAGCCGTTTATTGTGATTTGATTATTTCCTCAAGCAGTCAACTCGAATCCCAAGCTCCAAATAGCATGTCTTGGAAATCAAAATTATCACGACGGCTTAGCTCTTTCGCATAACTGTAAATTGCAGTAATTTTCATTAATATATCTCTAATCTATTCGCATGCATAAAAAATAGGTAATAAGTTTTTATATAAAGAAATTTTAATAAAAATTAAAGTGTTGTGAATCTTCAATTGAGTAAATAGTTAAAAGTTAAAAGAAAGAAGTATATGTGTTAATCTTTTGCAAATAACGAGATTATTTTTTGGATATAGTCTAAGTTAATTGTTTTTGAAAATGAATTATTATGTAGTTTGTTATGAGTAAAAATAGTAAAATTAATAAAGTTCCCCATTTATATTGTTTCCAAATGACATTAGGAAGAAGAATGTGATTTCTTTTATTAAAATTTATTTTTTGTTATATAGACAGTTTAACATCTTAGTGTGTTGTGTATTTCAAAATCGAATATTTGTAAATTTATAATTTGAACACATTGACGAATATATATTTGATAGAAAAAATTAAGTGTGATGTTTATGAGAAATAATTGTATGTGTATATATATTTTTACATCATTTGCATTGGGGATCATTTGCGGATATTTATCCAACTCGGAATCTAGCATTGCAAGTGCCTTTTTCGATACCGGGAGCTAGGATTTGCAAATGGGATATTTCCTGTTATGCTCTCCTAGCACGTCCAAATTTGGACGTTAGCCCATGTTTTTGAAGAAGGTTTTTAAAGCAATGTAACGAGGGATTCCCCAATATATGTTGAGCATATGCTTTTTGCGATGATACGGTTTTTCTATAAGAAATGTCAAACGTAAATGTTTGACATTTCTATGAAAAACCATGAAATCGTATTTTGTGTATGTTTGGCATAATGTTTTTCTATACATCTCACGAAATATGGTTGGACTGTATTGTTTATAATTTTCATGAGTGGACGAGATTTTATTTAATTTACATTTCTATATTTTATTTTTTCAAGCTATGATTAATGTGGAAATGTGCATTTGATAATTTTTTTACAGGTGGCGTGAGTTTCTTTTGTTGAAGAACATGGATATTGTTTATTTTTTAATACACAATTGAGATTTCATCGTTTGATTCTTTTGTGTTTTAAATTGTATTATTTATGAGAGGAACATTGTTCAATTTTTACAACTTGCCAGAATAATAATGATTTAAACAATGATGTCGATGAAGACTTGTTCTTTTAACATGAAATTGATTACTGTTTGCTTTTTTTGTAGATGTGATGATTTGTTGTTTGGTTTTATTTATGTAATGTCAATTAACTTGATTTGAAGATCTAATGTTATGCATTCGTATAAAACATGTTTAGAAGATGTAATTCACGATGAAATTTTATGATTTGTTGTTGTGATGGATTTAATTGTATTTCTGTGTATTCATATTATTCTTGTAGAATAAATTGTTTTCCATATTATTGTACATTTTTTTATAATACTCTTTGCTTTGGATTATATTGTGTTGGATTTTGTGTGGTCATTAATACCTTCGTTCAATTTTGTCTATAGATTAGTAGGGCAGAATGGATCAAACTATTTGGAAGCATCTTCCCATGGAGATTTTTGATTACATTATTTCTAAGTTGCCTGCTTGGAATCTTGTTAGATTTCATTTATTGTGCACAAGAATGAATGCAATGTTAAGCAACTCAGATTTTTTGGCTACATGTGGAACCATCGTCAATCGTTGCATAGGATTTTTGTTATATCGACCCTTGACATTGGCAAATGTGTTGAACCCTTTGTATTTCACACGTGAAGGTGAAGCTATATATTTACGTGTCAGTTTGAGTGGAATGAATGACATTAGATTTGAATGTGCTATTGGATCGATGCTTTGTGTATCTTCAACAACTGCGAATCGAAGCATACGTTCATATGCGATTATAAATCCTTTTACTGGGATATTTGTGAAAATGGGTGACATTCGTATCGGTGAGAGGAATGGATGGTTTAGGATATGTCAGGGTTTGACAGGGTACATGTATGATTGGATTGCCATCCGATATGATCCACATGCTACAGGTGTGAGTGAGATTCAAACTTTTGATAGATCTTTCTATATGTGTAGTAACCTTCATCACGTTTGGAGTCCGATTGTAATTCGGCACGTCTTCAAGCTCCAAAACATGTTGTTGTTGTCGATGGAAAAATGTATTGGCTGAGTTTGGATCTTGAACAAAGTGGTGATGTTTTATATGGCGGTGAGGTTCTGACTTATTTCATTGTATGTCTCGATGTTGTTCATGAGACATGGAAGATTGGCCATTCTCCAGCTCCAAATTCTACTGATTCCATGTGCCTTGTTGTTTATGAGGATCAAGTTTCATGTGTTGTCAATTATGCGCCGCATGCATGTAGTTGTGGAAATTGAATAACGATATGAGTCGTTATGATCCAGATCTTGGAGAGGCCAGTGTTTTTTGGTCTGATACGGATTGGGAGTACATGGAGATCGAAAGTGGCATGTTGTGGCATCGATTTCCTGGGTACAAGTGTGTTTCCTGGTGCGATGGGTTCATGTTGATATGTAAATATGCACCTGTGCCCATACTTTATTGTGAGCTGAGCACCTTAGTCTGCTATTATGGCCCTGCAGGTTTATACATGGATATACTTTCTGGATGCGGATTTTATGATGCTTTTTTTAGTCGTTCGAATGAAGACTTTAATGGTTTGCCATTTCAGGGTTGCTTGAAAGTGGTGATAATCCTGAGGAGATACCGAGATTTTTGGGAAACATGATAGAATGAGTCTTTTTTTACAGATGTAAATAGTTGTTTTTGAGGCGGTGACATTTTGCTTGATTTGAAGTAGTTTGTGTTTTATGTTATGGTGCATGTTGTCATTTATTGATATATGTTTATATATAACTTTTTTGAGTCTTGTTTGTGCATTTGCATGATGACTCTTCTTGGAGATTTTTTGAAGTTGGTTTGTAAATGTGTTTAAATTTTGCAGTGCGCTATAGCTATTAATGTTCTGCATGATGGATTTTATGTAGTTATGGAATTTTAGTGTATGTTTGACATGAATATTGATGTGGGTGTGTTTGATTTTGTAGGTTTTTTTGTATTCGTGTTTATGGATCATTCAATGTCACCGCGATTCCCTTCAAAAATAGCTTTTAAGCACATTTTTCCATGACTTCCTTTTGTCGTGTTGGTTCGTCTTCACCTTGTGTGTAAAGAATGGAATGAGATGCTCTCTCCGTCAAGTGCATTATTTAAAAAATGTTGTCTTATTCATGGAACATTTGGTTTCTTCTTGGTTGAAAAGTGGCACTCCTTCTTGGACCGTATAAATGTTTTATTTTTGAATGATCGAGGTAGAGTAACTCACTTGTGTTCCCGATCATCGGAAGCCCATACAGAAAAGGAAATAATCTATTCAATGGGCCCATTCCTGCTTTTGGAAGCTGAGAAATTTGGTATGAATTTATTGGATGAATTCATCCTTAATCCTTTTACGTCCGAGGGAAAAAAGCTGGGAACGATAGAACTTGGGATACGTGGTTGGTTTGTGTTGTGTGGAGATGCTTTGGCTCGAAACTACGGATGGGTTGCACTTAAAAATTGTGATGAGGTATCTGGTGGTGCGTGTTACATGAAAAGTAGTTTCAATAACAGTTGGTGTGTAACAAAATCCCCTGTAGGTGTTCCTGTGCCTCGCAATGCAGTTTGTAACGGATGGAAAATATATTGGTTGCATGCAGAATTTGATGATCATGATACCTTCGTTTATAATTTTTTTGCGTTTGATGTGTTTTGTAATAAATGGTGTGTGTCTGTGCCTCCGTTTGCTGGTGTACGTGGTATGTGTTTGGTGTTACACGAGAATCATGTAAAATGTATTCTTGATGACTCATCATTGAGTGTCTGGTTGTTGAAAGAAACATATGATTCTGTTGTGTGTCAGTGGGAGATATTGTGGGAGCATATATTAGATGCAACAGTTGACATCAACAAAGTTTGCAATGGGTACACGCCGGAAGTGAGCATGGGACATATTGTTATGTTGTATAAAAAGCATGGGCCTTCTATTTTGTATTATGATATGAACAAGGGAGAGTGTGTACAATGTACTTCATCAGGTTTTGATTCATGTGCAGTATATTTTCCTACGTTTGATGATATCTCTGAAGAAATTATTGGTGGAAATTTCATGGCACTGATGCCTGGTCCCGACAGTGTTGACCTGATTTCAGACATCGGTGTTCCCTAACACTGGTGTTTATGGAGACTTTTGTGAGGCGTGTTTGTTTATTAATGTTTATGAGTTATTAATTTTATCATATTTTGTTATCCTTATGTTGGTATTAAATTACGCACATGATAAAATATTGGATTCCAATTCGGATGTTTTATTTTTCTTGAACTGTATGCATGGAATTTAAACACTTGTCTACATAATTTTGTAATAGTGATTTTTGTGTTGTTTTGACTTGGAACGTGATTCATCTTGCTATATGAAGAAAAGTATATTCTTTTTTGAGATGTTACAGTTTTGATTTTAATGTATTTGAGTGGTGTTGTGTATCACTTTTGTACGAGATGTTCTGAACTTGCTTGTTTGATAATAGGAGCACTATTTGAAATGGAATCAGGAACTCGTGCCACATTGCCTATCGATGTCATGAAGAAAATATTTTCCAATTTATCTTTCAGAGAATTGGTGCGTATGAGGATTGTTTGCAAGTTGTGGAACTTTATATTAGATTCATCGAACCTGTATTATATTGTGGAAGATCCGACTATCTGGTGCTTTGGATTTTTGGTGCGCGAATGGAGGGATGTTACGGGGTTCTATGGCCCTTTGTACTTGGACGACGATGGAATATTTTCACGCTTGTACATAAGTGGGGCCCCTTTTGAAAAGAGATCGAGGATACATATGACGATTGGATCTCTTGTTTTGTTATCCTTTCCGATTTATGAGTTTGGAGCTCGACAGTATATTCTTGCAAACCCATTCACGGGTGGAGTTATGCGAATCGGGAGTATTGACGTAGGAATTGATGGATGTGTTTCTTTGTTTGAAGATATTGATGATGATGAGTACGTATTTGTTGCATTACGATGTTTTCCATCTTCAGATTTCACGTACGAGATCTATTGTAGTAGGTCTCATTGTTGGAGTCTGTTGACAGTGCCGACACATACCGTCATTCCTAAAGTGACTCCTCCTATTGGTGCATCATGTTGTGGTGGGAGGATGTATTGGGTGAAGGAAAAGCTGAATTGTTTCTCTAAAATCGAGTACACCATTTTCTCGTTGGATGTTGTACATCGGAAGTTAAACTTTTGTTGTATTCCTTTTAGTGACGTTGTGTCATTGTGTCTGGCTGTGCATGAGAATAATTTGTTCTGCATCGTGAGTATGGGTGAAGTTTGTGTGTGGTTGCTTCGAGATGCAGAAGCAATTTCAGGTGAAGAACAAGAGATGGGTTTCGAACGTGACGATGAGAATGTGTTTGAAGATGGATTTAGATTTGTGTGGAAGTATTTGATGGATTTTTCTTGAGATATAAATGAAAAATGTCCAGGGTACGTGGCTGTTCGTTCGGTTGGATCCATCGTCCTTATGTGTAAATATGCACAAATCCCATACATGTTTTATGATTTGGATAGAAAAACTTGCATTCCAGCTTTTAGGAAATTGTGCACATCAGAACGTTATGGATGTTATTTCCCGACAAGAGAGGATTGTAGAGATGTAGTTCTTGGTGTGAGTTTCATGCCATTGATTCCTGGTTGTGAAAATATTTCTCGCCTACGTAATTTGAGTATTGACTGATATTTTTTTCTTCCCTTGGTTGAAAAAATTTACATGTATCTCATGTTTGTGTGGAAGATTTTACATAATTAAATGTGTTGTCTTGTAATTTCTGTGTTTTGATGTACGTGTATTACTGGTTTAATTGTTGAAGATTTTATCGTCCATGTTTTGCATAGTGCATTATTCAATTAATAATAATTATGTTTTCAAAATTTTGTATGTTAAATTTTTAATTTTATTGTAGATGATGGAGGAATGAAAACATGCGTGTACGAGAAAGAAAAATAATGTGATGATAGAATCATCGAGTGATGTTAATCGATGCCAATTTCGTGGGCCACAATTCTACGATGAAAGACTTATGGATGCGATACTTCCTACGGGTTATGAATGGTCGGGTGAGAGTAACGTTGCACGAAAGACTCTTCCGATGTCTGACATAATGAGAAGATCGAATGTTGTGATTAATCCCATAGGGGATTCACGCTGGGAAAGGAATTCATTGTTGCGTAACGCAGAAACCATTACTGATCTTGTAATGTTGCATTTTTTATTATTTAATGTCTTTGTTACTTGTTTAATGAAAAAAATATGTCTTGCATGTGTGATGATGATTGTTTGTTGCAATTTTTTTTTTTTGCAGTCATTGAGTGAGAATGCCACCATGCACACATGTGAGGAAATAGATTCACCTGGAAATTCTCGATGGGACTAAGCATCGTCATTTTCGAAGGTCACAAATTCGACAACAACAGAGAATGAAAGGGATGGGAGGTCGGGTTATATGTATTTGTCAGGCCAACAAGTTAATGTAGATGTTTTTCCATCTTCAAGGATCAGGAGAGAAATAGATGCGACAGAGGAGGTGTGTTTAGATAATGTGAATGCTAACTCCTCTTTAGAGAGGATAGAAACATCGAATGAATATCTCCGAAATGATTATGTTGGAGAAGAGATGCGTGTATTGTTATCACGTGATGACATGGTTGGTGTTCATGGTGTAATGTTAAGTGTAATGTATTATTTGATGTCTTTGTTCCTGTATTTTTAAGAACTAAATATTTCATATATGTGTAAAGAATGTTGTTTAATGCATCATTTTGTTGTAGGTAATGAAGGAACATTCCCCTGTTTGTAGCGGTAAGAAACGAAAGTCTCCTGGAAAATGTCAGAGGGACAACGATCGCCATCATTTCCTTAAGTCACAGGTTCGAGAGCAAGATAAAATGAAGGAGATACATGGTCGGCTTTGTACACATTTTTCGACTGAAGGTGTCAGTAGACCTTCTACACTCTTCAGATGTTGGAACGGAGTTACACGTCATACCGAGGTTAGGTGTACAATCTTGTGAAAAATTTCCCCACCGTACGATAGATTAAGAGTCATGCCAGATGTCAATGTGTGACTTGAAGATCGAGATGGTCAGATAGGAAGTATCGAGACAAAGATAGAGATTACTCTTTGAATGCGAGAATTGTGCCTGCTATAGTTGAGACAAATGCGCACCCCATAAATGTGGGGCAGAGTGGAAGTTGTAGCTACGGGAGAGGGTCATTACAGGATATTTCTGTTGGAATATCTGATATTCCTCATCCGATGTTAAATGAAATGTCACAACAGCAACGCAACAACTCAGTCGTGAATCGATGTGCAGGTGAAATTTTATTTGTGATATATTTTTAAAAATTATGCATTAAAATAATATGAGAAGTCAGAGATGGTGTGTTTCTATTCTCCAGTTGATAGATTCCTTGTCAAAGTTTTTAAAAATATGAGTTGTTGCAGTTGGTTGGATTCTTATTAACCAATATCTCTTTACATGTTATGTATATCTAAATTTTTTTGAAATTTTATAAAATATATCACAAGGTGAAATTGCTATACATAGATATAGGAATGAGCGGGAGTAGATATGGTAGAGGGTCATTGCAAGATATTTCTATTGGAATATCTGATATTCCTGATCCGATGTTGAATGAAATCTCACGGCAGCAACACAAAAATTTGATCGTGAACCGAACTCACAGTGTGAAATTTTCTTTGTGAGATATTTTTTAAATGTATGCATCAAAATAAGTTGTGATGTCAGAGATGGTGCATTTTTATTCTCCAGTTTATAGATTCCCTGCAATAGTTTTGAATTTATGATCTATTGGAGTTGGTCAGATTTTTGTTAACCAAAATGTCTTTGAATGTTATGTATATGTGAATTTTCAAAATTTTCTAAAAATGTCTCACGAATTGCTATTCTTATACATAAACGTAGCAATGAGTGGAAGTAGCTATGGGAGAGGTTCATTGCAGGATATTTCTATTGGAATATCTGATATTCCTCATCCGATGTTGGATGAAATGTTGCAGCAGCAAAAAAACAACTCAGTCATGAATCGAAGTGCAGGTGAAATTTTCTTTGTGATATATTTTTAAAAATTTATGCATTAAAATAAGATGCGACGTCAGAGATGGTGCATTTTTCATTTATTAGGTCTTTATGACTCGGTATATTTGTGTGTAGGTTGTCAAGGAGATATATTATCCAGAAGTCTTATGCGAAATGGAATGGATAGAACATGTCCGAGAGCATCAGGTTCATGTGAATTGCGTGTTGGGATCCAAAGTGATGTACGTGAGCATTTGGAGAATAACATGAATGCCTGCGATCAGAATTTACCTAGAAAATGAATTATATGGATTCTTTTGCAAATGTGGATGGTGAGGGTGGGAGGTCTATGAACAGGGAGAATATGGAGTGTCATGCAACACATTCAGTAGGGAACAACAACATCCACTATCCCAGGGATGGTGAGCATGATATTGAGTCAGAACAGGACATTCGACATCGAAACATACCTACGATAAGTGGTGTGAATAATTTCCCGAATCGAGTTACACACAGTTTTACTCATCACGTTATGGTGTACAATTGAATAGGATGCTCGAGTCTCGTCATGAATTTTTGAAAAGGATTGATGCGCTGGAAGTTATTCAGATGTGTGGTATATGTAAAGAGTCATATCCTGGTATAGTTGTGACACTTTCAGTGGAAGGACCTATTTGCAAGAGATGCAAGTGTGAATGAGGTGGTCATCGATATTCAAAGTGGAACAATATGGATCCCGGGATCAACCAGAAGTGTTGCGTGTACTGACGCAGGTGGAAGAAATGTTGATAGCGCGGGTGAATCCCATATTGCATGTAACTCATGCACGTGGTGGCCAGTACAAATATAGTGGACACACTATTTGCTTTCCCCAAGACGTATCTTCTATTGCTAGACTACTTCCTCGTCGAATAGAGGATGTGGATATTCTTATTGTGAAAAGACAAAATGCTGGACAGAGGGAGTATGAATGTATTGTTAGTCACTCGCGTGTATTGGATGCTTTGCGTTACAAAATTCGTAATGACAGGTATTACAAAGACGTGGAGATAGACTACGCAGCATTAGAAGATCTCCCGGAAGTAGAGGGAGATGTATCAGAAAGAATTCATCGGTGGAATCTGAGATACAAGATGAGCACGTCGGGAGAGAAGGAACAATGGATATAGTGAGTGTCGAAGAAGAACATGTACATAATCATCCATCGTCATTTTCTTTAAGGCTTCCTAATCCACGAAGGGAGATGGAGGAAGTCAGATTGTTTGTTGAAAATATGGATTTGAGGTCGGTCGATGTTGTCGATTGGCCACCGATTGGGTCTTCTCCAATAAATGAATACAACACGGAGGGCATGTTGTCCATGGCATTTCCGACCCTCTTTCCTATGGGAGATGCTTGAATGGTTGCAGCCGAGGATTAGAACAGTACAGTTTCATGATTATGTGAAGCATTTGATAAGGTATCATGACAATAGGTTTGGAAGGCACCCGAGATTTAGATATTGTGCATATAATAGACAAATGCGGCACCGCAGTCAGGCCACAACTTCTATTTTTGTCAAGAGAAATTTGGAGGACAATGTTCCCATGACTATTGAAGACTTGCGTCATCACATTAATAATGCGACTGATGATAAGTTGGTAGAACAGGTGATGCGTTTTGGAACAAAACTTCATGGGACTAGGTCTTACTGGTACTCATGTCGTAGTGAGCTGACAGATGGATATGATTGTTCAGTTGGGTAGCCCGACTCTTTTTTTTACGCTTACCACAGACACAAAGTGGTTTGATTTACACCGGTTGATGCCGGGGAACCTCCTTCAAATTCTTCGAGGGCGTATAGGTGGCGGATTGAGAATGTGATAGATTATCCTCATATCGTCGTGACTTACATGCACAAAAGATTTGAGATATTTCGTGAAGAGGTGATACAAAAACTAATTGGTGCAAAGGATTATTGGTACAGGTTTGTAGTTGTCTATTTGATTGAAATTTATTTAAATTTGTGTAGTGATCTGATCCATTTTCAATATTGTGAACGAATGGTTTTGTAAGCCACATTTTTTTGGCATGGTATTTGTAGGTTTGAGTGGCAACATCGAGGATCTACACATGTCCATGGATTCATGTGGGTTCCCGGTAGCCATGCATGGAAACATTGGATTGGGAAGATGAGAATCAGGTAATGGCTGTGAGATCATTTTTTGATAGATACGTCACTTCGTGGAATCCCCGTGATAGCCATCAAATAAATGTCATGCTCGGTCGGTCCAGAGACGAAGATCCTTGCTCGATGAAGCCTTCATGATATTAGAGCATGACCCACTTTATGACTATGAAGAACTTGTCAACCATGTGCAGAGGCACACTAAATGTAGCGAGATGTCTGTTTGAGAAAGAAGGGATCGTCCATGGTTTGTCATTATAATGTTCCATGGGACCTCCGGGATGATTCAGATTTGTTTGTTGATGCAGATGGTCGGAAGAGATTTGAACCTTCTCACAATGATGCAGATTGAACCTTCACAACTCAGACATGTTGGCCATATGGCGCGGTAATATAGATTGCAGCCTTATTGTTTCTAGACACACGGTGTTAAAGTATATAGCAAAATATGCTTCAAGGTAGAGAAGAGGTCAGAGAGCTTTCATGATATGTTGATGAGGATATCAGATGATGTGGAGGGGGAAGAGTCTGCACTATGTATATATCGGAGGATTTTGATAGAAACAATTGTGGAACGTGATATTGGGGTGCAAGAGACATGTCACATGCTATTGAAGTTGTCGTTGGTTCAATGCAGTCATGCCTTTATGACTCTGAATGTTGGTAGGAAGGTTTTCCACAAGGTGATTATGACGTCTGATGAGAATGAAAGTGGATCATGTTTCATTGATGCATATAAAGATCGACCAGTACAGTTGGAATCCATCTCATTGATTGATGTTGTGAGATCGTGGTCATTTAATGCAAAGAGAAAGAAAGACAAATGGAAGTCGAGGGATATGCCTGCTATCATACACGTGTGGCCGCGTATTTTCTCTGTTCCTAAAAAGTGGATCAGAGGATCACGAGAACTTTTGTTGGAGTGAATTGTTGTTGTATAAGCCATTTCATGATATACACAGGGACATAGGTCATACTAGAGAGGAAATTTTAGAAAATTGGGAGAGAATTAAGAATACGTATCATGCATGGCATGTTGACTGGAAGGATGCAATGGAGGAAGAAGACATAGAAGAAACTGACGATGACGATGAGATGCAAAGTTTTGTGGGTGTGGATGGAATGGATGAGTGGGAGTTGTTTTCTGGCATTGTTCCTCCCAATCAGGTGCATTTGAGTGATCTTCATATGCTTGGAAGATGGGATTTTGATTTGAACCATGTTTGGGATACAGAGGAGGATGAGGACGTACAGACACGTCAGCATGTTTTATAGAAATGAACAAATCCATGCAAAATGTGGTGGATTCTTCAAACAATTCGGTATCGGTGTGGACATGTTGTCAAGAAAACAATGTATTGCTCTAGAAACTATAGTCAAACATTCTAGAAAGGGCCCCGAGGAAGCTCCACTCAGAATGATAATACAAGGTACTGCCGGGATGGGGAAATATTTTTTGATTAATTGCATTAAGAATGTCTTGGCAAACAGTGTCGTGACAGGTAAGAATCCTCTTCTTCTTTTGGCACCGACAGGAGTTTCTGCTTTCAACATCCATGCTACAATGGTGCATTCGTCACTGAAAATTCCATTGCGTGACATGAGATGTTTGGCTAGACAGACACTAGCTGTATTTCAAGAGCAGATGAGACATTATAGATACATTCTTATTGATGAGATGAGTTTCGTGGGTCCAAAATTGTTGAAAAAAATTGATATTCACTTGCGAGAAGCATTCCCTTCACACGAGAATGTCATATTTGGAGGTAGGTCTGTAATTCTCGTCGGGGATCTTGCCCAACTCCCCTGTAAAGGACATACCGATGTATGCAGGAAACATAGAGGGAAAAAAGTTATGGAGATCTTTTTCTCATGTCGTGACTCTCGACATGATTTTTCGTCAAGAAGGGGACAGTGTGGATCAGGTGAAGTTTTGAAACTTGCTGTGTAATTTGAGAAATGTGAATCCCACGATCGAAGATTGGGAGTTGTTGATGTCTAGAATAGATTCGTGCTTTGGTGCAGAGGAAATTTCGATGTTTGACTCTTCCAGTCATTTGTTTTCGACGAATGTACAAGTGACGTTTCATAATAGGATCATGCTCAAGAAATTGAATGTCCCTGTGGCGAGAGTTGTTGCAACCCGTGTGAGAAGAGTGACATATGGAGAAAGTGACGATGACCAGTTGGAGAGTGAGGTGTTGCTTTGCAATGGTCAACATGTTATGTTGGTGTGCAATTTGTGGGTGGAGGCAGGTTTAGTTAACGGATCTCTTGGACAAGTGAAGAACATAGTGTATTTCCCTGGGACGAAGCCTCCAGATCTGCCGATATTTGTTGTTGTGGAGTTTCAGAATTACGTCGGCATCCCATGGGATTTGAGTCACCCGAAATATGTACCAGTGCCTCCAGTATTGAGGGGATGTCGCAGACAAGTGCCTTTGAAGATGTCATGGGCTCTTACAATTCACAAGTCACAGGGACTCACTCTCAATAGAGCAACGATCGACATAGGCAGTAGGGAGCGACAGGGGCTGACATTCACGGTGATATCAAGAGTGAAGTCTCTTGATGGATTACGCATATGTCCTCCTTTTTCTTATGAGCGTTATTCTAAGATGAAGGAAGGTGCATACGTTTCTATTAGGAAGAAGGAGGAAGATCGTCTATGCTGAAATGTGAACAAACATCATCATGAACGACATTGATCGCTCATCCTTGAATACTTAAATATGTGTCTTTTCTGATATGTTGATAGTTGTGTGTTTTCTGTAATTTTGTTCAGCGATATATGGTGATCGATTTTTCTAAACGTGAATCATTTAAAATACGCTGAGGTTTATTAATTACGTGTGATATACATTTTGATTTTGTAATTTCGTATTTATTTCTACATATTTATAGTTAACGTTTGTATAAATTTAATTTATTTGATGCAATATGAGGACTTTTACATTTCATGGTGTCTCACAAACTCATCAGTGCATCGTTATTAGTTGTGAGATCATATGCGATGAGCTTTTGTATGGAAGGAAAATAAACACATGTGAAATTAGAGAACTTGGAACTATACATTTTGATTTTGTAATTTCGTATTTACTTCTACATATTTATAATTAACGTTTGTATAAATTTAATTTATTTGATGCAATATGAGGACTTTTACATTTCATGGTGTCTCACAAACTCATCAGTGCATCGTTATTAGTTGTGAGATCATATGCGATGAGCTTTTGTATGGAAGGAAAATAAACACATGTGAAATTAGAGAACTTGGAACTATGTTTCAATAATATTGTTGACCTTTCATAAGTTAACCAGTTATTTTTTTATAATTTGACATGCGCAACTTTATATATTTAAATATTAAGGCTTTGAATGCATTGGTGGTGTGAATTATAATATGATAATAATTTATGAAATTTGAAAAATTAAAATTTATTACAATTTAAAAAGTAAAAACAACAATGATGATGATAATCATGATGACAATGATCAACGATGGTGGTGATGATGATGAGAACGACGATGATCGATGATGGTGGTGATGATGATGATAATGAAAAATATTGATGATGGTGGTGATGATGATGATGACGATGAAAATGATCGTTGATGGTGGTGATGATAATGATGATGATAATGATTACGAAGACAACAATGATGATGATGACGAAAATAATGGTAAAAACTTAATGGGGATGAGAATGATGATGTTGATGATGATGATTTTATGGAGATGATGATGATGATGATGATGATGATGAAAATAATGATGATTGATGATTACGAAGACAATAATGATGATGATAATGATAATGAAAATGATCAATGATGTTGGTGATGATAATGATGACAACGATGATCAATGATGGTGGTGATGATAAAGACAATGACAATGATCGATGATGGTGGTGTTGATAATGGCAATGACAATGATCGATGATGGTGATGATGATGATGATGAAAACAATGATCAACGATGGTGGTGATGATCATGATGATGACAATGATCGAACGATGGCGGTGATGATAAAGATGATGACAGTAATTACGATGACAATGATGATGATGATGATGATGATAATGAAAATAACGGTAAAAAATTAGATGGGGATGATAATGATGATGCTGATGATAACGATTTGATTGAGAATATGATGAAAATGATGATGATGATGATAATGATAATGATTGGTGATTATGAAGACAATAATGATGATGATAATGATCAATGGTGGTGGTGGTGATAATGACGATGACAATGATCAATGATGTGGTGATGGTAATGACGAAAAAATGATTGACGATGGTGGTGATGATATTGACGAAGACGATGATCAATGACGATGATGATGATAATGATGATGACAATGATCAACAATGGTAGTGATGATAATAACGATGACAATGATCAACAATGGTGGTGATGATAATAACATTCATAATAAATTTTATTTTATGTATAAAGTTTTTATAATAATATTAATATTAGTAATAACATTAATATTAATACTATTATTCGTGATATTAATATTCATAATATAAATATTTGTACTAAGAATATTAAAATGAATAATAGCAATACTAATTTTAAAATATTAATGTTATCATACTTTCAGATTTGAACATTAAATCATGGACCATGGATCCCAAGTGCGTGACTCCGAACACATTTTGTAAATGTTAATAGTACATACTTAAATTTAAACCATAAACACTAACCTTAAATAATAGTCGATCAGTGTGAGTAACGATGACAATTAAAGCATATTATAAACCGATTGACAATGACGATGACAATGATATTTGATGATGATGAAAATTGAAAAAAACATGATGATAACGATGACACTAATGATTATAATATGATAATTTAGTTTTTGATAATTTTTAATTTTTAGTTTTAATTTAATTTTATACTTTTATTAATATTTACCTTTAAATAATTTTAAATTTTTATTTATTTTTTAGTCTTGTGAATTTTTTAATTTTTAGTAATTTGTAATATTCTATTATTTTTAAATATTTGTAAATTTAATATTTTATTTTTCTAATTAATTTTAATATGTAAATTTAATTTTTATAATTTTTATTCATTTTTTAGTTTTTAATTAATTTTTAATTTTTTTTTTTATTTTTTAATTTATTTTTAATTTTTATTTTTAATTAATTTTTTTATTGATTTTAATTTTTGTTGATTTAAATTTTTAAATTTTTTTTTAATGATTTAATTAATTTTTTTTAAAAAATTTTCTAATATTTATTAATATTTAATTTTTATTAAAGACAATTTTTTTAATTAATATTTATTAATTTAAAGACAATTTTTTTATTAATATTTATTAATTTAATTTTTTATTATTTTTTTTTAATTTCTAATTTTTGTTAATTGAATTTTTTTAATTTTTAATATTTATTATTTAATAATTTTAATTCTAAATTTAAATTCTCAATTTTTTATCTTTTATTAATTTAATCATTATTTTATTTATTATTTTTAATATATATTTTTTCTTAGATTTAATGTTTATTAATTTTAATTAATAAACATTAATAGATAAAAGATAAACCTTGTCAGTTGGACTTTAATTGTCTTATGTGTTGAATATTTCATGATTATAAGTTGATTCCATTATATTACACCAAGATAGATCTCTATAATAATTAAGTTTCCCTTGTTTAAATCTCATAGTTGAATTTGGATCTTGTTGTTGATTCACTATAGAAAGAGCCTTGAATTCACTAAATTGGAGTTTTTGTAATGAAAAAGGCATCAAAATTCGGTGTTGGATTAGTAGACTAATGAGATCTCAATGAAGAATGTCAAAATGAGTATGAGAGTAAGAGGATTATGAAGAATATAGCCAACTCAAGCTATACTAATGGAATATATAAGAGAGCTCATGGAAATACTACAAGAGGTTGAATTAACTCAAAGGAGAGGAGTTGAGACTAGAGACATTAGTGATAGAGAAGAATAACCTAGAGCTTGACCAAAAGAATTGGTAGTAGAGGAACAAACTATAGACAACATTTTCTACAGATATTATGAAATCCACTTTATAAAACTAAAACTAAAATATTTTTATGTATGATGGGAGCTTAAATGTTGAAGAGATGATAGATTGGATCAATGCCATGGACAAATACTTTTAATATGAAAATGTGGATGATGATAAGAAGGTAAAAATTTCTTCTACTAGGATGAAAGCTTATGTGTCTCTTTAATGGGATGGATTCCATGAATAAATACGAAATAAAGGAAACACCAAGATCAAGAAATGGGATAGGATGTTGTATAAACATAATGGAAAATTCATGCCTAAATTTTGTTAGAAAATTTTTATCAAAAGATGGTAGAATCTTAGGTAAAATGAGATGTTAGTAAAGGAGTATAAAGAAGACTTCTAAAATTGACCGCTATAGTTGGTCATATTGAGGATGATATCTAGAAATTTTCTAGATACCTCACTAGATTAAGACCCTATATCCAAGATGAGATCAATATTTTGATGCCTAAATTAGTTGAATATGAATATTAGTATGTTTTAAGCATAGAAGAGAAATTGGTAAGGAACCAACCTAAACATGTAAGAGGTAGGGGAAAGTATTATAGAGGAAAAGGAAAAAAAGTGAGGAAGAATACATATGTATACACAACAACAAGAAAGTCCAGCAAATCACAAACACAAGAACAATCTTCAAGAGTTAGGTGTATATTATATGTAGAAGATTTATTAATAGAAGTAGAGGTAGAGGATTCATGGGTAGATCTTTTAAATGTGGAAATTTTGGGGATAGATCATATGAGTTTCCATTGAATCCATCTTCAAGCCAAGAAATGTTCATTTAATTCAAGATGTAGTCACAAAATCATGCACTTTAGACATTTATTTATCCCGGTCTCATACTACTATTTAGAAGGTTCTCAAGGGAAGAAAGTATTAATTAACCCCTGTCCTTTTTGCCATATTATTTATTTTATTTCATATTTTTGACCTATTGCACCTATTTACCTATTCATTTCTCGAAGATCCGCTTCATCTTAACTCTAATCGGGGCATCGAGATTTAATACTAGGGTGCCCTTGGGGTCTTGGTCCCACTTGGGGGCGCCTGGTCTATTTTCCACTTTCCCGCCATTTTTGGGTCTTTTATAGTCATTTTTTATTCTTATCTTTTATGTGGTCATCCTTTTCAGGGTTAATTATGAAACTAGACCAAGAGAAACCTATAAATATAAAGTTATGAGATCATTATTAGGGATGTAGCATCATTCTACTACTATCACTCACCTAAGGTGCATTTGTAATGCCCACAAAAAAACACACAAAACCCAAAATCAAACAATGGTTATAATAGAAATATTATGGAATGATTTTTGTTTTCTTTAAAAGAAATGAAGGTGATGCTAAGCTTATCTTTTGGTTTTGAACGGTCATCACAAGAGTACTTAAATAATAATATTTAAATAAGAGAATTAATTTATTCTATGCTTCGTTTTAAAATATTTCATTGAATTAATCCTAAATAAATTTAATACAGTGGTTTCCAAATTCATGCCATAATTAAAAATTAAATTCCAAGTCTAAAAGAACCCTTCCATTTACACCATGCTAATAATTTAATTTTCCAAAATATAAAGAGTTTAAACTATTAAGAAAGGGAGTTTAATAAAAATTCCCTAAGTCATGGCCTAACTAATTTGTAAGTTGCAAAAGAAATAAATAAAAGGGAATTATTAAAATTTAATTTACTTTCAAAACACGAAAGTGGCCCCATTAAAAACAAGACCCATGTGATCAAATGATCATCTCACCAACTCCCACCTAACCTTTGTAGGAGACAATCTGGGACATTGGATGAAGCCAATCTAGGAAATTGGATTAACTAGAATTTCAAACTAACCCTAACCCGAAAGGAGAGTTTCTTTTATTCTTTTCATTGGTTTGTTTGCTCATTCTTTGTTTTTGGAGGTTTAATGGGACGATGAAGAGGAGGAAGCCATGGATGAGGAGGATCAAGCTTGGGATGGATATACACAACCCCAACTTTATTTTATTTTATTTTTCCATTTCTATTCTACGCTATTCTAGGGTTTAGTTGTAAATCTCATTATTTCTTGAAATTTTTATTCAAAGGAAATACCCATTTGGGTATATTACATTTGCCCCAAAAGATCAAGTTTTGTTTTGCATTATGTACATTCTTTTATTTTTATAAGTATATGTACTTGTGTATATATCTCCAAAATAAAGAATATATATGTACACACACACACACACATGTGTGTGTATATATATATGTATGTACATATACATACATACATACATACATACATACATATATATATATATATATATATATATATATGTATGTATGTATGTATGTATGTATGTATGTATGTATACACACAACACACACATATGTACACACACACACACACACACACACACATATACATATATATATATATATATGTATATGTATACAATATGTGTGTATATATATATGTATATGTATATATACATATACACACACACACACATATACATATACATATACATATATGTGTGTGTGTGTATATATGTATATGTATGTATATGTACATATATACACACACACACACAGATATATATATATATATATATATATATATATATATATATATATATATATATATATATATATATATATATATATATATATATATATATATCTATATATATACATACATATATGTATATGTAGATATATATATACGTAAATTTCTTAAATAAGAAAAACTCTAATAATAGAATATATAATGGTCATGGATTAAAGTTGTAGCACTTGTAGCAATGGCCGACCATAAGAAAAATTTGGTGGATAAAACAAAGAAAGTGTTTAAATTTGGTGGGGGCTGGGCCCTATAGTTATAATAGTTAAAAAGCTACTAGGTTGGGCGAGGGCACTACCCCCACCCTATAGTTATAATAGTTAATAAGCTACTAGGTTGGGCGAGGCACCGCCCCACCCCAACCCATACTAATATGGTTTGGGGTGGGATAGTGCCCTCTCCCAATCCACTACCCAAAACAAAACAAAAGTCAACCGGGCTAACCTCAAACTGTAATTTTCTTCTTTACATGGCCGCATGAACAAGTATTTAATTTCTTTAATAAGAATATATATATATATATATATATTAAAAAAATTATTTTATTTTCATATAATATAATCACTACGAGTTTTTTTTTTTTTAAAAGTTTTATAAGGAAAATATTTATAATATATTTAATATATAAAAATTTATATAATTAAATATATTTTTACTTATAAATGTATATATGTTCTTATAAGTTTGATCTATATAAAAAAATTAATATTAAGTTATTTATAATACGAAAGACAAGGCAAGAACTACAATAATTTTTACCCATGTAAAAAAATGATAATTACAAAAACTAATAAGATTGCTTATTCATGAAAATCCCAACAACTATCTTTCTTCCCACAACTTGATAGGAATGTAATAAGAATTCTATATTCTCCAAACACCTTCTTTCCAATATTTTTTTTAAAAAGTAAGTAATTCCTTTCACAAGAAGTAAACAACAAGGTTCATTCTCAATTCAACAAATTTGAACAATGATTTAGAACAACTAAACATGTAAAACTTGTTTAGTTTTCAATCACATTTGAGAAACAATGAAACTACTTAAATTAAAAGGAATGCATATCCATTTCAACTCTATTCAATTTTTTTCCTTTCACCAAGACAAAGTAAAACTTGATAATTTCTTTTCACAAAACTAACACATTTGAAAATATAAGTCTCTTAAACAAGCACTCTTAAAGAGAGTTCACAATATGAAAGAGTTTCCAAGTATTACAACAAATTTCTCCCAAGCTTACAAATTACAATCATCCACTCAAGTGGGGATAAAGGAAAATGAACAAATTACAACAAGGCTATCAACAAGCCAAATTTCAAGTCTTCAATATGCATGTTCTCTCCACAATGGTAGCTCCAAAACTTGCTTTCTTCAAACTTCACAATGGGATCACAAAACAAGGAAGGGGGAGTAGGCAATGCTCTCCACCCAACCTTAAATCCATTAAGAGGAGAATCCATCCCCTTAATGGCCCCTGACCCCAACCAAAGAACCATGAGGGGTATTGAGAAACAATGACAACTTTCAACAAAGTGGCTTCACAACAAACATACATACAAGACATTCAACTCAACCAAGATAACATATCCAACAAGTTTACACATTCACAACAATACAAAGGTTTGAGGATCAAACCAAATAGAGAAAGGGCTATGGGAAACCACCTCCTTATGCCTCCCAAGTGAAGTGGGAGTCTTACCCTAAGCCTCCAAGTGCATAAAATGATCATCACAAATTTATTATCTCTCCCTTGAAAGCATGCAACAAAACCATGAATTCCTTTTCACTCCACATAGGTAAAACTCCCATTAACACCATGTCATAAAATTCATGCCTCACAAAACTCTCTTTTCCTCCTCAATGGTCCCATAACCCCTTCTCCCACACCAAAATTAAGGCCTATTTTCCAACGAACACACAAGCACATTCAAGAGACAAAAACAATTTAAAAAGCACAACATGATACAAACAAATGATAAAAAACAAAGGTGGAGAGCCTACCTCTCCATAAATATCCAAGAAAAATTCCACAATCCTATTCAATTCCAATCCGAGTAATTCCCAAAAGCACTCCAACAAGCTCCAATTCCAAAACTTCACAAGAAAGAAAAAACAAATAACCCCATTCCAAGAAAAAATCATAAATAAATAGAAATGGAATGTGAGGATGATGAGGTGGCTCCATTTAGGATGCCACTTCATCATTCCTCCATCCCCACACTCAAGTCAACACACCAAGACCAATAAAATAAATGCACTTGGAAGGACAATGACAACCCACATGGCTCCCAAACTTGCACACCATACTTTCAAAGGAAACAATAAATTGGGGTAGAAAGAAACTGCCATAATTTTCTCTCTTTTACACTAAAAAATGGATTAAAAATTTAAAAATAAACTTCCCAACCCATAGGTAGAGTTGTTGAGTAAATTTAAGAGGCATGGGACAAGCCTTGCTTTTCCCACAAGCCTCTTAAAATGCCCCTAATTTCAAAATACGAATTTTGAAGTTGGGGTGGATTAAGACACTCACAATAAACATTAATTTTACTTACAACAAAGACCACCAAATCTCATCATAACTATTTGTCACATCCCTAGTTTAGTTAACTCAATCAAAATAAGTTTAACTTAATTCACACATATTTAGACATGCTAATAAAGTGACAATAATTTTAAATTTAAATACAAAAACATGAATAAAGCACATACAAAGTTAAAGAAAGGGAATGTAATTCACCCCATGGCCACATATGTAAAGTCACCCTCCGTGGGAGAACTTCAAACAAGACATGAAAAACACCACACTAAACAAAATTACATAAATTGTCAAATTTTTCCTTTTTATCTACACCCGACATAATTCAATGGTTAGTCCCCTATCCCCTTCGATGTATGTGATAAAATTCATGCACACAACAAATTAACCTTTCGGTTGTATTAACATCAACGAGACAATATACATATAAAATCAATAATCATCATTCGACATTAGCAATTCTATTATCCATCAATATATCAAAATCTAACCCTAACATTCATGAGATTATAATTCTACTCAAAACATCCCAAAACATAACGTGTCAGTATAAAATCCACATCATGAAAATCAACATATATCGAATTGTCTAACATCACTATCTAGTGCATCATAATAAAATGTAAACATCATAATGTCAATAGTCTAAATATCAGTGAAATCTATCATCTACTGATCAATGTATCATAATCAAAATGTCTGAATATCAGTCCAATAGTATCAATATCAAGATGAAATAGTGTCGAAGAGGAGTGCACACTACAACAACCATCTATCGCATTTACATCCACATAGATCCATCATTAAGGAAAAGCTAGGAAGGCTGCATCACACTTAATAGGGGAATGGATTATATTCTATTCCATGCACACATTATACTACAGTTTATACATTTAGTTATTGTTCACAATTTCACAAAGTGTGACTAGCACAAGAACACCTAACACACGACTAGCACACATACACCAAAACTATATCTACTTCGAAATGTAGTGTGGTGCTTAGTTTAGTAAGCCCACTTCTATAGTAGATGAGGTCAATCAAACCCATTCATTATGGATTTTTATTTTTAAGGGTTTTGATACTTCTTTTGTCTTTTTCGGATATTCAACATCATTTTGTGATATTTGGATCATTTGGCGCTTAAGAAAACTTAGTGCGATAATTGTACGAAGGTTATAGTTTATCTTGTGACCACTGTAAGAACCAATTCTAGGGTTTTTCTATAGATCAAGGCACCAAAATTTTAGACCAGGGCGCTCGTGGGAAAACCCGGTCTGTCATTGGTGCCCCATTCTAGTGACATCATACAGATATGTCATTTCCAGCACTATGGCATTGTCGTTCCTGCTTTCTAATTTTTATGCACCACTGTGACATAGTCCAACAGTGAAAAATTATTATCTGAGTTCTTTCTTTTCCATTCTTGCATACTAGGGTTTTAATTTTACTAGTTTTCTTCATTTATTTAATTTACATGCTACTTTAGTATATCTATTTTGTTGTGTTATATGTCCTCCTATATTTGATTAACTATCTTGTACTACCTCACTCATGTTCAATTTTATTTAATCATTTTGGTGAACCCTAGGTCCTTTATCATACTTTTTAGGGTTTCTTCATCATGGCCATCTACATTCATGACTTTTTTCTTCTCCATCCTAATTTTTGAGCTAAGATAATTACTCTTTTACTCACTACCCCAATCCATTACAATACCCATCCCGATATAGTCTACAACACCTTTACGGATGCATTCTTTTATTCTATTGCTTTCTCATCTATTCCTCGGGCTGATCTTGCTACTTTTTACAATGATTCACCTTTAAACATCATCTTTCGTATTAAAATATGGGTGTAAAACGCACCTTAATTGATAATGGGTCTAAACTACACTTATGTCCTATGTCATTCCTTCAACACCTTGGTCTCTCGGCTTGTGACGTTAGCATTGTAGACACCTATACTTTAGCATGAGAAATTTAAATACTTAAATTGCACTAATTATACCCTTTCCCACAAATTGTCGATATATCGTCAATATCACACATTTTCCGTGTTGTCATCATTAATTAATTACATTAAATGTTAGTTAATTAAGTCTTCTATCTAACAACATCATCGAATTAATGACCTTTCATTAATCATATCCCCTTTCTATCTCGATTAATTATTTATTTATAATTAATTAAGCTCCCCTTTATAACTAGATTAATTAATTATTTCTAATTACTTAATACCCCTTTTTATCTAGATTAATTAATTATCTCTTCTATTTAATCAATAAATCATCATTTATTTGATTAAAATCCTCTTATAACATAAATCGACTAACTATTCCTCTAAAAATCTTCTATAATCTTGCACACCTATTAATTAATATCTTTGGTTAATTAATAAGCCCCTTAAATCCCCATGATTCACTAGAGGATAAACTAAATTCTCATAAAGTAAATGCAACCACTTCTAAACCATTCTTATCCATAACTAACCCAACCTCTCTTGTCACACATTTAAAGGGATGTAGAGATTCTTTTATCCATTGGGCTATATAAAGGTCCCTCCTCCTACCTTTCTTCTTACACCTAAATGAGCATAGAGCCTAAGTTATAGACATTTTCATCACCTTAGAGAATTCTCCATTAGAGTGGAGCTAAGCATCATTCCTTTACATTCAATCATCCAAGATAATTTGTGAATATCAATGGAGTTAATCAAGAAAGGTTGTGTTGCCATGACTTGATGAACCTCCATTGTTAAGCCTCTTGGATCAAAACACAACTATCAACCCTTTTCATAGCTAAAGGATCTACCTAGGTCCATTCCATTGATTTAGCTTTCTAAAGAGTAGAGCAATAAATGTTACAATGTTTATCTTGAAGTTTGTTTTTCAAGGTTTTAATATATAGTTTTGATGTTTATTACTTGTTTATCTCTTATCATGATGGTGCATAGATGTTAGTTTAACATTGTTTTGAAGCGACTAGGTGTTAGTTTCAATTTCACTAACATGGCTAACTAATTATTACACACATTTGGCATGCCCGATGGGAGGGATCCTTAGTCCCTTAGCATTGTAGTTCAAATTTTGTTGTTATTTCAATATTTGGCTATTACTTAATATGCACATGTGTGAAATAATGTTAAAATTCTTATGATTTTTCTAACCTTGCATGTGTTGAGTCTTATTTAGAGGTTTAATTTTGATGGGTTATTGTCAATTTTGAGATAACATGTTAAAATTTGGAGCATTTTGAACTTTTTTACGTCATTGGGCCATATTTTGACGTCATCACCAAGTACAATTTTTGCAAGGGGAGCACAAGTACGTAGAACCATGTGCGGACACAAAACCATGAGCAATCACTAATCCTAATGCACACACACACACACACACTGTTGTATTATTGTACCTTGCTTTCTCTCAAAAACTTGTGAGGCTAGCACAGATACCCTAAAGGTAGCACACACACCATTCTACTAGCGCACACACTCGTGTCCTAATTATTGACACATGCACCCATATGCTAGTGCAAACATCCTTCTGATAGTGCACACACATTGTCATATCTTATTTTAACTTTTTTTTTGCTTCCCACGTTCATGCATCTATCCAATAGCTCATGCATATTGATACAGATGCATGCATATCTTAGATAGCGTAGGCACTTTGCAGACCTTCTAAGTTTACATAGAGAAGCACATGCACCATATCCCATGTGCACATAACATAACCTCCATGAAGGTACCTTAGTCCTAACTTGTATATCAATTCTGTGTTTACAAAATATTGTGTCATTAAATACTAACATCATTGCAGGTTTAATCTAATTAATTTTTATTTTGCAGGGTATGTTTACATGCTTTTGTTAAATTGTATTAAACTTGGATAAACCTTGCATGCTTAATCATAAGAGTAAGGTCTCGTATTCTCTTCCCTCATGTATTTTGGGGTGATCTTGGGAATCAAAAATGATTTTTATCTCTTTCATTGCTTTGAAAAATGTTTAGAATGTCCAAATTGGGTCAAGATGTATGTATTTTGCATTTGAATTAAGTATTTTCCATTTTTTGATTTCTTAATTGGATTTTACGTTGCGTATGCTCTTCTCTTGCGTCCTAGGACGATCTTGAGAATAATAAATGGTGTTTTTCCTCTTTATGTGTATGGAAAATTACTAATCCATTATGTAGAACCAAAAATGCTTTTCAAAGAAAGGAGGAGTAAAGATAAAACAAACTACTTACACAATTTTCATGCAAGTTGCCAAAAGGTGTTTAAGAAAACCACATTAAATTAAATAAGATAAAAAAACACACCACAAACATCACACTATATTTACAGGTTTTTAAAAAGGGTACATCCTTATCCACTCAATTAGAACATAACCCCTTTTGGCATAACACCTTAAGCTACAACAATGGGGGTTGTTCTAAGAACCCTAAAGTATTCCATGCAAAAGGGAACTGTTATCCCAATTTTTCCCCCCGGTAAAAGTGACCAAACCTGACCCTATACAAGAAGAAATATAAAGGTCGATTCCATCCTATGAGCCCACATTTTGAATCCAATAGTCAGGTTGCAGATGGACTCAGAAATGGAGAAACTAGAGGCACAAAGGAGGCAAACATCGTCAACGAGCCTAGAGGCTCTCACGAGAGAAACGGGGAGGCTCAAAGCCTTCAAGCTTCACAAATGATTTAGAGCATGCCCAAATTGGCTAAGTATGGAAGAGATGGTGGAAGCTTCCACGTGTCTCATTAGTGCTTCTTCAAAGGTTAAATACAAAAGGTACTCCCCAAATAAAAGTGTAGCTTCCACATGTCCCGGGCATGAAAAGGAAAAATCGGCCTTTGAAACTTTGAAAAAAGGGAAAGAACCACGTGTCGGCTTTGCATAATTTCAAAAGTGAGATCCCAAGGCGGAGACTCAAACTAGCGGTAGCCCTTCACATGGTCGGGTCCAACAAAATTAAAATGGTAGTGGGCCCTAATTAGTTAAGTATAAGAGTGTTGGGGAAGGTGCAAAGTGTCTCAATGGCATACATTAAAAGGCGTGACCCAAAATGGAGACTCAAATGAGAGTGAGGTTTCCATGTGTCTAGGGTTTGAGAAAGGCATCGGTTTGAATTAGCTAAGTATCGTAGACTTATGGAAGGAGCCACGCGTCAGCTCGACACATCTTCAAAGGTAAATATAAAAGTGGATCTCCCAGACAAGCTAGCCTACCATGTGTCCCAGGTCTAAAAAATGGACAGAGTCGACAGTTGAAAACTCGAGATGGGGTAGAGTCAGCGGAGGGTACCACATGCCTCAATGACGCAAATTCAAAAGGGGCAGCCCAAGGGCCAGTCTTAAGTGAGCGTGGAGCTTCCACATGTCCAAGAGTCAAAAAGGGGATAGAGTTGGATGCTTAAATCAACCAAGTATGGAAGGGATTACAGAGGCCTCCACATGTCATCCCCACATAAATTAGAAAGGTAGAATCGAGAAGCAAGACCCAAATGCATGTCAGCCTCCACGTGTCCCTAGTTAGACATGTATGCCCTTGCCAAACAAAAGGGACTTAGCAAAAAAAAAAAATAGAACAAAGCCACGAGAGGGTGTCGGTGTGTCTTTGGTGCAACTTCAAAAGAAAAACACAAAAGTGGTCCCCAAATGCGTGCCCGACTCTACATGTGGTTATGTTCAAAGTCAAAGAGGGAAGATGGTTCACCCGAGGAATTTGAAATTTTTAGATTTGTTTCAAAAAGGTGTAAAGTATAAAAATGATCCATAGCTCCATTGATGCCTAGAGAAGCCAGGTGTCAGGCCTTAATTACATGCGGAGAGGTAGGCCTTGGAAGAATGTTTTACCAGATGTGGATCGGCGGACCTAGGAAGAACTTTTCGACAAATGGGAAAATGTGGGTTGGTGGGCCCGGGATGATTTCTTTTACTAAGCGGGTTTGAGGGGCCGTGGAGGAAATTTTAGCAAAAGTGAATTTCAGGCTTGCAAGGTTGTGGAGAGGTTTTTATACTTATGTATTTTGTGCAAAAGGTGAAAAGTGAATTTTGGGCCCGCAGAACCATTTTGTAAAACTTGTTTCTTTTGCTAGTTTTTTACGATCTGATTCAAATGTTCAAATGAGCATATTTTGTGATCTAGTGATTGAAATTTGAAAACTTTGATACCATTAGAAAGGTCTTAACCTCCACTATGCCATGAAAACATAATATATTTTTTTAGTAGGATTTAGGGGTAAAAATCTAGAAAACATCTTTTCCCCCATTGATACGGGATTTGATTGCTTCACTTCCAGGATTTTTTTTTTTTCTATCCTTCTTCCTTCTTCAACATGCCGAATAAACATGGGGAACTAGAATGGACAAATTCTAGGTGGATTTGCAAGATCATTAATTGCTAGTGGTTGAGCTTCAATCAGATTTCCCACCTCCTTTCCCTCTTCCTTTTCGGTTGTTCTATAAAGGTAAAGAGTTTGGCTCATTGTAAAGGGTTGGAAATTTTTGTTTTGCACCCTCCTTCTTCCCTTGTCTACAAGTGAATTTGTGGATTTTCCAAACCTCCCATTCAAGTTGTAATACAAATTTTTGCCTCTTAGCTACTGTAATGTACTGTATCAACTCTGGAGTAATAATATATGTCTGTGGATGATTCTCAACCCTCTCATGTGTTCATTGTTGTCTTCTAATCTCTCATTATAGTTTGGTTATCTATGCATGGTGGTTTTATTACATTTCTATGGTCTGTGTTAAATTGCAAAACATGTGTTTAACATTCCTTTGGTGCATCACCTAGTTAAATTAGGTTTATTTTCTCACATTTTCTAAACCCTATCTCATTGGAAAGATAGAGTAGGTTTTAGAGTAGATCCTTTTAAAGTTATTTGTGTGCACCTGAATAGAGGAATAAGAAATGACCTTCATCCAGAGAGCTCTGTCAATTTTAAAGTCCCACATTTTGAGAGATGCTACATGTTATGAAATAACACTAAGATTCTTAACCCACCGAGTTGCAGACATTCGGGGGTGTAGGGATTTTGCGTGAATAGTTTTGTCATGCCCTGGTGGGACACCTTGGTTAGATTCTCTCATATTTCTAAGGTGTCTCATTATCAAAAGCAAATCTTAAGCCACCATGTAGCACTAACAGCTTTTGGCACGCTTGATGGGTCCAAGAGGTCTCCATTTTTATTACGCAACAGATTTATGTGCACTTGTTGTAAGTTTTAAGATTTTAAGAAGCTCTAAAATTGTACATCTAGCAACTCCAAAAGATTTAGATTACACTAGTTTCAGTATTCCATGCTTGGTAGATTCATGAGAATAATCCAAACTAGATCGAGAACTAGAGAAGAAGGATTGTTTGTTTATCTGCACTTGTCCCCGAAAGAGGGAGAAGGGGAAGAAGAGATCAAATGTCTCCATCTCCTCCAAATAGAACCTTTTCAACACCTCCCCCTAGTAGGCCTTTCATCTAATCAACAAGGGTTATTAGGCCAATCATAATGGTACAACAATAAAACCCCTATGCCAATTTCATTGGTAGCAACCCACTTGCTCTCAATGCACAAAATCTAGTTCCAGTTGTAGCATTGAAGAGCATTCCATATTTCACTGGAGAGAACCAGACTACTCCTAGTGACCACATTCAAGACATTGCAAATGTATGTGCAATTCATGAAATCACAGAGATGGACATTGCAGTTAAATTGTTAGCCTCTTCACTCAAGGGTAAATCTTCATAATGGTTTAGGAGTCTAACAATAGGCTCTATTCAAAATTGGGACCATCTGTGTAGAGCTCTTCACAATCAATTTGGAGAGAAGGGAGATAATCTATCCTTGTTGGAACAATTGACAACCATCAAGAGGGCTCCTAATGAGCAGTTGACAGATTTCAACTTTAGATTTCAAAGGACATGGGATAGGATTCCATTGGCCGTGAGACCCACAAATGAAGGTGCTTTTCTATACTTAGAGCTTTAAATTCTGATATTGCCTTAATAATTCAATCAATGGGAGGTTTTAACTTACTTGCAGCAACTGTAACATTTCCATTAGAGTTGAAAATTGTTTAATTCAAGTAGGTAAACTTTCACCTAGGCCACCTATGCCTCTATATCTAGAAATAGGAGCTCTAAGCACTATTCAAACACCCACATTAACTCCCATACCTACTTTAAGGAATCCGAGTTCAATTGAAGCTTCCACCTCATCCTCTAGTAGTTCAAAAGAGCTACAAGAGGTTATGAAACAACTACAAAACTTAGGAAATGAGCTAGTGACTATCAAGAGGCAAAAGCTCGGACATCTAGGCCATATCGGCCTCAAAATTATTATCAAACTAGGACCCCATACCAAAAAAATAGACCACTAACTTAGACTGTAAATCAAGATCAAAACCAAGGACAACCTCAAGTTGTTAGGCCTTTTCGATGGACTTTCCGAATGTAACTTCAACATCGAGGGACTTGGTTCTAACACAATACAACATGGCACAAGAATATGATTGGTGTTTCCCATGTATTCATCCCCATAACCAGTCAATTTGTTTCAATGGCACGCTAAACCAAGCCTTGATGTATAGAACATTGGTGTGTCCCAAGAGTCTAGTCAAGATGAAAATAAGCAACAAGAAACCCGAAAGAGGCAGCTTCCAAGTGAGACCATGCTTGTCAATTGGAAGGTAGAAGATTTCTGTGGAATGAATCAAGCATCTCCTCATAGTGTAGCAGCAAATACGCGGTCCAAGAAGAGGAATATTGGAGAGGGGAAATCCTCCAATTCAAATGGTCCACAACCCTTTGTTTCCCCACAAAGTGCAACTCCCAATGTGTAGATTCAACCCAAGCCACCTTCCAGACCTGCTCAGGCACTAGTTGTAATGACCTATTGGCAAGAAAATAAAGTTCCGGAAAGGGGAAACAAAATGATAGCCCATCCCCATTTAACATCATTGAGAAGATGAAGAAAAAAATGTAAACATCTCAATGTGGGAGTCATTGGCTATCCCAGGATAGAGATACCTATTGTAGGATGCTATGGCCAATTGGTCAACCTCAAATCAGCCCCCAACCAACAAGAGAAATTGTTTGCTAGTGCAGCTCAGCCTGAAGGAAACCATGGAGGATAAAAAGGTAAGAATATAAAGCCCCCTCCATTCTATGTTTCATTGATCATTGGGGACAAATTGGTATATAATTACATGATTGATTTGGGAGCAAGTAGCTCAGTCATGTTGAATAAAAAGCCAATCATTTGGGTCTTCAAAATGAAGTCATCTCCGGGGTGTAATGTAATTGGATGGGATAGTGGTAAAATGGTTGGAGTATCAAGGATTTTACCCTCACATTGCAAGCATGCCCCAATGTGACTATATTGCAAAACATATCGGTCATAGACTTGCCACCACATTTTTCATTGTGTTTGTCAAGAGACTTTACTACTAAAATTGGAGGCTATTTGTCTGTTGATTAGTCACACATGATTTTTAGATCAAGGTATGGAGCAAAAGCTATGATCATATCTGAGCCCATTGTGGATTACCATATTGAGCCTCATGTACCCAAAATTTCAATCAATGTGAATTGTTTAGATTTTGATTAGGAATACCTCCCAAGAACTTATGAGATAAAAGCCAAGGTTGGGTGTATTCTAGACTTGACCCTCGACGAGTGGGTGAATAAGAGGCATGTTTTTACCCTTACAAGGAAATGGAGGAATGAGCTAGGATTCTACTATTTGCATGAGGAGAATCATCCTCTTCCTAACATCATTATGCCAGACCACAAGGATGATAATGAGGTATGGAATTTATTCTTTGATGGCTCAAGAAGTAGACATGGAGATGAAGGAGGAACTATTCTTGTTTCACCTCAAGGTATGAAATACTATGCAGCCTTCTATTTCTAATTTACTTGCTCGAACAACACAAAGCAGTAGTATGAGGCCTTGATCCATGGACTGCATTGGAAAAGAAAAAGAGGGATTAAAAACTTGTAAGTGTTCGGAGATAGTGAGTTGGTTACGAATCAAGTCCGAGGACAAAATTCTGCCAAGAACAATCTATTAAAGAACTACAAGAATTGGGTATGGGATCTTATCAAATATTTTGAAGCATTTAGAATCAATTCCATCCCAAGGAAGAAGAATGAAGCAGCGTATAGATTGACAATGTCAGGGGAGCATTTGATGTAGTAGAGAGTATCAAAAGTGATGAGTCTCAATCCCACATTAAGGTGATTGTGAGGCCAGATGTCCCAGATAACAACACAAGTTGGCAAGTCTTAAACAGTGATCAACAAATTGTCAAATTTCTTAAAGAAGAAGCAGAGTTCTCCGCTAGAAACCAAGACAAGTTGAAACATCCTTATGGTGACCAAGTGGTGTAATTGAGAACCAATAAATTACCAAAGGGTCTTATAACTTTGGATTCAATCTTCAACCCAAATGATCAATTCCGGAATGAGAAAGGAAATATCTAGGTAAAGGTGAAGATTCGAGCCTAGGTCCATAGAAGAATGCAAAGCATTGTGAATTGACAAGGTAAGTACTCAACAAGAAAAATATGAATTCATTCAACTTTGTCAAGAATTCCTAGATGTCTTTTTTGGGAATTACAAATATTTAATAGGTTTCTACCCAAAGTTGGCACAACACACTATCGAGATGGATCCAAAATCTAATCCTTTTTGAAACAAGAAAAGGCCAAGAACCCCTCACATTGAACCTCTCACGAGAAAATATTTGAACAAGATAATTGAGGCTAGCATCATCTTCCCTATCAAGCATTTAATTTGGGTTACAAATTTGGTTCTTGTGAGGAAAAGAAATGGAGAGATCAGGTTGTGTGTAGACTTCCATGATCTAAAAAGATCTTCACTCAAAGATCGGTACCCACTTCCATCGATGGAGCAAATATTTTAGGTTGTAGGCTGCTCTGAGAGGTTTTCATTACTAGATGGATACTCGTGCTATAATTAGATAATGGTGAAAAAGGAGGATCAGTTCACATAGCCTTCACCACCAAATGGGGTACATATGCTTATAGGAAGATGTCATTTGGACTCATCAAATGCCGGAGCGACATTTCAGCGTGAGCTATGGACATGGCGTTCAAAGGATTGATCAACAATATAGTTCTGGTGTATCTAGATGATATCACCATCTTCTCAAAGAATTTTGCAGACCATATCTTCCACCTCGTGTAGGTATTCTGAGGTGTAGAAGTTTGGAGTATCACTAAATCCAAAGAAATGTGTATTCTTGGAACATGAGGGTTAAATTTTTGGGCCACATTGTCTCAAGAGAAGATTAATAATTGATCCTTAAATTTTTTAAGCCATCCGAAAACTCCCATTTCCATAACACAATAAATATCTCCAAAGCTTCTTGGGGAGAATAAACTTTGTTCATAGATTTGTGTCTAATTTTTCCACTCTTGTGAAGCCTTTAAAAGGGATGTTAAGGAAGAGTCTTGCATTTAAATGGAGAATAGAAGGAAAAGATATTTTTGATACCATCAAGCTCGCAATATCACAGTCCCAACTCTTATTAACCAAGACTTTTCAAAAGACTTCATGTTGTACTCTTTTGGAGGGTCGAGACACAATCTCAACTATCTTGGTATAACCTAACAAGGAAGGTTCAAGACAACCTATAGCCTTCTTCGATCGAGCTTGGAAGATTATAAGGTAAAATATTGTTTCATTAAAAATCATATCCTTCCTGTCATATTGGAGTTTGAATAAGTTTAGACACTTGGTCTCAAACAACAAGATTCAACTACTAGTGTCTCATGTCGGTGTCAAGGATTTTCTCTAAATAGGAACTTGAATGAGAAGAGAGCCGGTTGGATCACTCATGTAATGGAGTGTGACATTGAATCAAAGTGACCAAACTAGTTCATGGCAAGGTTACGTGTGAGTATCTCACAACAAAAATTTGAGTCGGTGGATGAAGAAGAGGTTATCTTGCTACTTGAGAATGAAGAAGAGTGGCTATCTAATGATGCACCTAAACCATGTTGGACCCAAGCTTTTGTGCATTATCTCCAAACAGGTTGGTGTCATCCAGAATGGAACAAATCAAAGAGGAGATACTTTAGACTACAACCCATCCCATATGTGCTTATCGGTGGTGTCTTGTTCAAGAAGGATATCAATAGTGTTCTATTGAGGTGCAGAGGAATAGGATAGATTGAGAGGGTGTTACACAAGTTCCATGATGGAGAAGTATGAGGCCACTTTTCCCCTTGAGTAAATGCTCTCAAAATCATGAAAGCTAGTTATTATTGGCCTATGGTGTTTAGGGATTTTTACTCATGGATCAAGAAGTGCAAGAAGTGTGAATTCTTCATAGGGAAGGAAAAGTTAGCAGCCCTGCCCCTCCGTCCAATTTTAGTGGATCAATCATTTATGCAATGGGGACTAGAATTCATTGGATTGATTAACCCAAATTCATGCCAGGGACACAAGTGGATATTTACAGCAATAGACTATTTCACTAAGTGGACTGAAGAAGTGGCACTTAAGGAAGCAAATGAATGCAACATCTTGGATTTCTATGAAGGAATAGCCACCATGTTTATATTCCCTACCACTATTATATCAAATAATTCATTAGCATTCCTTGGTACGAGGATCACTAAATGGGCTGTAAAAGTGGTTTATACCTTGGTACTTAATCAAACTATTACCCTCAAGGTAATGGCCAAGAAGAATCCACAAATAAGAACCTACTAACGATTATCCAAAAGACTTTTGATGAAAATCGAGAGAACTTGGAACACAAAGCTCAAATCAGCTCTATGGGCTGATAGGATCACATCCAAAAGGTCTACAGGCAGCTCCTCATACAATTTTTATATGAAAAAGAGGTAGTATTACCCATATCATTAGAATTGTGCACTCTAGAGATCATGAAACAATTGGAACTAGCTGAGCTTGAAACTATCGCAATCGGTATGCAAAGATAATGGAATTAGGAGTGGCAATAAAACATGCAATGCAAATCATAAAGAAAGATCAAACATTGATCAAGAAGATATTTGATAAGAAAGCAAGAACAAGGACATTTTAAGAGGGGGACTTAGTTCTAAAGGGGGATGGAGATCGGGAAAAACTAGGAAAGCATTCCAAGTTTGATGTCATTTGGAGTGGCCCCTACATGGTCAAAAGATGTACAAGTAGTAATGCCTTCTAGCTGGCTAATTTGGATGGCGAAGAATTGTAGATTCTATTCAATGGGATCTACCTCAAACACTACTATTGAAAGGAAAATTCCTCGCCTTTGTAAATATTATCCTAGGTTTTCAATTTCTCCAAGTGAATATGCACATTTTTCTTATTCCAGCATAGGTTTTATTTCCCTAAGTGCTCTAACATAGCTTTTGTTGCTCTAGGTTTGCGTCATTATACAAATCGTTGTGCCTCCGGTGAATGCATCGGGCCCTTTAGCATTTACAATAGGTAGACCCATAGTCACCATAACAATTTCTAATTTTAAAATAGAACAAATATAAAGCAACAAAATTTAGGTCTCAAAGGGTCCTTTCCTAGAACAGCAGGGTAGGTTTAAGGTCGCCAAGTACAAACATCAGATTCAAGCTTCAAAGAACAAGACCAGTATCAAGCCACCACCCATGACTCCATGCCCAATGGATACAAAAAGGAAGCTAATCTCTTCATCTAGTATGCGAGTTGTCCCCGTGAGTCACCAAATTATTATCCCAATTTTACCCCTTGGTAAAATTGACCAAACCCGACCCTGGATAGGAAGAAATCTAAAGGATGATTCTATCGAATGAGCCCACATTTTGAATCCAACATTCAAGTTGTAGGTGGACTCAGAAATGGAGAAACCAAAGGCTCAAAGGAGGAAAACAATGTCAAGAAGGCCAGAGGCTCTCGGAAGAGAAATAGATAGAGCCTCAAAGTATTTAGGCTTCACAAAGCATTCGAGAGGCCCAAATTGGCTAAGTATGGAAGATATGATGGAAGCTGCCATGTGTCTCATTGTGGTTCTCTAAAGGTTAAACCCAAAAGGCAGTCCCCAAACAAGTGCAGAGCTTCCACGTGTCCCAAGACTGAAAAGGGATAGAGTCAGCCATTGAAACGTCCAAACGAATGGAAAGAACCACATGTCATCTCGGTGTAATTTCAAAAGTGAGAGCCCAAGGTGGAGACTCAAACTAGCGCTAGCCCTCCACGTGGTCAGGGTCCAACAAAAGTAAAATGGCAGCGGGCCCAAATCGGTTAAGTATAAGAGTGTCAATGGAAGGCACCAAGTGTCTCAATGGGGTACATTCAAAGGTGTGACCCAAAATGAAGACTCAAATGAGCATGAGGCTTCCATGTGTCTAGGTTTTGAGAAAGGCATCGGTCGAATCAACTAAGTATCGCAGACTTGTGGAAGGAGCCACGCGTCAAATCGATGCATCTTGGAAGGTAAATATAAAAGTGGATCTCCCAAACAATCGCTATCCTTCCACATGTCCTAGGTCTGAAAAAGGGAAAAATTTGATAGTTTAAAATTCAATATGGGGTAGAATCAGTGGAGGATGCCACGTGCCTTAATGATGTAAATTCAAAATGGGTGGCCCAAGTGTCGGTCTTAAGTGAACGTGGAGCATCCATGTGCCCAAGAGTCAAGAAGGGGACAGAGCCGACCACTTAAATTGACTAAGTATGGAAGGGATGGCAAGAGGCCTCCATGTGTCATCCCTACGTAAATTCAAAAGGTAAAATCAGGAAGAAAGACCCAAATGCTCGCCAACCCTCCATGTGTCCCGGGTTAGACGTATGTCTGGCCAAACAAAAGGAACTTAGCCAAAATGCAAAGAAATAGGGAAAATACGTGAAGGGTGCCATGTGTCTCTTCAGCATAACTTCAAAAGAAAAATACAAAAGCATTCACCAAACGTGTGCTAACTCTACACGTGTCTATGTTTAAAATCAAAGTGGAAAGGCGGGTCTTTGGAGGTAATTTGAACTTTTTGTCTTTGTTTCGAAAAGGCATAAAGTATTAAAATTAGCCACACCTCCATCAACACCCAGAGTAGCCATGTGTTAGGCATAAATTACATGTGGGGAGGTAGGCCTTGGAAGATTTTTTCCCATACATGGACCGACGGACTGGAAGGACTTTTTTGCCCAAAGGCAAAAATGTGGACCGCGGGCCCGGGATGATTTCTTTTACTAAGCGAGTTTGCGGGGCCATTAAGGAAATTTTAACAAATTTGAATTTCAGTATTGTGGGACTTCAGGAGTTTTTACACTTATGTGTTTTGTGTAAAAGGTGAAAAGTGAATTTTGGGCCAAATGTGGACACGTTTTACAAAACTTTTTTTTTTTTTCCATTTTTGTACGAATCCAATTCAAATGTTCAAATGAGCATATCTTTCGATCCATTGCTCAAAATTTGAAAATTTTTGTACCATTGGAAAGGTCTCGACCTCCACTATGCCATGAAAACATAAAATATTATTTTTAGTAGGATTTGGTGGGTGAAAATGTGGAAAATGTCTTTTCCCCATTAATATGGGATTTGATTACTTCAACTTCCAGGATTTTCAATTTTGGTTTTTCATTCTTCCTTCTTCAACACTCTGAACAAACATGGGGAACTAGAATGGACAGATTATAGGTAGCTTTGTAGGAGCATTAATAACTAGTGGTTGAGCTTCCAATCATATTTCCCACCGCCTTTCCCTATTCTCTCTTCAGTCGATCTATAAAGGTAAGAGTTTGGATCATTATAAAGGGTTAGACATTTTTGTTTTGAACCCTCCCTTCTTCCCTTGTCTACAAGTTAGTTTATGGAGTTTTCCAAACCTCCCATTCAAGTTGTAATATATTTTTTTTCCTATTGACTATTGTAATGTCTTGTATCAACTATGGAGCAATAATATGTCTGCATGATGATTCTCAACCCTCGCATGTGTTCATTGTTGTCTTATGATCTCTAATTGTAGTTTGGTTATCTATGCACTGTGGTTGTATTGCATTTCTATGGTCTATGTTAAATTGCAAAACGTGTGTTTAACATTCCTTGGTGCATCACCTTGTTAACTTAGGTTTATTTTCTCACATTTTCTCAACCCTGTCTCCTTGGAAAGATAGATTAGGTTTTAGAGTATATCCTCTCCAATTTATTTGTGTGCACCTAAATAGAGGAATAAGAACTGACCTTCATCTGGAGATCTCTCTCAATTTCAGATTCCCATACTTTGAGAGATGCTCCATGTTATGCAATCACACTGAGAGTCTCAACCCACCAAGTTGTAGACATTCAAGGGTGCTAGGACTTTACACTAACAGGAACCTTATGGATGAAACGAGAAGTGCTCACACAACCTTCTTGACTATTTTTACCATTTTTGAGATTCAACATCAAATTTATCTCGTATTATGACCTCGGTGAGAGTACACGATGGACATATTTATTACCCAATATATTTTTAAAGGGGGTAAATTAAAGCGATATAATCTAAGAACTTGTTAGTGCAAAGTTTCTTTGAAAATTTAGCTCGAATCTAGATAACTTATGACACCTAGTTGAGTGATCCACCAATTATCACCGAATCACAACACCCTCTAATTTTCACAAGTGTTTGTGCTCAAGATTGTGGTGTGACTTGGATAACATGGGTATTATCTCCAAGTGTGCTACTTGGTACATGAGATAGACCTCTAGAGAAAGTTTTTTCTTTCTCCTAAACTACCTACCATAACCTACTCCTAATGAAGGAAAACTATCTCATCCTAATCTAACTTTCCAAAGCACCAAGGAGAGAGAGTGCATGAAATTAAAGCCTATGCTAAAGAGGTGATACACTAGAAAACAAGGGTATGAGAATAGCTTTCCAATGTGTGAAAAATGAAATAAAATTACATACTAGAGAGGGTGATAATATTTCTCCACAGTCTATGTTTGCATAAAATAGACACACAATGATAATGAATCCCTATAAGAGCATAAAATAGACACAATATATTTCAATGATGTTAGAGGGGCAAGAAGAATGCAAGTGAACAAAACAAGGGAATATATATCCACAAACATGCATCTATTGCTTCATTGATATGCACAATTCAATCTATTACAAAATAAAGGTGTAGATCATCATGCAAGGAGTCCACTACAAGGGCATGCAGCACATTGGATACACAACACCAAAATGATATATTTTTTCTACTCAAGAAACTATATCCTTTTAGAATGAGCCCAATATTTTAATTTATAGAGTTTTCAAAGAGAGACAGAGGATGAAAATCATGAAATCCACTTTCCCACCAATCTAAACAAGAAAAATGAGTGTTTTTGGTTAGTTTGGACCTCCGGAAGAAATCTCAAGTTACCCCATCACTTGTAGTAGTAAAAGAGTGATTTCCCATGCTTATTCAATGTTATTCCAACCACTTTCTAACCACCAAATAGAAAGAGGATTTTTTTCATTAAAATATTCATAAAAAATAATCAATTTATATATTTCTTGATTGATATGCATCATGCTCATAGTCATGGTTCCAACGAAGCCAATTTTGTGAAAATCTATTAAGAATTACATAAGGTATGGACTTCTAAGAGTGAGAAGCTATTTTGAGTTTGTCAGGGATTTCTTGCATTTTACAAGACTGGGAATTTAGTTTATTGGAGTTAGAGATGTTTCTTGTAAAGGATGATGATCCCTTTCAAAACAATCCAATTTGGGGAAAATTTGAGTTCGAGTCAAAATTTATGACCATTTGAACCACTTTTTGGGCTCTCATAATCCACATTCAACCACTTTTCCTTTGGATTATGGACATTACATGTTTTTAGGAGCTCATGTCCTCATGGTCCTTGGACCACCTGGACCATCGAAGTCTACCTTTTCTACAATCCACTTTGTGTGGCAATTTTGCCTCTGCAGGGAACTCACATCTCCACGGTACTTGGACTATGCAGGCCTCCTTTCTCAATGTCTCCTAATTCATGATTTTCTATCCTCATGCATTTTTTTGTTGAATGGGTCATGAGGTTCATTGAACTCAACATATCTGCATTACTTTACTATGGGTATTTCGGTGATTTCAGAGTTCAGCCGTACTCACATCCTTTGGTCCACTTCGGCCCATGCAACAAACTTCACTCGCAACACGAGCCTCTAACCTCCTTCGCAATCCGTATAGCCTTCTTTGCACTGCATTGATGGGGTCATGAGGGTCACTAACCCCTAACTTTTCCACACTACTTTCACGTGGAATTTTGGCTTTTGTATGCACAAACATAGTCGAAGTTTAACTCGGGCTTCTAACTCCACATTTTCCACACAAGTCCTCCCCGCATGACCATTTCATTCTTATTAAGCATGTGTTATCCTTGGGAAAATCAAGCTTCTCTCTCCTTACTTTTATGCAAAATCCTTCACCTCGTTTGATGGCTCAGGGATCCATGGAAAAAATTAACCATGCATTTAGTGTTTTGCTTATTTACTACTCAAACTAACTCGAACTTGCTCTGCCACTAAAAATAGCTCGTTGCATGGTTCAAATAGCTCAGATCAACAAAATGTGAACAACTCTATTCTCATATTACATGGCTCATAAAATTCTATAGTATTTTAGGTGCCAAAAATTTCTCACTTATCTTGATGCTACCCATGAAACAACTCATTCTCTACGCAAGGCAGCTCGATGGAAAATGGAGTAGCTCAGTCATGAGCTCAACAAACCCATTAGAACCAAAAGGAAAATTTTAACCTTTCTCAACCCCTTCTAATTGACGGATCTCCCTAGCACAGGGAAAAATGCATGAGCACTAAATTTCCCATTAATGTTGTATAGTGGGCCCCATAATACAATCTTATCAGTCATCCAATTTTGTCGGGATAGTAAATTGGATAACACCACCTATGACGCTATCTTTGACCAAGAGTCAACTTTGACCATATCAAAACCAATTTGAGTTTAGAGAATTATTCATCACAAAATGTGTGAAGCATTACTTTTTCTTAGGTTTTCACTTGCCCTAAGGCGAGGTGAAACTTTACCGAAGTGAGGCCAACATTTTTCACCCCTAATTGACCTACTTCCTTCACTTTCTTTTGACACTTTGTTGATTAGAAGAAGAGTGACTACCCTTGTGTTGCTAATTGATTATATTCACCACTTTTGTGTTCGTTTACACTCATCCATGTTTGTGGCTAAGTTGTTAAACATCTAAAGTGTGTGGAGACATTTTCATATCATTGGTAGCCTTTTTTATCTTGATACCCAAGTCAAGATCATCATCGTGAGTTAGGCTAAACTCATCACTTTTGGAATATAGGTCTTGATTGGATTCGGGCTTGATTTTAGTATACGTTCTTTAGGGATCGTGTTAACTCCTTTTTTATTACTCACACCTTGTTCATTTCTTTGAACTCAACATAAGTAGTGACATATTGTTAATCATCTTAAAAACCAACTAGATTTTGGAAACAAACTAAGTACATCATTTGATTGATTGGTCTAGAACTAAACATTGTGTGATTGTATCTTGTTTGTCACTATTGACTTTTTCATTTAGAACAATCACTTTGTCACATTGATCCTTTGACATTCATTATAACTCTTGAACTATTAAGATTATTTTTTCATTTCACTTAGGCTTAATCAATACCTTTTGACCACATTCAAAACACCTTAGTGAATCTCTCATACATCTTGGCCCCTAAAACAAGATTAGGAGCCAAAAATCAGGCATTTGAAATAAGACAAACACAAACTTGGGAAAATTCAAACAAACAAGGTTCAAATACCTTTATTGGCCATGATCTTGGGCCTTTATTTTCCATAGAGAAATAAGTGGAGGAGATAGTAGATTATATTGGTGATGAGTTAGGGTCACCAGGACACATAATTTGACTTTGACCCTACCTTATTAGATGAATTACTTTATAGAAACAAATATCAGGTACTAACACGAGTGGTGGAATTAGGAGCTAGAATGCCTATAGAACATGAGACAATCCCACCAACGAATGAGGCTAATGAAGAGTAATAACCTCTCATTAACATGGAATATATCCTAACACATGGGCACACTTCCACGTCCAACATAGGAAATGATAATATGGTGGGTTATAAAATTCCCTTCATCAAGATGCCATGTAGAGTTAGATTAGAACATGAAAATGTAGAACAACCTCCATGCCATGAAGAATAAGAAGAACCTCTTGAGGGAGAAGTCACTATTCAACAAAAATTCAAAACCTTAGTTGACAATTAGCTTTGCCAACATCTCATGTAAAAAAGGAAACAAATAAAACTCTGCATAAGATGAAGCCTAAGGTTAAAGCTAGTGAACTTCACATGGAAAACCAAGAAGGAGAAAATATGGAATACAATCATGTATATATCCCTTCTTCTCCTACTAAAGAGAAATTACTTACACAAGAAATGTAATCCATAAAAGAAATGCTTACAAGCCTTCAATAAAGTAATGTTGGGAATAGCAAAAAGTACCATTACGAAGAGTTATGGACCCATCCATTTGATAAAGCTATGAAACTTCAACCCTTTCCTAAGAAGTTTGAAATGCAAAAATATGACAAATATAGAGGTATAGGTGACCCATGAGATCATGTGAAATATTTTTACATGGCATGCCAAGAATTGGCATATAGTGACAATTACCTAATACGACTCTTTCCAAAGAGTATAGGGGCAAAAAGGCTTGGAATGGTTCACTCGCTTACCTCATGGATCTATCTTCACATGGCCTGGGATAAAAAAAATTTTTTGACATTTCTCTTACAACATAGAAAGTGACATAACTATGGTGGACTTGTGTGGTACTAAACAACGCCCTAATGAAACATTCACTAGCTTCTTACAAAGATGGTGAGGGATAGCCAACTGGTTCCCTTGTGTTTTTCCCAAAAATAGCTTATGAGCATCTTCGTGGCTAATATAAACCTAGACATCATTTTTTATTTGAAAATGCATTGTGTTTGTACCTTTGAAGAGGTCATTGAAAAGGGAATACAAATAGAAAAATACTTCATTGAAAAAGGAACAATCAAATCACCTTCTAAAGATAATTAAAATCCCAAACAAATGATAAAATCCAAATATATTTTTAAAAAAAATGAACGTGGTGGGAGACGGAATCACATATTCCAAATGAGTACAAATAGTTCAAGTTGATCAACCTTTCAAATTGACCAAAATACCTATTCAACCACCACCTTATCATAGAACATTCACTCCTCTTAATGAGTCTTCGTCTACAATATTGAAGCAATTAGATGCATTCCACATGCTAACTTATCCTAAAATGCAACATTTTGATGACAATGCTCCTAAACCTTCATGGTATAAAGAGCATGAATATTGTGATTTTCATCATGTAAAGGGACATAAGATAGAAAAGTGCTTATGACTTCACCACTACATCCAAGATCTCATTGATAATGGATAGATAGAAGTTGACACCCCAGAGAGAAATAAAATGCCAAACGAAAATATGGGGCTATTCAAATAACCCTTCCCTAAACATGGAAAATCATATGACAAAAGGTTGGATTAAGGAGAGTCATCCCAAAGGTAAAAGTCAGAAACTATCTATACACCAAAAGTGATAATAATAATTATGACTCACTCACCGTATGTGTCAAATCTTCTAATGAACATGTGAATACCATTAGGATCAAGGGAAAGGATTACACTGTGGTAACAAGGCATGCCCATCTCATGATCCCAGAACCCTCTCCATCAACCTCGTAGGATGGTTGGTACAACCTCTTAGAACAACTTGAGAAGACATCTACTAATATTTCAATCTTAGATCTTCTTAAAATATCAAATGTACATAAATACATCTTATACAAAAATCTCTAGGGGTCAAGAGTGCCAATGGAAGTAGACCCTTCACATCTACAAGCTACGATGGAAAACATTGCACCAAATAAATACATCTCCTTTAATCACTAGTAAATTCCTAATTAAGATCACACACATAATATCCCCTATATATAAGGCACACTTAAGAAATCTAAAGTCCCATATTATAACCATAATCACTTACAAAAACCCTTAAGAAGATCTAGAGTTATCCGAACTATCACATTAAAACCCGAGATGGGAGTTAGCCTAAGTTTTCACATATAAATTTTCACATATAAATTTTCACGTATTAGACTTGGAATTTCCATATAATATGCTTATTAACCTCCCATGGATTCATACAATGTAGGCCATAGTGTCAACATTCCATTAGTGCATCAAGTTAAAACATGAGGTAAACATTGTTACAATACAAGGAGATCTAGAACCTTTCTCTCATTACAGAGCTATCAATATCTTTTCTTGGAAGGGTACCTATGCATGTCCTTCTGTTGATATAATTATTCCCCTTTAATCATAAGCTATGGAATCACAAGTAGATTCAATCTCCCTAAGTTCTTACACTCGTGAAGCTTCTATATATACTTCTCCTTTTTATTCATGATAGATGAAAGTTCTAGAGTATGGTTGTGGAGAATACAATTTGAAACAAGATCTCCTAGTTTTAGATATATCTTTGTCACCTAAAACAAGAGGCCGACCCATCTATCATTTAGAATGGACAAGAGATGAATTAACTATTGTGACATTCTTATTTGGGGGATTGCTTCCAGAAGAGAAATCAGTAGACTCACCTATAACTTGGGTCCTAGAGGACATGCAACCAACTTGCTAAAAAATCCCTGAATATGAGAAGTCTAAACGAATGATGTATTCTATGGGCTATAAAGGCCTAGGATGTGGAAAGAATGAGCAAGGACCAAGAGAACCAGCCCACTCCCAAATTTTGAAATGGAAAGATATGGTATTAGTATTCGAACCTATGGATCACACCTAAATTATCAAGACACTACTATTCTGAGCGTGAGGATAGCTATGATTATTTAGATAGTGACACATATTCTTAATGTAGCCAATATGAGGATCTTTCCTCAACAAACCTATTCATGGATACTATTGTCCTTACTTGAACCCCCACCGAACCTAAAATTGACCTTTTCTACCTTCTCATGTTACTTGGGATGAATAACATCATGTGCCATTGGATCTCTTTGAAAATGATGAGGCCATTGAAAAATCCATGGGCATGCAAGATATAATTTCATTTGGAGACCATAAGAAGGGTTTCTACATTGACTTAGATACATGTGCATATTTCGTAGAGAGGAACCTAAGCTTCATGGTCAGAAAATTAAGAAAAAGAGAGGGAAAAAAAACCTCAAGAAATGAAAAATTCCAAGTCACACAAAGTGAAAAGCTCTTTGAGGCGATGGCTGAAAAACAAGTAAAAAAATCAATGGACAAGAAATATGACCACCCTAAGGGTGAAAATATCGTAGAGATACCCTTAGAAAAAGATCTCAACCTTCCTTTGATAATACACGTATGGAGGATATGTTAAAAAAAAAAATTAGAAGACACCATCAATGTGAACGTTGGAACAAAAGAAAACCAAAATATAAGTGAAGTTGGGACCTTCACTTTTAGCACAAGAGAAAAATACATTCACCATGCTTCTGAGAGAATTTGTGGATATATTTTCATGGTCTTATAAATATATGTTGGGCTTGGATCCAACTTTGGTAGTGCATAACCTAGTTGTGCATGTAGACATAAAGCCCATCAAATAAAAACTAAGAAAAATGCATCCACAGGTGGCTCTTCTAGTTAAAGAAGAGTTAGAAATATTACTAGAAACAGGGTTCATTAGACCTATTGACTACTCAAAATGGATATCAAATGTAGTTCTGGTACAAAATAAACCAGTAGGAATCAAAATTTTCACAAATTTTAGAGACATCAACAAGGCATGTCTCGAAAGATGACTTCCCTTTTCCCAACATCGACATGATTTTCGATTCAACTGTGGGTTATGAAATGCTATCTCTTATGGATGGATTTTTAGGCTACAATCAAATCAAGATAGCAGAGGAAGATCAACAAAAGATAACCTTTACAACCCTTTGGGGGACATTCTATTATCAGTTAATTTCCTTCGACCTCAAAAATGCTGGTGCAATCTATCAAAGGGCGATGACAATGATATTCCATGATATGATTCATGACATCATGGAGGAATATGTAGATGATATCTTAGGGAAGTCCAAGATAAGAGAAGACCACCATGAATTTTTGTTGTGTATCTTTGAATGCCTATGGCAATATAAGGTCATATTGAATCCAAAGAAATGTTTGTTTGGAGTATTATCATGGAATTTACTAGGCTTCATTATATCAAGGAGAGGGATTGAGGTAGACCCAACCAAATTCACCACCATTACTGAAATGCCTCCTCCTCGAATATCGAACAATCACTGAACTTGCAAGGAAAGATACAAGCCCTTTTCCACTTTATTTCGTATCTTTATGATAAATTTAGTTCATTCACCCATCTCCTTAAGAAATATGTTGAATTTATTTTGGGACCAAAGAAACAATAGGCCTTTTCCTTTATTAAACAATACTCTGTCAGACCTCTATTCCTCGTACCTCCGAATCCCGGTGAGCCACTTTTGCTATACATTTTTGCTACCTAATTTACTCTTGGAACTTTTCTCACACAATATGAATTAAGAAAAAAAGAGAAATCCATATATTATCATAGTCATACCCTAATTTCCAATGATCTCAACTATCCTCAAATTGAAAAATCTTGTTTGGTTCTCATTTTTACCTTCCAAAATATCTTCATTACCTATTGAATAATAAAACCAAGCTTATATCCAAAGTTGACCCGCTCAATTACTTATTGTCAAAACCTTCCCTTACGGGTAGAATGGATAATTGGATCATTTTTCTCAGTGAATTTGACATTGAGTATATACACCAAAAGTTAGTTAGAGGACAACTACTTGCCAATCAATTAATAAAGGCACCTTTACATAGAACAAAGCCTATGAGTCTAGATCTTCTAGATGCATCACTAATATATATTGAGGAATATGTCATGTGGTAAGTACACTTTGATGGATCATTCACTTTTCATGGTTCAGGGGTAGGTGTAGTGTTAATTACTCCTTTAGGAGATCCCATACCGCAAGCTTTCCATCTTGGCTTTCCTTTCACGAATAACATTATAGAATATGAGGCACTCATTTTTGGGATGCAACTAACAATCAAATTGAATATCCACCATGTCAACTTCATTGGCGACTCACAAATGATCAATCCAACAAGCCAATGATGAATATAAGGTAAAGGAGGAAAAGCTCATCCCCTACAAGAAATTGGTGGAAACACTGAAAGAATACTTTTGCACATCATCTTCAAAAACATTCCAAGGGGAAAAATCTGATCCGCATATGTAATGGAAACCATGGGTTTTATGTTGCAAATTCCACCATAAAACAATGATATGCCATTATTTGTTGAGAATCTATGTCAGCCTACGTATGACATGTTAGAATCTTGTTTGGCATGTGAATTTGTTGGTCCCTACTCCCTATGGTATGCACCCATCTATGACTATATTAAAAGTGGTACCTTTCCTACTGACATTTACTGATCTGAAAAACAAATCCTTATCCACCAAATAGCCCATTACACCCTCCTAGGAGGTATGCTCTATCATCGTGGCTATGATGGGAATCTATTGCATTTTCTAGATGTAGCAGAAGTGTCATTCCAAATGATGAAAGAAGTACATGAAGGGGTGTGTGGCACCCATACAAATGGAATGGTCCTAGAAAAGAAGTTGTTATGGGTAGGCTACTACTAGCCTACTATGGAGATAGATTGTTGCAACCATGTGAGGAAATGTGTTCTCTGTTAGAAGTATGGAAATTTCATCTGCGCATTCTCACACCATTACAAGCAATCATAACACCGTGGCCATTTTCCAAATGGGGGCTGGATTTAATAAGGAAGCTCACCCCTACCTCATATGATGGTCATACCCACATCACAACAACCATGAAATGTTTCAATAAGTGGGTGGAGGTTGTTCCATTAATGTACGTTATAGGTGCTCAAATTTCAAAGTTTATCATGAATCACCTCATTTCTCAGTATGACATCCCTTCTGCCATTGTTACTGATAATGAAAAATCATTTAAGAAAAAGCCAGTGGAAGATCTTTGTCATAAATTTTAAAGAAGATTAAAGTGGTCTACGTCATATTACCCTCAACGTAATGGGAAAGCTGAAGCCACTAATAAAACATTGGTTCAAATCATAGAAAATATGGTTAGTAAACTAGGTTGCAACTGGCATTTGTAAATCCACCCAACCCTCTAGGCTTATAGGACCTCTATTAACACTCCTACTAGTGCCACACCATACTCCCTAGTATTTGAAACTAAATCTATCATCCCGTTGGAAATATATCTTCCTTCCCTAAGGATATATCTTAGGGATTATCTGGAAAAGATGAGGATTATATAGTTTCCATTCTCGTAGAATTTTAACTTCTAGATGAACAACGCATCCGCGCCCTTAACCATCTCAAGGTATATCAAAACAAAGTCTCCCAACTACAAAAAGGATCATACCTCATCAATTTGAGGTTTGATATTTGGTCATGAAAGAGAATCAATTTAACATAAGGGAAAAAGAGAGAAGAAATGCAAGTTCGAACCACACAAGCTAGGACCTTATGTCATTATGGAAAATTATGGAACAAGAGCATATAAAATACCTCATCCTAATGGAGATGAGCTCCATGATACTATGAATGCCATGTGCCTTAAGAGGTTATATGCTTATGCATGGCACAAAATCAAAAAACCAAACAAAAAAAATTAAAAAGGATCAAAATAGCAAAAATTAAAAAAAAGAAAAAAAGAAAAATGGAAATTAGTTCATCCATATGTGAAACCCATGCAATTGTGTTACTTTGGATGGATCCCTTGGTGAAAACCAGCTTCAACGCCTATGGAGGACTTGTTCTTCACAAGCATATGGTTTTAATGGGGTACTTTTATGTATCTCTAGGGCTAGTTCCAAACCTATGTCCGTGATTCCTTGTGATCCCATCTTGTTAAGCCTTGATCCAACCATTTCTCCTTTTGTAAATTGGTGAAGGGATTTCCTTTGTATATCTCCCATCTAACACTGGGGAATCTTCACAAGTTTCACCTTCTTGTTTATAACACGTGGCACATGCCCTTGTATATTCCCATCTAACGCTAGGTGCATCCACGTTTCTCGCCTTTCTGTACATAGCTTCTAAAACCTTAGATAATCCACTAACATTCAAAACCTTAGAAAATCCAAAAACATTCAAAAACCTTAGAAAATCTGAAAAATATTCAAATATGTTCAAAATCTCACAAAAACATTCATATAACACTTAGTACCACAACAACGCAAAACACATTGAAAATTAGTACAACAAATACATAGCTTTAGTTTACTTTCTTTATCTTGTTTCTTGCTTTGTTTGTTATTTTGTGTACATTGATTGTTTGTATAGTTTTTGTTTGCTTGTACATTTGTATAGTTTGTTGCTTAAACATACTTTGTTAGATTCATCTTTTCTTGCTTAGATTAGATTCATTCTTACTTGAACATACAAAGTGTGTTTTTGAATTCTTGTAAATAATTGTACATAGTTTTGTCGATTCATGTTGTTTAACAAAGTGCATATTTTATAGGTTTGTTATCATTTGCTTATGTTTTCTTGTCACATGTACATAGTTTTCTTATCACATCATCATATCTCCATATATATCATCACATCTAACATCATCTATACATCATATATAAATAAACATCTATGTATACATCAGATATGAATGCTAAGCTAATCATCACATACCATATCATCAAATGGGGGCAAGAGGGATCACAAATATCAAAATCTATCCCCCGATTTAGTATCATCTCATCATCATGTACAAAAGATCAACACAACATCACATATGCAATAACAAATGGTATCATCTACAGATATATCATAAAATCTAATACATGTGATACATCATCTTAACTATCATCATGATACATACAAAGTGTAGAAAAAAACCATCTAACATCATGATATAATCAACATCCATAATAAATCATCATCATAAGATACATCTCAACATAAAACTATACAACATCCAGTGTCCATATATATGTGTGTGTGTGTGTGTGTGTGTGTGTGTGTGTGTGTGTGTGTGTGTGTGTGTGTGTGTAAAAATGTCTATCTCAACAGGATATACATCATCGGTACAAAATGGGCCATCAAGGGCATAGGTCATAATAAATCCTTCATCAGAGGTGTACATCAAAATGCTACATCATATACATTGATAAAAAATAATGAATCCTTCATAAGAGGCATGTATCTCACAGTATACATAAAAATCAGTAAATCCACATGAGTCTTGTTTGACTCAAGCCCTCATCAAGACTACATAGCCTATGAGGTGGGGTGGACCCATAACCTATGTACCCCTATACCCTATCATATTTCTAGGAAGTTTCTCAACCAATTTGCTAGATGTTAGGGACTGTATGACCTCGTTGATCCACTCAAATGTCAAGGCTATAGGTAGGTTCCCATTGACCCTCTGGAATGACCTCATAATATAAAGAGTGATAGTAGGAGGTTCTTCCCTCGATTTTCGCTAAATCTCTATGTGTGTGCAAAGTGACATTGCAGCCCCACTTTTTCATCAAAATAATGCTACCTTCATGGATAATCTCAACACAACAACTGACCCACTACTTGTTTAGCCCGAAGTTGATCCCTTTTTGTTGTCAACTACTGCACATGTGCTCGGGAATTCTATAGTAGGCTCATAACTGTGCCATCTATGTGACCATCTATCATATCTTTTGAAATGAGATGCATCGTCTCCTCTCCGACCTATCTCGTTCTTTGGCCTAGTCATGCTCTTTTATCCAAACATGTATCTCGATCTCAGGCCTTGTCCCTCTCTATCACTACTCACAATTATATTTTTGTGACCTGAAGAAGCTACTACTATATCACAGCTATCTTTCCACTATCATTTCCACCCCATACTCCTCTAGGTGGACTAAGAGAGGAGGGCTATATCTCGGACCATATGCTCTAGGAAATATCTGCTATAAAATAGAACATGTCCTTGCCCATGTAATCATTGTGTAGGATCTTGTCCCTCGCTCATACAACCTCGCCTAGGACCTTGTGATGGACCCTATCGACATCTCTGCCATCATGTCTCTACCCATCAAATGGATCATTGACATAACCTCCTCCCCCTTTACTACCTTCTACATCATCACCATCATCACTACTATAAGGGATCTCTGGTGGCGGCCTCACACTTACAAAGACACATGGCCCATCTAGTATGGTCAATCGTTGAGGAAAAATATTTATATATCAAGCCAAGTAATTTGGTGTGGTACCAAGATCCCTAATCTATCAAGGAGGATCCCAAATCTATTGTATCATCTGTGGCAAATTGGATATGGATATGGCTACCTAAATATGGGGCACCATTGTCTTCCTCTCCACATCACGATGATTGTAGAATATATTCAGCTAAGGAATGGCACTCGAATAATACCCAACTACTACTAGAATTTATCCACTCTTTAAATCTCACAATATAATTGCAGCTTCCTAGGAGAAAGTGATCTATCATGCAAACACCTAGCTCTACCTAATTCTCTAGCCACTATATATGCTTGTAGGGACTCAAGATAATATCTCTCTCTTTAGCTCATCAAACTCTTGATGATAATAGTAAGTATTTCCTAGGTGGGCTCGGATATCATCCTCAATGGGAACCCATCCCATGATTGTTGGCTCCTCTGCAGCTCACACGCACGATGCACTACCAAGGCAACCAATCGCTATGTGATCCCATGAAAAAATCTATAGTAATGAGGAATGCCTCACCATCTTCTGATGGTTGTAGTTGATCGAGATATAATTCCTAGTATAGATGTGTCGTATGCATTGGCCCAAGAAGTATCTCTCACCACCGTATAAACCATGGATAACGGTAATCAAGTCCTATGTAAATGAAGTACTTTTTTAATCAAAGTGAGTAAGAACCCACTAATAATAGCCATCAAATATAAAGGTCCTCGGTGAATGGTATGATCTTATATGTAACAGTGTAAAGACATTGTCATACCCACATGGGGTATGTCATCTCGATAGAAAACATTAGTAATCACCTCTATGATCCGTCCAAAGTCTCAAGTGTACTCAATCAAGTAACCAATACTAGAGACACACAAAATCCGCCAAACATCCTCCAAAGTAACGATCATCTCTCCTGTAGGGAATGAAGCACTCGACTCTCATTGTGCCATCACTCTATCAATACTGTCAACAAGCCATGATCCAAAGTGATGGATGGAATCCACGTGACATTTCCTAAGCCAACCACCTCCAGAAATCCTCCATGTTACGATGCTCCTACCAAAGGTAGGCTCGCCTCTATCTCAACAATGTGACTATGTCACTCTCTAGTCTACAACGTTGATAATTGTCTCTGTAAAACAAAACATGTGTTAGGAACTAACATTTATTCTATGTTCTTCTATTTTCTTCTATCCTATGCTAATTTTCACTTTCTACTATGAGTCACTTTTCTGCACTTTCCTACTTCTTCCTATATGTTCTTCATTTTCAGGAATTTCATCCCTTTTTCGGTGCCTACGTACCCATTTAGTCATGTGCACCCCTTTTTGTTCTTAAGTGTAGGGTGTGTGTACGGATGCATTAGGGCAAAATTGTGACCTTTTTTGGCACACATGCGTGGGTGCATATGTCTGTCCTCTTTAGGGTGCTTGCACTTAGGTTTTTCTGTCTATACATGCATGCGAATACTTTTTGGCATGTGTGCATGTGTGTGTCCACCCATGCTTTTATGTTGTCTTCATGTCCTTGAGGGCTTGTGAATGCACCTTCTCCTAGGTCTAAAACATTTAATAAAGCATTAAATGCGCAAAAACACAAAGGAAAGGTTAAAATACTCACAAATGGGTCATTGTTTGCATGACGGACGTGCTCCCGAACTAGATCCATGTGTATCCTATGGGATCATGCTCTCACCATCATCTAAGTCAATCTCAAGTGTCTCATGGTAATTTTTGGTAGGATTTCTTAACAAATGAATTGATCATAATGATTTTCTCCCCCTTGTGGGGGGTATATTAATGTAGCCAAATTAAGAACAAACCAGATATGTTGCGAATATTATGAAATCCAAAATAAAATAGATCTCCTTCTTTGTTATCAAATAATTAATTACAATGTTTCCTAAATAGGAAAACAACTCCCAACTCGAGTTTCCAAGTAAACTCTAGCTAACTCTGACTAAATCTACTCTAGGTGGTGGAAATTACTATTTTTAGCAATTTACTAGAACCTGCTATTCTTAGTAAGTTCACATGCTTATTCCTACGGGAACAGAAATTTCCACGTATCTTCTACATCCCTAAATTAGAGGAATTACCAACTTTCTAACTCATAATGTAATTAATAGACTAAAATTGACTAATGCTCAAAAAAAGGAAAAAACCAAACTATAACTTAAATCCTAATTTTTGGCCACAAGATGGCGGATTTAGGGCCCTAAAATGTGTCAAAAACTTTCCCCAAATAGTATGGTGGGTTGCTGCTGTGTTCATCTCATCGAAACATGTGGTTTAAAAAAAAAAATGGACTCAAACGGACACCCGGAACTCAAGTTATGACCTTGTCAAGTTCCTGCTAATTCTGGCGCATCATTCTCCCTGAAAAAATGTAAGCTCCTGCAAGTTTTCTTCTTCAAACTACTTCCATTTATCTGCATCCAACTTCTGAATCTCCCACTCTATGACCCAAGTATTGTCCTCTTGTTCCAGTCCTTTCCAATGTACCAAATATTTGTTGTATTTCCCATTTCGTGTGTCCATTGTTTTCTTATCTAGAATCTGATCCACTTCTTCTTTCTTCTTCACCCGAGAACCCGTTGCCTCCAATCTACTACTTCATCAATAAATCCCCTTCACACCATCCCCGTGAAAAGAATACAAATATAAAACATTTTAGAAATATCAAAATTCCCTAGCAATTCTACCTCATAAGCATTATCATTTATTTTTTCACGATTTTGCATAGGGACCAATCTTCTTGTACTTCAGCTTGTTATAGGTTCCTTTTGGAAACCTTTCCTTCCATAGATATACCATAACCAACTCACCAATTGTAAATAGCTTTCTCCCTCTGTGCACATCTGCTTTTTTCTTTATACTTATCATTACTATTCTCGCAGCTTCTTCCACTTCTTCTTAAATTGTTGTTGTATATGTTTGGCAAATGCTTCGCATCATCATACTCTACCATCAATCGGTAGTTACCAAATATAACACCGCATTTTGATTACTCCCATACACAATTTAAAATGAAGACTTTCCTGTGGATCTATTTATGGAATGTTATTATATGCAAACTCGGCTTGTGGTAATGCTAAGTCCCATTGTTTTGGATTTTCCCAACAATGCACCTTAACAGTTTCCCAAACTCATATTTACCACCTCTATTTTCAGTTAGGATGAATGAATAGTGTTCACATTATTATTAATGTTCCAACTTATTATCAAATATAATATATGAGTAAGATTGTAATATTATTAATGATGAGTTAATATAACTCCATATTAATAATATATGATTAATAGTTGTTAATTAAACAACTATATCTAATATTGTTTATACGTGATATTTGGTTATACAACCAACTCACGTAATAGGAGTTTGTGAGGAGTGTTGTTGAACAACCTCCAAAATAGGAGTAGACTCTCTTATTAATATGTATCCATGAATGTATTTAGCGGAAGAAACGGCATATGTTATTAAGAATACTATATTGATGAAGATTATATGTTAAATTTGTTTTAGAGTTTTCATAGTTGGTCTCGAGTGAGTTGTATCAAGGTATCTTTGACTAAGCAATGATCTTTTGAATCTATCAAGGGGCATCTTTTTATTCTCTCTTACGAGTGCCCAGAAATGAAAAATCATATTGGTAGTTACCTAAAAGGTGGAATAGAGGTGTAGCTGGTGGCAAATCAGCCATTTGCAATGAGAGTTTTGTGCATTTAATTCATCTAGTCCACATTTAAGCATACGTTGGTCTGAGTAGGGTTTAATATCTCTGAATCTAGTCTTGGCTGAGTTGGTCATCATTTATTTGCAACCAGTGCGTGAGTTCTAATTGTATCTACATCCATGCACTTGGCATATCTGCATGTATCCACAGTTGTGATTAATATTGCATTCTCGTCCTGACTACTTCGTATAATTTTGAGCCTAGATTTGTTCTGGATGAACTGCTGATTGCGACACATCTATCTCAAAGCCCACAAATTTGCAATCTCGACATTTCCGCATAGATTTGTAAAGAAAAAGGTAGAATTACATTATTTTGAGAAGAAAAGGATACTTGATGTCTTGTCTTCTGAGCTTTTGAAGATTATTCAGGATCCAAAGAGTGTGTGCTCAAGACATAAAAGTAATTCTGGTCATTTGTTTTTCCATCTGTATTATTTTGCAATGTGTTAAGTGAAAGGTCTTCAGATTGGCCAATACCTGGAGTTTAGTCACTCCAAATCACAATTTCCCAGATTTCTGTCAGAATATGGACGATTCAACATTCATCTGCGTTCTCGCCGTGATTGATGGGATTTGACAGAGTTTGCAAAATATAAGATTAAACGTCATATTCAACGAATGGAATAAAATCTCTTTGGAAAAGAGACATGGATTTAAATATTTAAGTTTAGAAATAATAGTCGGTTGTCAAGTCATAATTGATAGTTTATTTTCTTTAGGTTGAGTCGTTTTAGTCTTGTTTTGTTTAATTCTAGATTGATCCACGTTTTGAGTAATAGTGTGTCATACTAAGATCATTTAAAGTTTTAAATTTGATAGTAATTCTGTAAGTTTAGTCCATAGTTTTTTTTTTAGTGTCGTTGAAGTGCTATTCAAAAAGTGTCTTTTTGTGATCAAAAGAGTTAAACAATTAGTAGAGTCATTGTGTCGTTTGTAAAAGAGTAAAATTCATATAGGTGATTTTAGGATTGTTTCATTTTCATTTTGTGTCATGTGGTTAGTCAAATTGTAAAGTCATCAAAAAAATTGTAAAAACATGTCATCGTCCAAAGTTCAAAAATAATTTTAAAAAAAATTACTTACATTTCAATTTTGGACGATTTTTTCTTGACGCGACGCCCAAATTATCAAGGTATTTTGAGCTTCATAATCACATCCGATCAACCGGAAGTAGCAAGAAATCGAGGATGGAGGAAAATGGAGGTTAGAGGTCATTCAACGACCTCTCGTCAGTCACCAACGACGGGGCCGCATACTTATCCGTGACATGTGTGCAAGCAGGTGAGGTTTTCATTTTCAATTCGTGATATTTCTTGTTTTGAAAGTGATGGTTTTCTCAATAAACCCTTTTCGAAGTTTTTGAGGAGTCATGTTTTCAAAATACTCATTTTTGGGGAGCAGGAGAAGATTTTGAGGTAGACTCATGGTTATCCAAATTAGTGTGAAGCTTGTTCCTCTTGGAGATTCGAGAATTCACCCATGGAGGAAGGGAAAGTCCCACAGGGAACCTAAAGAGAAGGGAGCATTCTGCATAATTGGCTTGACACTACGCCTTTATGAGGGTAAAGAGATAATCTATGGAGTTTGTACCTGGTCTAAGAAGTGCTTTCAGGAGATGGTTAAATTTCTTTGAATATGGTTCTTCTTCGTGTTCACATTAAGGGGGTGAATATCTTTGAATAATGTTCACACCAAAGGGGTGAATGTTAGGAATGAATAGTTTTCACATTATTATTAATGTGTGCACTATATTATCAAATATAATATATGAGTAAATTGTAATATTATTAATGATGAGTTAATATAACTCATATTAATAATATATGATTAATAGATACATTAAACAACTATATCTAATATTGTTTATACGTGATATTTGGTTATATCAACCAACTCACGTATATAGAGTTTGTGAGGAGTGTTGTTGAACAACCTCCGTGAAAATAGGCAGTAGACTCTTTATTAATATATCAATGTATTAGCGGAATAAACTGTGTGAAGAATACTATATTGATGAAGATTATCATGTAAACTGCTTCAGAGTTTACATATTTTCCCATCACCTGCATGGATGATAGAGTTATCTATAAATGTAGTTGAGTTCCAAATTTCTTCCATAAAGTCTACCAAGTGACTTAAGAACCTCGTGTCCCTATCTCAAGTAATACTTTTGGAACACCATGCAAATGAACAAATTCTCTAAAAACAAATCTGCTACTACCTCTTTTGCATCACTAGTTTTCTTGTAGGCAATAAAATGAACCATCTTAGAAAACCTATCAATAACCACAAAAATTGAGTCATTACCTCGTTGTGTTTTTGGTAATCCCAAAACAAAGTCCATACTCGATTCGTCCACGACCCTTTAGGAACAGGAAATGGCATATACAACCCTCAGTATTCGTGCATGGCCTTTTGAGACTTGGTAAATTCGACATATTTCCACATATATCACCACATCTCTTTTCAAATTTGGCCAATAGTATTTTTCTACTACCAAGGTTATCGTATTATCTTTACCAAAATGCCCACCAACCCTCCACTATGCAACTCTTTCACTATATTCTCTCTCATAGATCCAACTGGAATACATAGTTGGTGTCCCTTGAATAGGTAGCCATCTGTAAAATATACTCATCCAGACATCTCTGCATTGTCCGACAATGGACTAATTAGTCTTTCAACAATATCCTTGAAATCAAATCGAAGAATACAAACCCTTTATTGCTTCAAAACCCACCACCTCATTTTCCATAGTGGTAAACAAAGTCACACGCCTTACTCAATGCATCTGCAATTTGATTCTGTTTTCCGTTTTATTTTTTTAGAAAAAGTATATCCTCAAAAATGATACCCACTTTGCATGCCTACTATTCAACTTCTTTTGGGTATTCACATACTTCAGGGCTATGTGGTCTGTAAATAACACAAACTCCTTAGGCACTAAGTAATGCCTCCAATGCCTTAATGCTTGTACAATTGCATAAAATTCCACATCATAAGTAGAGTAGTTCTTTCTTACCTCATTTAGTTTCTCACTAAAGAAAACTACCGGCTTTCCTCCTTGACTTATAACAGCCCCAATACCCACATGTGAGGCATCAAAATCAACCTCAAATACTTTATCAAAATCTGGTAGTGCCAAAATGGGTGCCTCTTGTCACCTTCTTCTTCAAGAATTGAAAACTATCCTCAGCTGCCTTTGTCCACAAAAACTCCCTTCCTTTTGTGCAATCTATTATAGGAGCTACAATACTGAAATTTTTAATAAATTTTTTGTAAAATGTTGCTAGACCATGAAAGCTCCTTACCTCTATTATACTCTGTGGAGTAGGCCATTCAATAATTGCCTTTATCTTTTCTGAGTCCATCTATACCCCATCTGCTAAAATAATAAAGCCCAAGAATACCAAACTCTCTTGCATGAATGTGCACTTCTTCATATTTGCATAGAGTTTCTCTTTCCTTAACACTTCAAATACCACCTTAGATGCCTCAAATGTTCTTCTTTAGTTTTACTAAAGATCAAGATATCATCAAAATAAACCACAACAAACTTACCATTATACTCCCATAACATGGTGTTCATCAGTCTCATAAAAGTACTAGGTGAATTGGATAACCCGAATGGCATCACCAACCACTCATATAATCCATTTCCTATCTTGAATGTTGTTTTCCACTCATCTCCTTCTCTGATCCAATCTGATGATAACCACTTCAAGATCAATCTTGGTGAAATACTTAGATCCAGTAAGCACATCCATCATATCATCAAGGCGAGGTATTGGGAACCGATACTTGATTGTAATTTTATTGATCGCTCTACTATCCGTGCACATTCTCCATGTTCCATCCTTCTTTGGTGTTAATAAAGCTGGTGTTGCACATGGACTCATGCTCTCCCTTACGACCCCCTTTCTCACGAGCTCTGCCACTTGCCTATTCAACTTTGCATGCAATGTCGGGCTCATCCTATAAGCCGCTTGATTTGGGAGTGAAGACCCTGGGATCAAATCAATGTGGTGTTGAATATCTCTTTTGGGTGGTAATCCATCTGGTAGCTCATCAGGAATAACATCCGAAAATTCTTCTATTAATTCTGATGTTTCTATTGGTATTTGAGCACTTACAAGTTCATCCTTATTTGCAACTAGTGCATAACAAAAACTGGTTTCCTTTGCCTCCTTCAAAAATTCCTTTGCAGAAAGCATATTTTCAGCCTTCCCCTCTTCTTTAAGAGGTAGTAAAACTATTTTTGTGCCATCCTTCCAGAAAGTATAAGTATTCTTTCCCCCATCATGAATAACTTTTCTATCAAATTGCCATGGTCTTCCTAGCAGCAAATGACATGCATCCATAGGGATAACATCACACCAAATCTCATCCTTATAACTGTTCCCAATAGAAAAGCTTATTAAACATCTCTTATCAACAATAACTTCATTACCCTTCTTAAACCATGTAATACGGTAAGGGTTAGGATTCTTCTCATAATGCAGACCCAATTTATCAACCATCTCATTTGAAACCATGTTCTCACAACTACCACCATCAATAATAACATTACATACCTTTCCTCCCGAAGTGCATCTTGTTCAAAAATATTTGTATGCCGCCATGCGCATCCCCCTTGACTTCCTTTCTTGGAGCAATCATCGTCCTCTTGATCATCGAGTTTCTCCAACATCTGGTGGAATTTCTAGTCATGTTCATCTTCTACTTGCTTAGCTTCAACAAGATTTACTCTTGGAGCATCTCCTTGCCTTTTGTCATGTGTATAAGTATGTGGGCATTCAAAAGCTTGATGCCCTTCTTCACCACATCTGTAATAAACAAATGGTCTTCGTGGAGCCTCCCATCCTCTATCACCAGCATATCCTCTGCCCCTAGAAAATCCTCTGCCTCTTTGTTGATTCTAGAAATCTTGTCTCGTATCCTCTTGCTTTTCTAATCCACAGATGATTCTCCCCTACCTTGGCTAAAACCAGCTCATCCCCAAAAGGAAGTTGAGGCCCCCTATTCATTCTAGGTGATATCCTAAAACTTTGATGATTTTGTTTTTCCTCAGCCTTTAAGGCTAATTGATAGGAATCCTCCATGCTTTTAATCCTATGCATACTTATCTCATCTTGAATAGAAAATTTTAATCCATTAACATACCTTGCAGCCATTTTTTCCTCAGTTTCTTCATGCTCTACACGAATGGACAACTTATAGAACTCATCTGTGTATTCTTGCACTTGTTTGTAAGTTCTGTCTGAGATTCTAAAACCTCTTGTAAAGGGTTTGTGCATAATCCATAGGGAGAAATTTATCTTTCAACTTCTCCATCTTACTCTACGTCCTAATTCTTTCTTTCCCTTTCTTGACCACTCTTTCTGTAGGTGATCCCACCATAACATAGCATGACCTTTCAATTTCGTGCATGCAAATTTTACCTTCTTTTCTTCTTTGACATAGTCTTCCACTCAAAAAATTTCCCATGCTAGTCAACCAGTCTATTAGCTCCTCTGGTTTTAGACTACCACCATACTCTAAAACATCAACTCTTATCCCATCATTCTTTCCTTCTAATGCTCGAAGCATCCTTTCTTCAAAAGCTAATGGTGGTGCTTGCGTTTCCTCCTCTTCACAAACTTCTTCTTCATCTGTGTCATCTCCACCTTGATTTCCTCTCTGGGTTATCATTGCAGCAAGCGCAGCAACTTGTCTCTGCAGATCTTACATATTTCTATTCATCTGTGCAATACCACCTCCTCTTCCTCTTCCTCTTCCTGCCATTTTTAAAAAAAAAACTTCAAACCAGCTCTGATACCTATAATGTAGCCAAATTAAGAACAAACTAGATATGCTGCAAATATTATGAACTCCAAAAGAAAATAGATCTCCTTCTTTGTTATCAAATAATGAATTACAATGTTTCCTAAATAGGAAAACAACTCCCAACTCGAGTTGCCAAGTAAACTCTAGCTAACTCTGACTAAATCTACTCTAGGTGGCGGAAATTACTATTTTTAGCAGTTTACTAGAACATGCTATTCTTAGTAAGTTCACATGCTTATTCCTATGGGCACAGAAATTTCCACGCATCTTCTACATCCCTAAATTAGAGGAATTTCCAACTTTCTAACTCATAATGTAATTAATAGACTAAAATTAACTAATGCTCAAAAATAGGAAAAACCGAACTATAACTTAAATCCTAATTTTCGGCCTCAAGATGGCGGATTTAGGGCCAAAAAATGTGTCAAAAACTTGCCCCAACTAGTAGGGTGGATTTCTGCTGCATTCATCTCATCGAAACACGTGGTTTCAAAAAAAAAAGGACTCAAACGGACACCCGAAACTCTAGTTATGACCTTGTCAAGTTCCCTGCTAATTCGCACATCATATATTTAATTTTTCTCACCAACCGCATGCCCGGAGGACTATTATGACACACCTTATCATTCTAATTCTATTCTACTTGTCATAAATAATTAATTTTCTTAAATAATTATTTTATTTAATTTTTTGCGTCTTTGGGCATTATTTGCTTCCTATTAATCAATTCTTCTAACTAGGAAAATTTTATTTCTTCTAGGAAATATCACTTCTTCTCCACACTGTTGAATAATTATTTTTATTAAATAATTATTTTTTAATTTCCGTTATGGTAGGGCATTATTTGCAACATGTTGCTTCTCTCTTTTTCTCTTAGGAGACTCTTTCTTATTCTTATAACTTCTTCTATATCCAAATAGTCAAAAATCTTAAAAATTAAAAAATATGTCAAAACATAAAAAAATCCATCCAAAATCCAAAAAAACCAAAAAAAAATGTTTAAAATCCCAAAAATGTATTCATTTTTTTGCAAAAATAGGTTAACATCTCATCAATGCAGCTGAAACTTGTGTCTTGCCCATGGTATTCATTTCATATCTTGCTGGAATTTTCATGTGTTCACAAATCAAATGACTCATGGATCATCAAATTTACAACCATTTACAATTTCTTACTTCATCGGTACTCTAGGGCACATCCAGTTACCTGACACTATTTCATTGGGCACAATGCTTTATGATTGGACCTCGACGTTCTTCATCATTTTCCCTTGCATGTATCCTTGTTAGGGGCATCATTTTTCACCCTTGTCATCAATCACGAACATTTAGGGATCTTCATCTTGATAAAAAACATTTTTACAACTGTCTTGACCGTTGTTGGTTTGAGTATGTGTGTTTTTACTTGTTTCCCGTTAAATGAGCTTGTTTCTTTCTCATATTGCATTGTGTTTTGTATGTTGCATTAATTTTGTGTTTTTAGCAATGGGAAATTATTCGTAGTATGGATTTTTATGTCATTCTACTTTTTCAATTCATATATCTTTAATAAGTACCAATGGCCGAGATCTTTGGCTATATGATGAAAAACAATTGTTCAAATACAAGGGATGATGACTAGTTATTCTCTATGCTTCTCCATATTTATTCTATAGCATTCTCCTCTCAACACTATTCTTCTAATTCACCTAGGAAATCCTACCCCTACTAGTTCTTCTATCCATTTGTCTCACCTTTTTCGATCGTTGATCATCTTCTTTCATCACCCCATCGAGACTCGTAGGGGCATCTCTCAATTCTACCAATTTTTCTTCTACCCCTTCAAAATTTTATCTATCTACTCTCTTTGAAGTGGTGTCACTAATGCCACCCCAATGAGGGGAAAATTTAGACACCTAAAATTTAGCTCGATCAATTTAAATAGTTAAATTGTGATAGTTATTCCCTTTCCCAAAATTGACGACATATCATCCAATATCACACATTTCTCTTCTATCATCGTTAATTAATTACAATATGTTAGTTAATTAACTCTTTTATCCAACAACGATGCCATTTTACAACCTTTTGTTAATCAAGTCCCCTTTATATCTAGATTAATTAATAATTCTTAATTAATTAATTCTCTCTTCTATTTAATCAATAAATATTCATTTATTTTATTAAAATCCTCTTATAACATAAATCATACAAACTCTTCCTCTAAAAATCTTCTATAAGCTTGTGCACATATTGCTTAATCAGTTTAGTTAATTAATAAACCCCTCAATCCCCATGAGTCACTAGAGGAAAAACTAAATTCTCCTAAAGTAAACTCAACCACTTCTAAACCATGCTTATCCACAACTAACCCAACCTCTCTATTATCCCACATGTAAAGGGATGTAGAGATTCTTTTATCCATTGGGCTATATAAATATCCCTCCTCCTACCTTTCTTCTTACACCTAAATAAGCATAGAGCCTAAGCTATAGCCATTTTCATCATCTTAGAGAATTCTCCATTAGAGTGGAGCTAATAATAATTCCTTTGAATTCAATCATCCAAGCTATTTTTGAAGATCAATGGAGTTAATGAAAAATCCTTGTTTCCATGACTTGATGAACCTCCATTCTCAAGCATCTTGGATTGAGCAAAACTATCAACCCTTTAATATCCAAAGGATCTACCTATGTCCATTCCATTGATTTATATTTCTAAATAGTAGAGTAATAAATGTTAGCATGTTTATCTTGAAGTTTGTTTTTCAAGGTTTTAATACATGGTGTTGATGTTTATTATTTGTTTAGCTCTTAACATGATGGTGCATAGATGTAAGTTTAACATTGTTTTGGAGCTACTAGATGTTAGTTTCAATTTCACTAACATGGATAACTAATTATTACACATAATCACGTCTGGTATTTCATTACGTGCTTATGATGGTCATGTTCGCCAATGCTTTGGTAACATTACATTACCCATTACTATTGGTCAAAATACTATCCACATTATCTTCTTTGTCATTGATTTCCTAGTTTCTTATAATTGTCTACTTGGCAGGCCATGGCTTCATGTCATGCAAGCCATTGCATCCATGGTACATCATTGTGTTAAATTCCTCCATAATGACATTGAACATATTGTTCCTCATGACGTGACCCATTCCAATATTGTGACTATGCTCCTAATACTAGTCTTCCTATTCCACATACTAAGACTACAAATGATCCTCAACATATGGAGAAATCACAAAATTTAACACCACTTGAAGGTACCATTTGTGTGATAGATATAATTTTTCTATGCCACCTTCTACTACTACTATGATTCCTTTTCAGCAGCTCTGTCCAATTTATGGATGTCAATCTATTTCCTACGCCACCAATTACACCACCTACCTTAGCACCTTTGCCATTCATTTGCATGCTCTTAATGAACATTTCTTAATGGGAACATATTCCATTTGATCATAATTGTGATGACACTATATGTACACATGGGGCTTTTCCTCATCTAGGATGTACTCTCGATGATCTCCACCCTATGACATATGTTCCCCATCTCTATCAAGGGTATCCCATCATTACTGTTGCGTATGGTATCCATATATTTTATCTGACCATTTTTGTGCATGCACCCTCGCTCTGCACCACTCAAATTAGGTCAATCATTTTTTTATTATATTGGGGGTAATCTAAATCCTAGTTCATAGATATTTCCTTTCCTATGCCCTTTGGTCATGTTGTCATCTAGCAGATCCTTCCTAGGATACACAAAAATATTACTCATTTGTATGCACATGGTTTCCCACTTCATCCATTCACTAATGAGGAATATGTTATGGGTATGTATAATTTACACTTGATTGGCTTATTGTGCAATCAAATAGACACTATTTCTTATCAAGTTGTTAATGCTTACCCATTCAGGTTATGACTCGGAAGATGAAGACCCCTAAATGACATTACGTGATCCCATTATGAACACACTTTGTAGGGCACAACATTTAATTCCCCCCCATTTCATTTGAGAATATTTACATAGTTATCCATCAAAGTCCCACCATTCTTATACGGTGATCCTCTCACATTAGGCATACTCATCATACAACATCATTACTTGATGAAACACTCTTGTGATTTGGTTCATAGTTGACTATTGAGGGATTAATACTACATTAAATTCCAGACACTACACTATAGGCACTCCACATTTACATTTTATCACACACATCATGCATCATACACCATCCATTCTACACTTATTTTACATTCTACATTATATTACATTCTCATCATGCACATAGTAGTCATTCTACGCCATTAGGCTATTTCACATGGCACATCTATAGATCATCTATATTCTACATACTACGATATGCTACATTATATATGAGCCTAGATTTACATTTCATCCATACATTCTACATTATCACACATTACATTGTATATTATACACATTACATGTTACACATCCTACACACCTTACATCTCCTGCATTTCATTATACATACTGCACATTTACATACCATATTCATCACTTGGTCATTTATACTACATTGTATTCTATGTGATATAATTACCACCCGATGATGTACTTTAGTTCATCGGTCCATACTCGACTGTTGAGGGTTTAAATATAAAATGGACCTTACATTCATCACACGCTTACCATCCCACATTTTATCATGCAAAATTCCTAGGCTAGTGACATATGCTTTAGGCTAAATCGGCACTCACTTTTTGTACCTCATAATGGTATGCACTTTAGGGTAGATCACCAACCTCGTTATATCATCTTCATGGTATATACCTTATGTTACTTCACCACTATTTACAATTCATCATATCATGATATACGTTTAGTGTTAAATCGTCACTCATCCTAGTCTTTTCATCTTAAGTGATATACGCTTAGGGATAAATCATCACTCCTTTATGTCATCTTGTAGTGGTATACACTTTAGGCTAAGTCACCACCCCATATTATTCATCTTATAGTGATATACGCTTAGGGATAAATCATCACTCCACATTTCATCTCCTAGTTATATATGCTTAGGCTATAAGTTCCACGTACATCTCTATCACATGTCACACATCGTCACCATTACACATACATATTCATCATAGCATCTTTGGACAAGATACACACTACTCGATCATTTTCGGATGATGCACTCTTCATTTACGATTCATTATTGAATGTTGAGGGGAAAATATAAACATCATTGCATATACTTCCATCCACTCAGAGGCACATCACTCCTATCATTCCATCTTGCATTGCATTCCATCCATCGACAACATACTTGATCACTTTACTACACATGTTAGATTGATTTATTATATGTCGCATTTTTTTCATCCACCTTGATTTCCTTTATTTAGTGTGATCATAGATATAAGACCCTCACTTTACCCTTCTTATACTAATCGATGGGGGCATCTACATTCATCTCATCCAAGTTCTATTGTTTCATTTTGTACTTAAAATATTACATTATTTGATCCACACATGATTTGATATCAGTATTACTCATTAATAGTTTTTGATGTGATCACTTGTTTTGTAGATTACATGTTTCCAGACCCCTTACAAACTTGTTTGCTATTGTTTTCCATTATATGCTCTTTGTCGTATGGTTTTGTACAAACTTGTTTATTGTTTATTTCATGATGGCCTTGATGTCTTCGACATCATGAGTGATGTCCCATGTTTGTAACATATTTGTGTGGCTTACTTGTTTTCTTACGTTTTACATTTACTCATTTTTCTCAGGTCACACAGTTTTCTATATACATGTGTTGTTTACTTTAAATTTTTCTTTGGATAGCCATCTTGTTTGTGCATGCCTATGTTTCTACTAAACACTTTCTAGTATACACATTTCGAGTGTGGTTGGTCTTATTTTGGGTCCGCATTCTCCTATCAAAGAACATCACATGTGCCCCAAATAGGGGGCATCATTTGGGGTTTAGATACTAACACAACGCATTACACCGATTAATTACATTCTACTTTGATTTACATACATTCATACCATTCTACGAAACCCATACACAATTATTTTATAGGACATGCTTAGCATTTCTATAGTTTGTGTTATCCAAAATTCACCCCTCAAAACCTTATTTGTCTAACTCCCCTGTCCTAAGAGGAAGAGAGTAAGTTACATGCGAAAAAAGGGTCAGAAGGCAAATAGGTTGATCCGGGAAAATCGTGAAAATTGGCTAAGTCCCGCTTCGCCTCTGGGACATTTGGAGAATGAAACTTTTTGGCCGCTATCAAGCCAAACAATTCAAACGCAGCAGGGACAAATGGGACAAAAGTACATGGCAGGCGCGAATTTCTGGTTCGACGAGAGGAAAAATCGACTAATCTATGAGAGGGTCGCTTTGTGACAAGCGGGACAAAAAGACGCGAACCCAGGTTTGAACCGGCGAAATGAGTCAAGGCAAAGCAGGTTTGGGATGCGCGGGCCAAAGTATGCGAAATGCCGAACCGGCCGAAAAGGAGAACTTTCGCACTAATCACTTGGGACAAATGGGACATGCCCGAACCGTGAAATGGGAACAAGAAATCAAAAAACGGGACATTTGGGCCCAACCGTTTGTCAACCATATGCCAAATGGGACAAAGGGACATCCGGACTTAAGGATCTTCATGACACGTGTCACGTTACGTTTGTCCGAAACTTACGCCATAACTTTTGACTCCGAGCTCCGATTTTGATAAAATTGGACTTTCTGTGTCTACGCCACAAAACTGGATTTCTTAATTTTAATGAGGATAGATATATTTAAATAAAGTAAATGTGTGCGGCTCCAGTCGATAAAAATGCTCTTTCCCGTCAAATGACAAAAACCCCTGTGCCCAAAACAAATGCCCGCTCGTAGAAGGCCATAACTTTTGCATTTCTCAACGAAATCGCACAAAATTGGTACCGTTGGAATTTCCGAGCCCAACGCACAGCAATCAAGAAATTCTAGATTTGATCAGAAATTGATTGAGTTTTTAAGGAAACGTGGCTTCGAACAGTGTTTTTATTTGGTAGGCGGGAGTGCAATTAAGAGGCATGGTCATCATTCCTTCTCTCGCAGCACATGGGACAGTATGGAGAGCCTTTTGCAAGTAATGTATGCTCCATTCCACTCAATTTAATGCCTCTTACAAGGACAGATTTCATATTTCCATTTTCCCTTCTCTTTTCCTCCTCATTTTTCTATAAAATGAAGTGTTGGGCTCATTTAAAGGGGAGAGTTTTTGGGTAGAAAAGCTCTGTCAAAATTGCTTGTGAAGCTTGTGTTTCAGGCCCTTGTAGTGGACTCCTTGCATGGTGATCAGGCCCTTATCTTGTAATAGATTGAATTGTGTATATCATGAAGCAATAAAATATCGGTTGTGGATATATCTTCCCCTCTTTGTGTTTCCTTGCATTCTTCTTCCCCCTTTAATCTTTCTACAAGTATATTGTGTCTATTTATTATGTTCTTACCATTATTATTGTGTGTGCTTGGAATATTGCTTTAATGCATTCTGGGATTATGGTGAACTGTCATCACCTCTTCTAGTGTGCACTTTGCCTTTATTTCACACATTTGGAGATTACTCTCACACCTCCTTTTACGGTGTATCACCGCTTTAGTTAGGCTTTCATTTTATGCATTCCCTCTCTCTGGTCCCTTGGAATTTTAGGTTAGAATAGCTAGTTCTCCCGCATTAGAGTAGATTGTGGCGGTGTAGTTTAGGAGCAAGAACCAGCTTTCTCTACGGAGGTCTATCTCAGTAGCAAGTCCCACACTTGGAGATAGCACCCATGTTATCCAATCACACTTTGGATGCTTAGAGTGATCAAACTAGAAATCGATCAACATCCGAGGGTGCTTTGTGATTTGGTGATAACAGTTTGTAGTCACAAAATCACACATTTATTATTACATTTGTACTATAGGGTATGTTAATTGATATATGGAACTTATGCAATAAAAGTATTCACTAGTGACCTATTTCTAGGGTCTTGTGGTCATTGAGTCGACATCCTTGTTGTTTGTCTAATTTAATCATCAATTGTCATTGCCATTTTGGCCATCTTTTAGAGGGTCTCGGATGTTTTATTCATCTTAGTTGTCAGCTTTTTAGTCTACATCTGGTGCTAAGGGTTTAACTAGGGTGCCCCAGTCCATGATTTTAGGTGCTCATGTCATCATAATTTGTGGTCCTAATTTTTTTTTTCAATTTTGGTCCTAACGGTTACCCTATGTATTCCCCTAGGTCATATTTGGTAGTTTCGGCTCATTAGTGTGAAAATTTGAGGAATGGGTCTCTATATAAACAAAGCATACTCACAGTATTATGGGGGGACATCCCACACATCAAGGGAAACTATCTACTAAGGTGAGGGACTGCATTTGGGATTCTTCTACATCTACATCATATATGCATCACAATAGCACAAGGGGAAAGAGATGTATTCTTTAGATTCTATCCATTATTTTTCATTTTACATCTAGTTACTGCCCCTTATTACTACGTCATTGGCGTTAGGGCATCCTAGGCACAAAATTACACACACACACAAGAACTACATCAAGGTCTGTAATGTAATGCAGCACTCAACATTAAGTTTACTAGTTTGGTGGTTGAAGACAGTCTCACCCTACTAACCTTTTAGTTTACAGGTCATTATTTAGTTCATCCGACGAATCCAACGTGACATATGAAAAAGTTTCAGATCTCCTTATAACACTACTATACATAGATCATGATATTTTTCACGCTTCCCAATGCCCATAGTCAAGACCAAGGTGCCCGGTGAACCCTAATACACTCCCAAGTGCATCACTACAAATGAGATAGTCATCTTGTACCCTTCCTTAAGTCATTCGGACATATCCTTCCTAGTCCATATAATAGTTTGATACAGATCCAACATATGGTGAGGTAAGTTATCTATAGGTTAGTAACATATCCCTCTCACTTCTATTATTTCAATCAATTCAAATACCAAAGAAAAGTATTTAGATCTAGCACTTCAATATAACACTTAGTTTCTATTTATATTAACTCATAAAAAAATTTAAAATCTTATTTTCAATTAATCATTTTGGTGAACACGTCATTTTGAACATTGTGGCTTTTTTATTATCTCTGTCATTAGAATAACTCTTCTTTTATTATCATGTAACATTTTAGTGTCAACCCTATTTATGATGAGACTACCATCGCTGAACTTACAACTTTATATAGTAATCCTATGACCTTACCCGATACACCTCAACAACTCCTCTTGAAAGGTCAAAAACATGTGCCCACCAATCTTATTGACTCTCCTATGGGCATTTTCCTTGGTGATGTTAATGTCACTTTTATTCATTGTATGACATGCCATCCTTTGTTCTCATGTGATATTTCTTATTCTTCTTTTGATATTCCACCGAATGTTTTAGATCATTCTATCATTGATTATCTATTAGGAATTGATTCCCAACCTATTTCACCTTTTACCTCTCCTCCACCACTCCTATCACTAGTACCATGTCTCATATTTCTTCTCAGTCGCTTTCCATACATCCCTTATAGTTCATCGACACATTCTTATTACCTTGATGATCCTATTGATAGTAGTGTTTCAGCTAGCATTGACCATCTTACTTCATCTCTCGTTCCTAAAAAGTCTCCTTCCTTTTACACTGCTAAGAGTTCCTCCCCTCTTCCATCCTCTTCTTCTCCTGAGATTGATTCTACCATAGTGCATGAGTCTCTGCCTGTTGTTGTTTCTTCTCATTTTACTCCTACCTTATCTATGCTTCCTTCTTCCACTTCACCCACACCACATGTTACTTCTAGTACTATTAGTCAAACTTCCCCTTCATCATCTCATGTGGCTCCTTCGACACACACTCCTCATGCGTCTTTAGCTTTGGAGCCTACTATATCACCTCTTGATATACCCATGATCACACAAAATGGTAAGCTTCAACCTCTTAATACATTGTTTCCATCTTCTTCTATTCCATCACAGGACATCCTCTCCCTCATGCATGTTGTAGGAAACCTTCAGTCTCAGTTCACTCTCTCTCCTTAAAAAGTAGGGATTACTACACGTCTATAGATAACAATTCCTTGCATGATAATCCCATTCCCAAAAAAATCCATAACTAAGCCTTTCCTAAGGATTTCACCATTTCCAAATTCACATGCTTTGTTGGTACTAACAACCTCATACTCATATTGCTCATCATTATCCATTTTTACCCCCTTTGGTAAAATGGACAACTGGAGAAAAACAAACTTGGGTAGTTGACAGAGCTTCATGGTTGAGCCTGGGGTTTTCAGAGGCAAAGGAGTTCAATTCTCGGCCAAATTTGAGAAAATTGAGTAAAATCTGAAAATGTGGCTTTGGGGCACTCTACTTCATTTTTCCTAACTCCCCAATCCAAGAAAATTCTAAGGAGTGAGTTATAAAAATCCATGGAGCCACAAAAAGTTGAGAAAAGTCCACAAAGCCGAGAATTTTCCGTGGAAGCCACAGAAAATTCACAAAAATTCCACGGAGCCATATAAAAATCCACGGAAGCCATAGAAAAACCACAGAAGCTGCAGAAAAATCCATGGAAGCCACATAAAATTCCTCGGAAGTCAGAGAAAAGCCCAAAAAAAATATAAAAAAAAATTCCACAAAAGCCACAAAAAAATCCACAAAAGCCACGAGAAAAATCTGCGAAGTCACAAAAAGTCCTTAGAATCCATAGAAAATTCCATGGAAAAAGCCACAAAACAAGTGCCGTAGAAATCACTGGAAGTCAGCTGTAGTCGAAGGAAATCAAAAAAATTGGATAAATTTACCCCGCGTGTCCACATGACGTTGGGACATGAGTTTTCCAAAATCCTATTTTTCTCAAAATGTGATAGGAAGGAGGCTTGCGGGAGTAGTGGATATTTTTATCCAGACAACCAGGACACAAGGACTTGAAATAGCCGAAATGCTCGATGGACCCCAAAATAGCTACCCGCACTCGAAGGCCATAACTTATGTAACTATCCACGAAAACACACAAAATTTGTACCGTTGGAATTGTGTTTCTAAGCCCGATGCATAGAAATCAAGAAATTTAGAATTTTATGAGAAATGGATGATGATTTTTATAGAAAACATGGTCAGGTTCATAACATTGTTTTATTTGGTAGTTGGAATGCATTAATGAATCATGGGCTGACATATTTCACTGCTACAACTTATGGGATAGTATGGGGAGCCTTTTTCAAGTAACATACCATCAATTACACTCTTTTATGACAAATTGAAAGTGGTTGAAAAGATAAATCTAGGATTACAATTCTCTCTCTCTTTCTAAAATCTATAAATTGTAATCTTGGGCTCATTTGTTGAGGAGTTGGTCATTTTTTCTCTCCTTCCCCCTCTCTCTTTCTTCCCTAGGGTTGAATGTGAGGTTTAAGCCTCCTCTCATTGCTTTGTAATAAAATTTTCTTTCCCCTTTCCCACTAATGATGTAATGTTTGAACTCATGGAGCAATAAAATTTGTTTTGATGCATTTTGTCCATCCTTTTCTTATTTTATTATCTCTTCTTTCCTCTCGCCATTGCATGGTATATTGTGCATATCTGATGTCTATTGCACGTTTGGGATTTTTGTTTAATGGGTTTGAAGTGTTTTTCTCAGGTGAAATATATCTTTGGTTTGTGATGCATCTTGTCCATCCTCTCCATTTCTCACTTCTCTCCATTTCAGGCAGTTGGATTTTTTATCAACACTCTCCTTTTCTGGTGTATCACCGCTTTAGTGTAGGTTTTGTTTTCATGCACTCTCTCTCCCTATTCCTTGAAAGTTTAGATTAGGATTAGATAGTTTTCCTGCATTAGAGTAGATTATGGCAGGTAGTTTAGGAGTAGGAACCAGCCTTCTCTGGAGGATCATCTCAAGCCCACAAGTCCCATAGCTTGAGAGATGGTCCAATGTTACCCAAAAACAACTGGTTTCTCATTCACACAGGCATGAAAAATTGGAGGGTGATGTTTTTTGGTGATAACACTCATTATTACACTTATGCGAACACTATATAATTATATAAAAACACTCAATATAATTATATTTAATTTATAAATCATTTGGGATATCTTTTCATAGATAGAGTTTACATTATATAGGAGGATGTTCTCCTTAATAAAAGGAGTCAACATCAATCCTTAACAACCCACAAATATCTCTCCAATCCCTACAATCTTTCAAACTTATAACTAAGATATCTCTCGACACTAAAATAGTAACACGAGTTGTTCTCACAACTCACCAATAATAAAACTATTACAACTATATTATTAATATGAGTTCTATAAACTCATTATTAAAAATATTAAATTTTATTTAATAATGTTATACAATATTCGCAACATTCACTCCCCTATTCTTAACATTATTAATTCCCAAAATACACTCCCCTAATGTTGACATGGGTGAAAAAAAAAAATCACACTTCCTTCTGCAATATGCTCACCCATGTGGCATGCCCAACTTGGCTCATGACCTTGATCAAAAGAAAGGCTCTCTCCATCCATGGTTTTAAACAAGTTTACCACAAACCTTGATGTGACAAGAACCATCAACTTTCCACCTCATGTGGTTTTCTAGATCTCCCACAAACCTTTTCAAGATCCACGAACTAACTTACATTGGTGCTTCTAATCTTTTGCAATGTTCTGACATCAAGGGAAAATGCAAGAAATATCACTCACATAGAGCTCACTTATTACAATAGTTGAATAGGTATGATCCATCTATTCTTATTTGCAGAAAGTAAACACACAACTGAAATAAAATGCCACAACACCATTTTATGGCCCCGTTGTTGTAGCAGGTTGGTGAGAGGTCATTGATTGACCTCCTTGCTCTATTGCCTCCATCCTCCATTACATTTCACTTCTTAAATCAGCAAGATGTAATTTTGAAGCTCATTTACAAATCATACATTAGGTTACACCAAAAATGAGTCCATGAGGTAGATTTTTAATTTGATAAACCTAATAATCACCTAAATGACACTTTTGACAAACATCGACAAATACACAATTTTGACAATGACTCATAAATTATAATGACGACTCTAACTTTAACAATGAGACTATTTTGACATTTTGAAAATGATGGACAACTTTGAAAATGACAATAAGTTTAGCAATGAATATGAAAATTTGACACTAAACACGGGAACTTCAGAATGACTGAAATTTTTAATATGAGGACAATGACACTTATAACAATGACTCTTTTTGAACAACCTATAAACCACAAATATAGTCTTTACTTTGACAATACACATTTTTTTATTATAACGAGATGAAAAACTCTCAATTACAAACATAAAACATGACTTACTGATACTAAATCCCTATAAACCATTAACAAATGATAAAATGATTAAAAAATAATATGCAAATTACTTTTTTTAATGACTCTAATGATTATTTATGAATAATATCATAAAACCTATAAGACACAATTAAAGGAAACTATATACCTTTTAAAATAAAATTACTTTATCAAATACCACGAATTCACACCTAAAACAACTTTTAAAAAATGAAAACCGTCAATATGGAAGCACATGACATGAACTCGATGTTTCGTTGATAACTTGAGATGCAAAACTCCATTTTTCAAACCGTTTGATGCGTTAGAGAGCTTGTTCTGAGAGCTTCAAAATGGTACCAACAAAATTTTATTTCATCACTTGACCTAAAATTTGTTCATGACTGAGTTGTACATGAATTTGGAGTTTTTAATAAAGTAAAATACTTCTCGATAACAATTTTACCATTAACATGGCAATAAAGAAGTCCAAATGCCCCTAAAACAACAATCAAACTATACAGAACATGATCCTTCTCTAATACCAATGTTGAACACTGCACAATTATATAAAAAACACCAAATATAATTGTATTGAATTTAGAAATCATTCGGGATATCTTTTCATAGATGGAGTTTACATTATGTAGGAGGATGTTCTCCATAATACAAGGAGTCAACATCAATCCCCAACAACCAACATATCTCTCTCCAATCCCTACAATCTCTCAAACTTATCACTAAAATATCTCTCACACTAAAATAGTTACGTGAGTTATTCTCACAACTCACCAATAATAAAACTATTACAACTATATTATTAATATAAGTTCTATAAACTCATTATTAATAATATTACATTTTATTTAATAATGTTACACAATATTTTTTTAAAATCACTCTTATGACCTCTTATTCCAATGATTGACTAATACTAAACACCTTTGGGTTTAGTCTAGTTGATGATGCACTTCAATGGTATAGCCATCTTCCTTTTGGATCTATTAACATTTTGTATGACATGTAGGATGCCTTCCTTCATAGGGTTTTATCAATACTTGGTCATAGGGTTATATACGATCATATTCCCACCGTCCATTAAGGCTCTTTTGAACATATTTAGGATTATATTTTATGTTTTAATGCATGCATTCATCAAGTTATATTTCATCCTAGTGACTTGGAAAATTAGTTCCTCTTCTATTGTGGTCTTATTCTTCCTCTCAAGAAACGGCTATAGTATGATACTTGTGAGTCCCTTATACTTTTGTATTATAAGGTTATTGATCTCAAACAAGACATTCTCAATTCTCCTCTAGCAAATCCTTCCCACATTTCTCCGATTACTTGGTCCTCTACTCTTTCGTCTACACCTCCCGGCTTCTACACCCTTAGTAACCTCCACCATTAGCTACAACTCAAAAACCCATGCTATTGCTACTCCACTTCCTAGCAAAACTCTAAAGCCACCTATATCTCAACCAAAAGTACAATAGAAACAACCTCAATCTCCTTCTCCATGTCCTACACATGTCTCTCCACCTCTGTGACCAATTAATACCACTAATAATTCACCTCAGTACCGTGAGCCTCTTTATTTTTTACCTAATGCTTGACGCCGTGATTTATCATGTATATTACTTGCTGAGTGATTAATTCAGATTCCTTCCAATCACCACCAGCATTCACATGGTCTACTATGCCAACATGATCAATATTAATGTAATTATGATCAGTATTAGTGGCCATCATGACAATGATTGTCTTGTTTTACGTTAGTAGTTACAACATTTAGAGGAAACTAGTGTCATATCATTTGCATCATGCGAGAGATCATTGTCTCCTTCACCATGATCATTTCTTGATGATCCACTCTTGATTATGTGGCTCATACTTTATTTTTGAGGGGTCTTATAACCGAGCATATTCATCCATACATTGGGGGCATCGTTAATCCCCTCTCTTATCTTCATCACTTTATCATATACCATTGTATTACATTTTCACATCTTCATTATGATACGCTTATCTATTTAAAATTTATTCTATTATAACCATTACAATACCTACTCACTACATACTTTATTCATCTCCTCACTCACATTACATTTCTACATCCTCATATTTTATCTACCATTACTAACATCATCATACAAAATTATTTTCATCACATATACCATTGTACACATGCTAGAACAATAACCATAAAACAATACGATGTCTATTACATCACAATAACAAAACATCTCAAATTTTGATCGCATACATATCCAAAATACATGTCCATACATATAGCGTTCATATGATCCCCATTAAAAACATGTTTCATCATTGGGGAGGAAAGGCCCCTACATCATATACAATCATCACTATCACTATCGTGTATCACGAGAGCCCCAAAACTTGGTGTTTCACCACCAATGTGATGTTGCATTTTGCGGCTGCAAAAATTCTCCACTTTTCTCGCCAAACATGGCAATCTCTATGTTCTTCTCTCGAGAACCGACACTTCAAATCCACACAACAGGGTGAACACATCCTGTGCTAAGGGACCACCACCTACCACCTCTCGGGGAAGGACGCGCCTCCTCATGTGCCTCATTCCTCATGCTAAGAATCACATTACATGTCACTAATTCTATGGCTAATATCTCAAATAGAGGGTATGCTCAGCCGTGATGTTATCCACGCGCTCTAGTATCCCTCCACATATTACATCGCTAGGCACATTCTGCATCAATGTGTAGATAGAAGTGTCTACTATCAATGACCAATAAGCATCTCCTGCACACACAACATACAACCTCATGTTAGACAACCACATCCACAACACAACATAAAAATTTATTTAAACAAATTAGCATACACAAACACTTATAGGGTGAGTGCACAGAGTTGGGGGCCAAAAGGGGTCTTAAGTGGATGCATTTTTCTGAAAAAAAAAAAAAATCAACTTGTACAAGTTTTTCAAATAGTTACACTCAAAATTGGAAGATGTTGTAGAAATCTGAATTGTAGAATTTTTAGTCTAGTTTCTAAGCTACTAAATTTTATTGAGAACAGATTTAGTTTAAGTGGGTCAAAAACTAAAATACCAATAGATGCTCCTATTTTTGTTAAAAACATAATAGAGAGACTTCCGTGCCCCCACCATTTTTTTGAGCAACATTTAGTATTTTTGAAAACCCTTTGGTAGAAAGATAACTAGGAGCATCTAGTTTGGGCTCCATTTTTTTATATTTTTTAGCGAATATTTTTTTATTTATGATTTTTCTAGTACAAAATTTTTATGTTTTGAAAAACAACGGAGCTCCAACCATGCCCCCTAACTACCTCAAAAAATATCGAAAATTAGATTTTTTTGAATATGTATAGAATTATGCCTAGTTTGGGCTAGTATAATTTTTTTAATTTTGATCACCCAAAAAAAAGATACACCATGAAAGATAGACATATTTACACTTCAAAAAATAGCTATAAAAAGGCATAGTTAGAAAATAAATAATATGGAAACCTTATATTAGTTAGAAAATTTGGAAAATTATATTTTTAGAAAGAAGAGACTCGCTCTACGTCGTGGTATAATTTTTTTAAATGGATCAATTTTTTAATTTTGATTTATCATAGAGGAAGTGTAATTTTTACATTTTCTTGTAAAAACTCATTGTTTGTTGTGTTTGTGTAGGTCCATGCCTTAGGCTTGGGGATCCAAATTAGATCCCAAGCCTTGAGGCATGGCTTGGGAAAAGAGAAAACAAAAAATGCGTACGTGTTATGTAACGCGTACGCATTTTTGTTTGTTTTATATATTTTGGCCCTCAACATCCCTTTCATCTCTTTCACAGGAATTCTCAGAAACATTCTGCTTTGTCTCGCATTATTCTCTACATTCTTGCACAATTTTTTAGTATTTAATTTTGTCCCCTACCCCATAAGTTGATTTTTTCTAATCATGGCCGATAAACCTCGAGCTAAGGACAAAAGGAAAGTTAAGAATAAGACACCAGAGAAATTGGAAGAGAAGATATTAAAGAAATTGAAGAGAATGCAAAAACTTCGAGCGAGGCAAAGGTATATCTATTATATCAAATATAGCTAATGTATTAGAAAATTGGGATGAAATACATAATGAAAATGTAGAGAATAATGATTTTTCAATGAATAATGATATTGAATTGAATGATAATGTTGGTATGGATGAAGAAATTGATATGAATCCAATTTTTGAACCCTTACTTGAGAATCCAAATGTTAACCCCGAAATTTGTATGAAAACATTGAATGAAGAAAGTAACCTTGTAAACGAATCTTCACCTCTAAGAACACCTCCTTCCATTTTGTGAAGAAAACCAATTCACTTAATTGAAATTGATGAAAACATTATAAAACCAATGCCTAACAAAATTTCTAAAAGAAATGCGAGAAGAAAAGCTAGTGGAATTTGGGATAATTACTTTGAGAATTTAAATGACACACAAAGATGTCAATTATTTGTTTCATTGATGAAATTAATTAAGATGAGACCTATAATGAAGACCTTGGGGTTAAGAACATCTAATGTTGTTGATCAAAATGTGTCAATTGTTGAAAACATACATAAAGCATACCAAACTATAGGTGGCAAAAGACACACCAAAGATAGTAATGCTACACGACGTGCACTAACTAATTGTATAGTAAGTGATAAAATAGTTAATAAATGCTTGATTAGAAAAACAAGCAATGCTTTGAAGCTAAATAGAAAAACACTAATGAAAGTAATAGAGAGATGTAAACGTCTTGAGTTAGTCAATAACACTGACTATTGGGCTTTCTCTAGCAGACTTCCATGAAAAGACAAGAATACATATGATATTCTAAAAGAATTAATTATAAAATTTTGGAATGAGAACACAAGGGTGTCACCAAATAGAAGAGATACAATAAAAAGAAGAATAGGTTCTCATAATCATGAATTGTGTGCAAAAATTTCTTAGATATAACTCAAACATAATTGTTATCTAAGTTTAAAAATGAAAAACCAAAAATTAACATTATCCAAAGATTATTTGAAATGAGCAAACCCTTTTATGTGAAAATCAATCACTCACGTACCACTTGTTGTTGCAGGCATCATGTTAAATTTTCAATGCATTATGATGTTTTTTGTCAAATATGTCATGTTTTGCATATTGACATCATGTTGCAGGAGTGTGGAATAAATGTCCCACAAAAATATTCAAGGTAATTTATTTCAACAGTATTTTGTGAAAAATCAACAAAACAATTTTTTTATAACAAAGCATGTTTGGATGGAACGTGCAATGTATGCGATGGCTTGCCAAATATCAAAAGTTGTATCCATAAGGAGAGTACATATTCAATAGGAAAATAATTGGTTGATTTAACCAAATATAAATCGGTGGCATATCAATTAAAAGATGGAAAAGAATCTAAGAGGTTTGAGCTTGTTACAAAACAATTACCTCTATTAGAATGTATGGTCAAATTTAGAGAGGAAATTTTTATGAGTATGCAAGGCACACACATAGAGCTCGATGGTTAGATGAAAAATTAAATTTAAGCAAGGACACATTCCCACTTACTACTATTGTTTAAGTAGTTGACTTCACATATAATTACACATTGCAGCCACAAATGGAGGTTTAGTCTCAATATTATAACTCAGTGCAAGTTTCTATTTTCATGCATATAACATTCATGCACTCTCTTGAAATCACTAAGAAAGATAAAAAAATATTAAGAGAGTATCATTTCTACATCAATGATGATCAAACACATTCTACAAAATATGTACAAGGGTGTTTTTCAGGTGTTTTATGCAAACTTGAATGAGAGGAACATTAGTTTTGATCAACATTACATTTGGTCAGACAACTACACATCACAATTCAAGAATGCATAGATGTTTTATTAGCTAAGCAGGATGCACAAAGAAACAAATGTACAACATATCTAGAGTTTTACTTGAGGTAGGGCATGGAAAAGGAGAGCATGATAGTGTAGGAGCATCTCGTGAAAAGAGCACTTGCTAGAGAAGAGTTAAAGTTCAAGGATGGTGCTAAATTTACAGATGCAAAAGTATTTTTGATTAGTGTGTCAACAATATGGACCATGAATCTCAAGAGAGACCAATGGTTTCTAGATATTTTTGGTTCATAGAGTGACAAAATTTGATAAACTTTGAAGATTGTATGATAGTTGTAGGATCAAGTGATATGCACTCATTCCGTAGTTCGATGCAAATGCTTGGACTATTTATACTAGGTGAATGACATGTTTTTGTATATCATGCATTGATTTTTCATGGAATGAATGGACTTATAGATCTCTAATTCCACTCGACACACTTCAAGTTCCATGAGCATTATAACTTGTAGGGTCTTCAAATCAAATGACAACATCACCTGACTTTGACCAAGTCTATGATTTAGTGAAACAAGGTACATACATATATGTACATGTCATGTTTTAGATTTATAAATTATTAAATGGTCAACTCTTAATGTATTTATAAATCGATTTAATGCTTTTACTTTTTGACACATAGGGCACGCTTTTTACAATTATTGCGACATAATTTAACAAAGAGGGAACATAATACTTATTATCTCATTGTTTAGAGGGGAAAAAACATTGATTTCCACAGTCATTGATGGTGAAGACCTTGAGTATCCCATTGGAGCAGTGGTACTCACTAGAACTTGGCTTCGACAATATCCTATCAAAAAATAAAACATTTGGTTATTTGAAGACTATGAAGTACATCGGAAGATACTTCACTATTCACATTTGGTCCTCGCAACAAATATCAAATTGATCAAATATCGAGGTTGGCCATCAAATAAAAATCATGGAAGGTTTTGAATTAGATCATGAAGCAACTCTTACTACTTTTATCAAGAATAGAGTTGATCCTTGCGGTTCATTGGATTGAATTTTCAAAGGTATATTCTTCATGAATTTAATTTGAATATTTACTTAAATAATTTTGTTTAAATTTTGTATGATTTAAAATTCTATTTAATTGCTTACTAACATTTTTATGTAGGTTAGTGATGCAAAAAGCTTCCACCTTCACGTGGTTAGATCACAAGTAGATAATTTATTATTCTCGAAGCCAAGTGAAGCTAAGAAAAATTAAATATTAGAAAGGAAAAACAAAAAAAAATTCTCATTTCACCACCTATATTGTATGAACCACCTATATTATTCAAGTGATTGGCAATGGACAACCTTACACTAACTCAGTCTGAATGGAGATGGAGAAAACTATGAGAGGCTTTCGTAGTGGGCCCCAATAAGGAGCTATTAGATCCGACGTGACATCTCTAGGTGCCACGGAGTCCGAGAAATCACCCATCAAAGATATGGCGTGATTGGGCCTCAGGGCTCTTAAGCGACTATGCCCGGATGGGGTAGTCCAAAAGCATGAGGAGCGTATGGAACCAAAAAAATGCTCCAATAGCATTCACCAAGACACCCAGATGTGTTGCATAGTTGGTTTGGTACCATGAGCTTCGTTTGCAAACTACAGACCTCTGGCATCCCTACACCGACTCGGACTACAATATTTCGTGTGTTTGCAAACAATAGGACAATGAGAGAAGGGAATGGACATGGAAAAATTGTGAGATAATTTTGTAGTGGGCCCCGATTTTGAGCTCTTGGATCTAACGATCCATGTTTAGGAGCCACAGAGTCCGAGAAATCACTCGTTGAAGATATAAGGTGTTTTGGTCTCAGGGCTCTTAAGAGACTAAGCCCGAGCGAGCTAGCCCGAAAGCACGGGGAGTGTAAGGAAAAAAAATCCACCATTAGCATTCACCAAGACATTTAACATGTTGGTTTAGATGGTTTGGTCCCACACGCTATCGCTTGCAAACTACAACATCTATCACCTTTACACTCGACTCAGATCGCACTATTTCTCATGTTTACAAAGAATAGTACAATGAGAGAACCGGATGGAGAAGGAGAAACCTATGAGAGGCTGTCATAGAGGACCCAAATCTAGATCTATTGGATCTGACGAGATTTATCTAGGTGCCATAGAGTCCGAGAAATCACCCGTCAAGATATGGCGTGATTGGGCCTCGTGGCTCTTAAGTGACTATGCTCGGATGGGGTACCCACAAAGCACGGGAGTGTAGGGAACCAAAATGAATGCTCCACTAGAATTCACCATGCTACCCCGACATGTTGGCATAGTTCGTTTGGTTCCATGAGCTTCTATTTGAAAACTACAACCTCTCACAACCCTACACCGACTCAATGCACTTATTTCATGCATTTGCAAACAATAGCATAACAAGAGAACTAGATGGAGACATAGAAAACCGGGAGAGGATCTCAAAGAGGTCCCCACCATGGAGATTTTAGATCTGATGAGACATCTCTCGGTGCCATGAAGTTTGATAAATCACCCGTGAAGATATGGCGTGATTGGGCCTCGGGGCTCTTAAGCCACTATGCCCGAATGATGTATCCTGAAAAGTACGGGGAGCATAGGGATCCAAAAAGAATACTCCAATAGCATTCACCATGCCATATAATGTGTTGGCATAGCTGGTTTTGTCCCATGAACTTCCATTTACAAACTATAGCCTTTAAGAAATTACACCGACTATATCTACCGCACTATTTCTCACGTTTGCAAACAATATAAGCACAGAGAGAACCGGATGGAGATAGAGAAAACTAAGAGATTATTTCATACAGGGATTCAAAATGGATCTCTTGGATCTAACGATATGTCTTTAGGTACCACGAAGTATCAAAATCACCCGTCAAGATATGGCATGATTGGGCCCAGGGCTCTTAAGCGACTACGCCCGAACAGGTATCCCGAAAGCACAAGGAGTGTAGGGAGCCAAAACAAATGCTTCACTAGCATTCATCGGGTCACCTTGACATGTTGACATAGTTGGTTTGGTCCCATGAGCTTCCGTTTACAAACTACAGACCTCTAAGACCCTCTACACCGACACAAATCGCATTATTTCGTGCATTTGCAAACAATAGCACATCGAGAGAACCAGATGGAGACGGAAAAAAGCTGTGAGAGGATTTTGTAGTAAGCCCCACTGTAGATCTCTTGGATCAAATTAGACATCTCTAGGTGCCACAGTAGTCGAGAAATCACCCATCGAAGATTTAAGGTGTTTTGGTCTTAGGGCTCTTAAGAGACTAAGCCCGAACGAGGTAGCCCAAAAGCACGGGGAGCGTAGAGAACCAAAATGAATGCTCCACTAGCATTCACTTTACCACCCTAATGTGTTGGCTTAAATGGTTTGGTCCCACGAGCTTCGCGTTTGTAAACTACACCCTCTGCGACCCTCTACACCGACTCATCATACTATTTCACACGTTTGCAAACAACAACACAACTAGAGAATCGGATGGAGATGGATAAAACCGAGAGTGAATTTCATATAGGGCCCCAACATGGAGATGTTGATTTGACAAGACATCTCTAGGTTCCACGGAGTCCGAGAAATCACCCATCGAATATATGGCATGATTGGGCCTCAGGGCTCTTAAGCGACTACGCCTAGATGGGGTAGCCTGAAAGCACAGGGAGTGTAGGGAATAAAAAAAATCCTCCACTAGAATTAATCTAGCCATCCCAACATGTTGGCATTGTTGGTTTGGTCCCACGAGCTTCCTTTTGCAAACTACACCCTCTGGCACCCCTACACTGACTCAAACTGCACTATTTGGCACATTTGCAAATAATAGTACACCAAGAGAATCGGATGGAGATGGAAAACACCACAAGAGGATTTCATTGTGGGCTGTTGATGCAAAATCACAAAGCCCCGGATGCAGATCAGGTTTCTAGGTTGATCACTTAGGCATCCAAAGTGTGATTGCACAACATGGAAACCTCTCTCAAGCATGGGACTTGTGAAACCGAGAGAGGAATCTCCAGAGAAGGCTGGTTCCTGCTCCTAAACTACTCCCGCCACAAGATATTCCGGTGTAGGAAAGCTAATCTAATCCTAATATAACCATGCCAAGGAGACAGAGAGGGGAGAGAGAAGGGAAAAAAGCAAAAGCCTACACTAAAACGGTGATACACCGAGAAGGAGAATGTTGGACATCTATCAAAACTGCCATGGGACAAAGAGAGGTGAGCAATGGGAAGGATGGACGATGCATCACAAAACACATTTTGTTGCTCCGAAAGTTTGCACGAACATCATTCCATTAATAAGAGGCAAAAACACCATTACGAGAGCAAGGGAGGAGGCTCAAACTCCATTTTCAACCCTAGAGAAGAAAAGAGAAGGAGGGAAGAGCGGAAAAAATGAACAACTTTTTATTTTTGTGCCAAATCTGGCTTTTTACATTGCATGGGTCGAGCCCAGGGGACAGAAACGTGGGAAAACGTGTAAGCCCATTCCTCATTGAATGCCAATGCATTAAATCAGCATGGAGGACCTTACCAACCCATATCCTGCCATCTTTGACTGATTTGGAGGAGAATGCGACCCATTTGCATTAATTGGGCCGTTGAAATGTCACTTCTGGCCGTGCTGAAGAAGAAAGTGACCCATTAGCATTAAAACAGGTTGTTGAACGTCGCTTCTGGCCATTATCACGCGTCAGAGCCGTTTCTTGATTTTCTCTCTCCAGACTACACCAAAACTCGAGATTGATCCTAGAATCATGCAGAGAATTTCAACAGCTTTCCGTTGATATAAAGAACGTGCAAATCCGAGCTCTGGATCAAAAGATATGGCGATCTGAAGATTTAGGGCACGGAACAGACCAAAACGGATTTTGAAATATTTCCGCGCTTCGCCACCTGGATGACACGTGGCACGCATTGATTGGTCACGTGATTCTCTCTCCTCTGCCTTTCGGTGGGCTTTCTTTTGAAATTTCCTTGTGGGCCCCTGCTGGGACACGTGGCGCTATTTCATTGGTTCGGATCAGTGCTCGAAAACTCACCCTTTGACCTTTTGACCTTTTCCCTTGTGACACGTGTCATGATCTGGTTGGTTCTCGGCTCTTTCGGCTCCTTCGCGTCCACCGCGTCCATTTGTCCCGGATGTCCCAGTGCTCCTTGTGCTGATTTCGTACCGAACCCGATTCGCGTACCTTTGTCCCACATGTCCCAAATGCTTTTCGGATTTGTTTGTTCCCATTTCCGATCCAGTAGGTTCGGGTCTTTTTGTTCCAGATGTCCCGAATGCTTTTCGGTCAAGTTGTTCCCATTTCAGCCGATCCGGCCAGATTCGGCCTTTTTGTCCCGAGGATGTCCCAAATGCTTTTCGAATCGCTTTTGTTTCCATTTCGGCCGAACCCGGTTCGGTCCTTCGCGTACTCTTGTCTCGAATCGTCCCGCCAAAGCGAGTCGATTTTCTTTTCCTCTTTCGGCGGATCGGATTTTCGCACTCACCGCGTACTTCCGCCCGGATTGTCCCAAATTCTTAACGGGCCACCTAGAGGCTCTTCGGCCAATCCGTGTCTTTCTGTCCCACACGTCCCAAAGGCGACCTTGAGCAGGACTTAGCCAATTTTCACGATTTTTCCTGGATCAACCTACTTGCCTGGGACTTGAATATTCTGATGCATGTTATCAAAATTACCCTTGGGAGTGAATTTTGGATAACGAGTTTTAGCGACTGACTTCAATGGGGTCATCTGCTCTGTAGATGAATGATCGGTAGCTGTAGCAATCCATTGGGCATGGAGTCATGAGTAGTATCTCGAAACTGATCTCGAACTTTGAAAACCTCCCCTCTGAGCCACTTGAATCCCACTGGACATGGAGTTGTTCTCACCAAAAGGCCACTGAAATGAAATGTGCAAGAGCAAAACCAGCAACACCAAAAACTATGTACAGAACTGAAAATCATACATGCCCCAAATGGAACATGCAGAGTGTGCACAAGCACTTCTTCTGCTGAAAAGCAAACCTAGCTACTCTACTCTAATCGGAATCAAAGGCAAGCTAAACAAACCCCTGCAATCGTTGTGCAAAATAGCTTCCTTTCTTCAAAATTGGCAGCCATGCAATTGATTTGCACTCGATCATGGTACATTAGGATGGATGGAAAATCAACAAGAAGCTGGTCTTCCACCCAAATCATCAGGGTATCAACTGAAAACAAATCCAATACCTCTTTTAGTTGCTCTGCATTTGGATTGAAGAGGTATGGCAGCTGATCCTTGGTACTTTGTAGCTCATCCTCATGCCCAGAAGTGAGCATGACCGGTTGTGGCTTCCCCTTTGGCTCCAATGAAGCCAAATACCTGATTGGGCAAGGTCTGATCCATTTGATATGCCCATTGCTGTGATTTTCAACTCCAAAAATGGAGTCTTCTTGTAGACCCACCTGAATGGATGATGTGGAAGAAATGGTGAAATTCTTCTGTCCTTTCTCTTCCTCCAATGAAGAATAGGGAAGATTAGAATCTTCCAATTTTGATTCCAAAGGGCTCTTTATAAGATGCAGTGCTGCTGCAAATGAAAGCTCTCCTTCATAAAGAACAGGATCTGGTGTTTGGGATGTGGGTGATGAAAGAGAGAATGGTGAAAACTCAACCGGCTCTTCTCCATCAAAACAGTCCTCCAAATCGACAAGTAAAGCTGCGTCATTACTATCCTGTTGCTCGTGTTCAACTTCCTCCATGGTGCCTTCTTGATCTGCGCAACTTGACCACCATGGTTTCCTTCACTCTCAATATTGAGTTTGAGAGATCAAACTCCTTTTCATAATAGAACTTGGGAGAGATGAAGTGGAAAGAAGAAGCGAAGGTTCTCCTGTGCTTTGCTTTTGTGCTCAAAGCCCTTGGATCTGCACTTTTCTCCTCCACAGCTAGATGGTGCTCCTCTTCTTTTGGATTTGGAGCAGCTTCTCCTTCCTCTACTACTTGAAGAGAATCTTGCTCTTGATAAAACTCTTCCTCTAGCATGAAGTTTGTCAAGTCAAACTCTTCATTCTGCTGCTCTAGAGGACAAGTTGGGACTGCAAGATCTTCTTCTTCAACAAAATCAGTTCTCACCACCATTTGTTCAACCTTAGCCTCTTCTGTAGGCTTAACCATCAAGGGGATCTTTGTTATCCCAAATTTGAGAGCCCAACTCTTCAGACTTTGAATTTCTTCATCTTTGTTTGGCCTCTCTTTTTGCTGTTGTTTTCCTTGACTGGCATTCTGATTTTCATCCTCCCAACATGGATTTGGGAATGCAAGAGGAGGGATGGGTTGTAACTCAACTGATTTGACATTTTTTTTTGGTGGTGGAGATGAAACCTCTTGTTTCTTTGGAGGAGGGGGTGTTTCTGTTAGCTCTTGTGGAGGGGATGACTGTCTAGAAGGAAAAAGGAAAGAAGAATTGAGATGAGGTGGAAGACTAGGAGATGGAGAGATGGATTCAACACTTGGGACAGCAGATGGAGGGTTTGAAACTTGACACTGCTGAAATGAAACAGATTGGGAAAGAGGAAAAGAAAAGGCATGAGAAGGTGTGCTTACCCGTTGACAAGGTTGTTGAATACTCCTCTCATACACCTCTATTTCTTCAATCCACTTTGCAAGCAAAGGCAGCGTTGCAATCATGAAGTCAAGCTTCTCCTGAGGGCTGTAATGCCTTGGAAAAGGTCCCACCCATGGACAGGGTGCTCCACAACCGATTCCAAAAGCTTTCATTTGTGCTTGAGCCCTGGACTGCACCATCCCCACCTCCATTTTTGGATTTTCTCCAACAGACCAGCATCTTGGATCTGATGGTCTTCATTGAAAGCTCCATAGCCAAACCGACTTTGGCACTGCTGCTCATATGGGTATGCATACTGATCTTGAATCTGCTCAAAATGCTGATTTGGAGGATTTGTAAAACATGTTGGAGGTGGAATATACTGCTGTTGTTGATGTGAATTCCATGATGGAAACGAAGTCATGATTGCACAACTTCATGGAATGGAAAAGAATGAAAGGGATGGAAAGAAAGATGGATGAAAATGGATGGAAACGGGTCTGCAAGCTCAGAGAAATGGGTTGCTGATTAGATGGAGTCGCCAGATGTGTTTGTAAGTGCCTCCAAAGGCTGAAATCTTCACAGGAACACACCAACCTGCAAAAGATGAAGTGAAAGACCTCTAAGGTCCCACCCGGCGTGCCAAAACTATTGATGCAAAATCACAGCACCCCTGGATGTAGATCAGGTTTCTAGGTTGATCACTCAGGCATCCAGTGTGATTGCACAACATGGAAACCTCTCTCCAAGCGTGGGACTTGTGAAACCGAGAGAGGAATCTCTAGAGAAGGCTGGTTCCTACTCCTAAACTACCTGCCACAAGCTATTCTAGTGCAGGAAAGCTAATCTAATCCTAATCTAACCATGCCAAGGAGACAGAGAGAGAGAGAGAAGGGAAAAAAAGCAAAAGCCTACACTAAAACGGTGATACACCAGAGAAGGAGAATGTTGGACATCTATCAAAACTGCCATGGGACAAAGAGAGGTGAGCAATGGGAAGGATGGACGGATGCATCACAAAACACGCTTTGTTGCTCAGTAAGTTTGCACGAACATCATTCCATTAATAAGAGGCAAAAATGCCATTCAGAGAGCAAGGGAGGAGGCTCAAACTCCATTTTCAACCCTAGAGAAGAAAAGAAGGGAGGCGGAGCGAAAAAATGAACAAATTTTTATTTTTGTGCCAAATCGGCTTTTTACATTGCATGGGTCGAGCCTAGGGGACAGAAACGTGGGAAAACGTGTAAGCCCGTTCCTCATTGAATGCCATTGCATTAAATCAGCATGGAGGACCTTACCAACCCATATCCTGCCATCTTTGAATGATTTGGAGGAGAATGCGACCCATTTGCATTAATTGGGCCGCTGAAATGTCACTTCTGGCCGTGCTGAAGAAGAAAGCGACCCATTAGCATTAAAATAGGTTGTTGAACGCCGCTTCTGGCCATTATCACGTGTCAGATCCGTTTCTTGATTTTATCTCTCCAGAATGCACCAAAACTCGAGATTGATCCCAGAATCATGCAGAGAATTTCAACAGCTTTCCGTTGATATAAAGAATGTGCAAATCCGAGCTCTAGATCAAAAGATATGGCGATCTCAAGATTTCTGAACGCGAGCAGACAAAACGGATTTTGAAATATTTCCCGCGCTTCGCCACCTGGATGACACGTGGCACGCATTGATTGGTCACATGATTCTCTCTCCTCTGCCTTTCGGTGGGCTTTCTTTTGAAATTTCCTTGTGGGCCCCTCTCCCTGACACGTGGCTCTATTTCATTGGTTCGGATCGGTGCTCAAAACTTGCCCTTTGACCTTTTGACCTTTTCCTTGTGACACGTGTCATGATCTCGGTTGGTTCTCGGCTCTTTCGGCTCCTTTCGGCGTCCACCACGTCCATTTGTCCCGGATGTCCCAAAGTGCTCCTTGGGCTGATTTTGGCCGAACCGGCGGTTCGCGTACCTTTGTCCCACATGTCCCGAATGCTTTTCGAACTATTTGTTCCCATTTTTGGTCGATCCGGTTGGTTCGGGTCTTTTTGTCCCGGATGTCTCGAATGCTTTTCAGGCTGCATTGTTTGTTCCCATTTCGGCGCTCCGGCGATTCAGGTCTTTTTGTCCCAGATGTCCCGAATGCTTTTCGGACTGTTTGTTCCCATTTCGGCCGAACCGGCCGGTTCGGGTCCTTCGCGTACTCTTGTCCCGAACTGTCCCACTCAGCAGTTAGTCGATTTTCTTTTCCTCTTTCGGCAGATCGGCTTTTCACACCCGCCACGTACTTCTGGCCCGATTGTCCCAAATGCTTAGCGGGCCGCCTGGAGGCTCTTCGGCCGATCTGCGTCTTTCTGTCCCACACGTCCCAAAGGCGACCTTGAGCAGGACTTAGCCAATTTTCACGATTTTTCCTGGATCAACCTACTTGCCTGGGACTTGAATATTCTGATGCATGTTATCAAAATTACCCTGGGGGGGTGAATTTTGGATAACGAGGCCTAACATGGATCTCTCAAATCGGCGAGATGTCTCTAGGTGCCACGAGTCTCGAGAAATCACCCGTCGAAGATATGGCATATTTGGGCCTCAAGGTTCTTAAGCGACTACCCCTCGACGGGGTAGCCCAAAAGCACAAGGAGTGTAGGGAGCCAAAAAAATTCTCCACTAGTGTTCAATAGGTCACTCCAACGTGTTGGCATAGTTTGTTCGGTCCCACGAACTTTCATTTGCAAACTAGAGCCTCTAGCTACCCTACACATACTCAAACCGCAATATTTTACACGCTTGCAAACAATAAGCATAGTGAGAGAAGCAGCTGAAGCGAATAAAACCACAAGAGGCTTTCGTGAAGGCCTCGACATGGAGATGTTGGATCTAATGAGACATCTCTAGGTGCCACAGAGTCTGAGAAATCACTTATCGAAGATATGGGGTGATTGGGCCTCAGGGCTCTTAAGTGACTACACCCAAACGGGGTAGCCCGAAAGCACAAAGTGAGTGTAGGGAACCAAAACAAAGCATCCACTAGCATTCACCTAGCCACCACGACTATTAACGTAGTTTTTGGTCCCATGAGCTTGCTTGCAAACTACACCCTCGGCAGCCCTACACCGACTCAAACCGCACTATTTGGCGCATTTGCAAATAATAGCACACCGGGAGAACCGGATGGAGACAAAAACACCGCAAGAGGATTTTTATCACGCCCCAACATGGATCTCTCAGATCTAACGAGACATCTCTAGGTGCCATAGAGTCTGAGAAATCACTCGTCAAAGATATGGCGTATTTGGGCCTCAAGGCTCTTAAGCAACTAACCCTTGATGGGGTAGCCCAAAAGCATGAGGAGTGTAGGGAGCCAAAACGAATCCTCCACTAGTGTTCAATAGGTCACTCCAATTTTTGGCATAGTTTTTTCAGTCCCACGAACTTTCGTTTGCAAACTAGAGCCTCTAACTACGCTACACATACTCAAACTGCAATATTTTACATGTTTGCAAACAATAAAGCATAGTGAGAGAAGCAGATGGAAACGGATAAAACCATAATAGGATTTTGTAGAAGGCCCCAACATGGAGATGTTGGATCTAATGAGACATCTCTAGGTGCCATAGAGTCTGATAAATCACCCGTCGAAGATATGGCGTGATTGGGCCTCAGGGCTCTTAAGTGACTATGCCCGGACGGGGTAGCCCGAAAGTACGGTGAGTGTAGGGAACCAAAACAAAGCCTCCACTAGCATTCACCTAACCACCTTAACTGTTAACGTAGTTGGTTTGGTCCCATGAGCTTCCGTTTGCAAACTACAACCTCTGGCAGCCCTACACTGACTCAAACTACATTATTTCATGCGTTTACAAACAATAGCACAATGAGAGAAATAGATGGAGATGGAAAAAACCGTGAGAGGATTTCATAGTGGGCCCCAATTTGGATCTCTCGATCTAACAAGACATCTCTAGGTGTCATCGATTCCAAGAAATGACCTATCAAGATATGGCGTGTTTAGGCCTCAGGGCTCTTAAAGCGACTACCCCTGGATGGGGTAGCCCAGCACGGGGAGCATAGGGAGCAAAAAGAATGCTCCACTAGCATTCACCTAGCCACCTTGACATGTTGGCATAGTTGGTTTGGTCCCATGAACTTCTGTTTGCAAACTATAGCATCTAGCAGCCTTACATTGACTCAAACTGCACTATTTCGCGCGTTTGCAAACAATAGTAGGAGATGGAGAAAAACACAAGAGGATTTCGTAGAGGGCACTGACATGGAGATTTTGGATCTCATGAAGATGTTTCTAGGTAACATAGAGTCTGAGAAATCACCTGTTGAAGATATGGTGTGTTTGGGCCTCAGGGCTCTTAAGTGACTATGCCCGGACGAGGTAGCCCAAAAGCATGGGGAGCGTATGGAATAAAAATGAATGCTCCACTAGCATTTACCTAGCCACTCGACGTGTTGGCATAGTTGGTTTAGTCCCATAAACTTTGTTTGCAAAATATAGCATGTACCAGCCCTACACTGACTCAAAATGCACTATTTCACGCGTTTGCAAACAATAGCACAGCGAGAGAACCGGAAGGAGACAGAGAAAACCATAAGAGGATTTTGTAGAGGGCCCCGATGTAGAGCTGTCGGATCGACAAGACATCTCTAGGTGTCACGGAGTTCAAGAAATCACTGATCTAATATATTATATGTTTGGGCCTCATGGCTCTTAAGCGACTATGCCGGATGGGGTAGCCGAAAAGCACGGGTATCGTAGGGGTACCCCATCCAGTGTAGTCGCTTAAGAGCCTTGAGGCCCAATCATGTCATATATTCAACAAGTGATTTCTCGACTCCATGGCACCTAGATACATCTCATCGATCTGATATCTCCATATCTGGGGCCCCCTACGAAAGCCTCTCACGGTTTTCTCCATCTCCATCCAGTTCTCTCGCTATGCTATTGTTTGCAAACGTAAGAAATAGTGCAGTCTGAGTCAGTGTAAGGCTGCTAGATGTTGTAGTTTGCAAATGGTAGCATGTGGGACCAAACAGTTTGGGCCAACATGTCCAAATGGCCTAGGTGAATGCTACTGGAGGATTTTTTTGGCTCCCTATGCTCCCCGTGCTTTCGACTACCTCGTTTGGGAGTTGTCTCTTAAGAGCCCCGAGACCAAAACACCTTATATCTTCGAAGCATGATTTATCGACTCCATGGTACCTAGAGATGTCTTGTCAAAACCAAGAGCTCCATGTTGGGGCCCACTATGTAAACCTCTCGTGGTTTTTTCTTTCTCCATCTGGTTCTCTCGCTGTGCTATTGTTTGCAAACGCGCAAAATAGTGCAAATAGTGCAGTTTGAGTCAGTGTAGGGCTGCTAGAGGCTGTAGTTTACAAAAGGAAGCTCATGGGACCGAACCAACTATGCCAACATGTTGGGGTGGCCTGGTGAATGCTAGTGGAGAATTCGTTTTGGATCCCTACGCTCCCCGTGCTTTCGGACTACCTCATTTAGGCGTAGTCCGCCTAAGAGCCCTAGGGACCAATCACTCCATATCTTTGACGGATGATTTCTTAGACTCCATGGCACCTAGAGATGTCTTGTTAAATTTGAGAGCTGCACATTAAATTCCTCTACGAAAGAATCTCGTGGTTTTCTCTATCTCCATCTTGTTCTCTCACTCTACTATTGTTTGCAAACGCACGAAATAGTGCGGTCAGTCGAGTGTAGAGGGCTGTTAGAGGTTGTAGTTTGCAAACAAAATTTTGTGGGACCGAACCAACTACACCAACACATCAAGGTGGCCTGCAAACTCTAGTGGAGCATTTTTTTTGGCTCCCTATGCTCCCTGTGCTTTTTGGCCACCTTGTTCGGGCGTAGTGGCTTAAGAGCCTTGATTGTTTAGATTGGCTTAAGAATGAATTTGATAGGGGTATGTCTAAGAACACACGGGAGTTATCAATCACCTAGTAAATCTTTCTTGTTTAGTTCTAGATGGGAGTCAGTTGGCCTACGGCTTAATGACCTTCCATTCATTGATAATTTATGTTATGATAAACCCATGGATGCTTTCAAAAGCACCTTAAAAGGATAGGGGTAGTCATCAAGCCTAGTGAAGGGTGTGATGTGATTTCCAAATAACTTGAAATGCCTACATATTTAAAGGTAATAACACGAATTGGATAGGATTAGACAATCAAGAATCACTGAGTGTTTTAATCGAATGTTGTTGCATCTAGAGACATTCTCAAGCATTGGAGTAATATATATGGAGAGACATTCGAAAAAATCAACGATGAAAGGCATCAAATTGTGACGATTGTCGGGTGTTTTAATAGGGGAGAAGACTACGAAGCATAGAATAATGTAGTAAGTGTATGATAAGATAGAGCCATTACAAAGAGACCATGAGCAAGAAGAAGCGCAAGTAAGGTAAATACACATATACACATTGATAAATTGAATGAATAATTACTTAGATTAGGTAACTCTTTATATATATACATACATTATATAAATATTGATTTCTAAAGTTTGATGCATATTATACATTTAAAATGCTAGTACATGTACATCACCAATAAATGAAAAAATAATTCATAATGTCTTAAATATTGTCAAGTGCACATCATATTAGAGTCATGCGAAAATTATCTCGAAACGTAAGGTCTCATACAAATTATCAATTTCCAAATAGTATTTTAATGTGCATAATAAATACAAAAATGGCCAAATAGGTCATATACCATCAAGTTCAAATGCCATATAGGCGTACATACAATTCCATGCACATACGCATACAAAAACAATGTCATGTGTAAGACATATATATTTCCTACTCATCAAAATCTATCACTCTCTTGGCCTTGCTCGAAGAAGGCCCTCCTTAGATGAAGATGGAAATCCATGAGATGACTATGGATCATCCCAACTCGTGCTTTGAGTCCTCTTCTTGTTGAATACGTGCCTATAGATGAGCCCGTAAATGAAAAAAAAACTTAATTCATATATGTTTTCAACATGTATTTAAGACCATGCTAGAATGAAAGTATTAAAATAAATACACAAACTTACCGCAAGTTTTCGATCATGTCAAATTTGCATCTCACGCTTAGATGAGTCATCAAGAGCTCTGCAGATTTAACGGGGTACGAAGACGATGAGATGAAGGAGTCCATGCACTTTAAGTCAAAATGGAGGGGGAAGTTCCCTACATACACATAAGATCAAAAATCTAACATCGAAATTAGTGAAAATAGAGCTAAGTACATGTATCTACATAATGACAATATTTTAACTAATTTTATCAATATAGAACTATTTTTTTACCCCGCCACGCCTGTGAATCAAATGAACAGGGTTGTTACCTATCGCAGGTAACTCCTACATATACACAATGAAGGACATTATTAACATAATTTAATAATTCTACAATGAAAGACATTACTAACATGTAATTTAACATAATATGAATTACACAAGAAATTTAACAAAATTTACGTGTTGTTTGAATACCTTAGTGAGTTCTTGCGCAGATGAAATCACAACGGCAACACCTTTATCTACTTGTCACAAAGATGGTGGGGTGTCTAGTGAAGTCAACATCTTTATCAAACATGTATATCACATGAGTTAGATGGACATACAAGAACATACATATATTTGACTTCAAAACTAACACACACACACACACACACACACACACACACACACACACACACACACACACACACACACACACACACACACACGTATGTGAAAATTTTACATAATTAACATTCTAAATTACCTCTGTGAATGTATGTGTATGCATGGTCCTCGCCACCTATGGTCGGAATGAAGATGTGCCTCCCGCACACTATAATATCAATGCATATACATGTACAAATACAATTATTTCAAAAATTTAACATATATAAGTAAATCAGGTACTCCAAAAATTTTGTAACACACATAACAAAACATAACAAATTTACCTACAAAGGTGACACCGATGAATGTAATCCAAATGTCTCACTCAAAAGGACATCTGACATAGTGACATTATCGTGTTCACCCCTAGCACCAGGTGCACCAAAACCAGTACACATGAAATTATCATCCTCCTCGGGCCTCAAACATATGCTACCACATGACGAGCAAAGATGTGGCCTCATACTAGTACTCCCGAGGGAATACTCTGTGTACCTCCATGAGCATTTGGCTTAAAAATCTCCCTCATATGTCAAACAAGGGTCTTAGATAGCCCCTGAAGTGCATGGAGTGTATCAGTCTCTATTGTCTGCCTTCACTTTGCTTGAGGAATAATCTCGGGGTGAGGGGGATTCTATGTGGAGAATCTACCTTGCTGAATTGGTGCACATTGCGCACTGGTTGATCTGTGCGAGATCCTTTTCCTCGGCCCCGAAATCTCGTAATTCAAAATAATTTGGGATCTCGTTGAGGATAAACTTGCAATAGAGTTTCCTCAGAAAGTATAGTGGCACCTCATTGTTATTACAAGGTGGAAAATCAAACACCATCCACCATCGGTCCCAAAAATTATTTTTAATCAAATTATTATCACACCAATGGATGGGAAATTATTTACATGTCAATGGAACAGGGAAAATTAGTGCGGGGGCCCGTGAATAAGGTGCATATGATATATTTCAAAAAAAAAATTCTTTACATCCACATATGACAATTTGTTGGAATAATAAACCCTACAACCCTCTCTCGTAAGTTTTCCAATGTTTAATTTGACCTATTGATGTGTTAATTTGAATAAGTAATGCCTCCAATGTGTTTGCATGAGAGGCACGGTGGGGGCTTGTAGATTTTGCATCCCTCATTGTTTTGATTAAATCCTCAATTTCAATTTTGTTTTCAACTATTTGGGCTACTAAATATTCTTGACTACCCGAGTGATGTTGAGCAATTGTGGGAGTGTTGGGAGGGATGACATGAATAACAGGTTTTTTGTGGTTTATTCCTCGACCTCTAACTGTAGATAAAAAATATGTATTCAATTCAAATTTTAATCTATAATTATCATATTTCAATGTAATTTTGAGAAAATAATTTTGCTTACCTCTTCTTCGTGGCACCTTCATCGATTCGGATCTTCACGGTGATCCGAAATGATCCTTTGAGCTTGAGATCCAATGAATGAAAAACGTGAGGGCACGGTTAAGCTCTAAAACTTGCATTTGAGGGAGGCAAAATGATAGAGGCTCGAGCCTATTTGTTTATTTATAATAAGAATAATGCGTATGCATTATGTAACACATACATGTTATGATTTGGTGTTTCCCGAGCCAAAAATTAAAACGCGAGTGCGTTTTAACTAAATGCATATGCATTTTGCTTTTTTCAGATTCTATTCCACTTTTGGGCCCCTCAACTTGGTGCACTCACCCTACGATCTGCCATCACAGCCACTACAGGGTTAGGGATGCCTCCCTCACCCACTCTTCCTACTGATAAATCCATAACACCCACAAATACTAGATATAGCAACACCCATCGATGCGCTACCCACCATGCTCGATAATCCTTTGTACTCCCTGCAACATCACCATCTACTCGCTGCTATCGTTGGATATACCACATCAAACCCCGATGGCACCAACTAATTTTTCATGGGCCGTGATCTATCACCTACCCTCCTAGGGGCTCTCATGGGCTATGGCCATATATATGGCTCTAAGGGGGCACATCATGTGCCATCCCAAAATTACGCAATAATATCTCCACTTGAAACATCTATGCTACACCTAGAAAGTGATCATCTATCCACATGGTTCTCCAAATACATCACAACTCTATCACATCTTTGGTCCATCCTTCGTAATCGTGGTATGGCCTCCATATCATCGAATCCGATCCCATCCTATCTATCAAGGCCATGAAGCTATCCCCGTCTATCTTCCTACCATGAATATACACCCACCATCGAGAAAATATCTTTGGCCTTGCCCACTCCCCTAATGGCCTTGCAACTGATCTCAATATGGCTATGTGCTCATATGCGCATACATGTAGTAGTGTCATGTCCTCTATACCTCCACCATGCTCATCCCGCATGAACCGATACAAGTCCTTATACATTTGGTCTAACACACACCGCACCCACATATATTTTTTCCCATCCTCCTCTATCTACTAGCATATGTTGTGCATCTTATACAAGATGTCAACACCCCCTCCCTCCACTTCTATACATGACACTATCACCAATGTGATGAACTTCCTGAAACATGGAACTCTCGAGTGTAATAATGAATCAAAACTAATATGGGCCTCCGTAGGAACTTTTATCTCCAAATCACATCATCCAAACGGTTTACACAAGTGTGTGTGCTTGAGCTCACAGTGTGATTATATAACATGGGTACTATCTCTAAGTTGTGGGACTTGCTTCTTGAGATAGACCTCCAGAGAAAGCTGGTTCTTGCTCCTAAACTAGCTGCCAAAATCTACTCTAATGTAGGAAATACTATTTATCCTAATCTAACTTCTCCAATGGACCAAGGAGATAAAGTGCATGGAAACAAATCCTACACTAAAGTGGTGATACACCATTAAAGAAGAGTGAGAATAGTCTTCCAATGTGTGAAAAGTAGAAGCAAAATGCAAACTAGAAGGGGTGATAACAATTCTCCACAATCTAGCAATTGCATTCGCAACAATATTTCATACACATATAATTATGATGGATCCCTACAACAACATACGATATACACAATATATATTCAATAAGATTGAATGGGCATGATGAATGCAAACAAACACGTCAAGGGAAGATATATCCACAAACTTACATCTATTACTTCATGAGTATGAACAATCCAATCTATTACAAGATAAGGGCATGGATCACCATGTAAGGAGTCCACTAAAAGGGCCTACAGCATATTGGCTTCAGAAAACAATTTGGATAGAGTTTTTCTACTTAAAAACTATCTCCTCTTACAATGAGCCCAACACTCCAATTTATAGGAAATTGAGAAGAGAGAGAGAGAGAGGGAAAATAAAAATCCCAAAATATGTCCTTCAACCACTTGTAAAAGGTATTAAATGAATTGAAATGATGGTATATTACTTGCAAAAGGCTCCCCATACTGTCCCATAACTTGTAGCAGTGAGAAATGTCAGCCCATGCTTCATTAATGTCCTCCCAACTACCAATTAAATCATTATTCTGAACCTTGCCACTTTTTCTTAAATATCTCCATAATTTCCTTACCAAATGCTTGATTTCATAATTTTTTTACGTCAGGATCGGAAACATGATTCCAATGGTACAAATTTTGTGCATTTTCATTGAGAAATGCAAAAGTTATGGCCTTCTGAGTGCGGGTAGCTATTTTGGGTCTGCAAGCATTTCTATCATTTAACGAATGAGCATCTGATTGACTGAGGCCAAAGATGTTTCTTTATTTTTTATATTATGGGTAAATCAGAGCTCAAGATCAAAATTTATGGCCATTTGAAGTTCGGGAGTAAAATGTTGACTTTTCCTTTGTATTGCGGGAATATCGGGTATTTCGGGTCTTGGTGTCCCAGTGTCGCTTATGCGACTTGGGCTAGAAATCTCTGCTTCATCCGCACCACTCCTTCCTATCGGAATTTTCAGAAAAATCAGTTCTGGCATCCCACTTGTCACAATTTTGACTAGGCCGTGAGGGCCGTTGACCATCGGTTCACCCACATCGCTTTGACCCGCCTTAAAAAATTAGAAAACTTAGGTTTTCGGTCTCGACTATCCCGCGCATACCTATGCTACCCGAACCACTTCGACTTGAATTTTCCACACAAAAAAGGAATGTGAACATTTTAGCTATGCATATCCTATGTGTCCCAATGTCCCATGGACCATGTGGACCAAATATACCTGACTTTTCCGATTTGAACTACTGCGGTGAACTCACTTCCCGACATCCCATAGATTGCCCGTGCCAAATTTACTCCGACTCTACCAATTTGAACTACTGCGGTGATTTTGGGTTTTTGTGTCCTGATCTCCCACCCGTACCTATGTGTCCTGGGCTCTAAAACCTGATTTTGTGAATTTCTTTACAAATCAGCCATTTAGCCATGCGGGTCCCAACTATATTGTGTGTACTTGTGTGGCCTAGGCTCCAAAAACATGATTTTGGTGCAATACACTAGCATAAGCCGAATTTTTACATTTTTACAATTTTTTAACTTCTTTTATTGTTATCTTGGATGGGGTGTTAGAAAAGAGCCAAGGGACCTTCAAGACCTGATTTTTGCCTTTCCATCCTTTCTTCTTTCTTTAACATGAGGAAATTATGCAGTTATCCAAATTTCCTTGAGCGGTGAATTTGGAATAACAAGAACCTAGGCCCTTGCAAAATATCATCTAGCTGAAGCGCATCTACTGCTCTATATCCACTACCCCCATCACATGTACTATGTCCCCTATAACTGAAAACCATAGTATACGATTTACATCCTCCAATGTCACTATCATACTCTCGTAGGAAACCAAAATGTGCATGTTTCTACACTCCAACTCTCACACAATGTCGTCAACATAGGAATATGATAGGGCACATCCCCCATCCATGTTATATGTTTTAGGTGGGCATGGTCCAACACATCCCACTCATCATCCGAAATACCCAATCCCAGTAATTTACTCAAGTGCCGATCACCGAGGAACACCCTCAAGTGGGTATCCCTTTGCACAACACAAAACAACAACAAACCCATCGATTAGAACACCTTCCATGATAAAAAAATTAGTACTCAACATATTAGAAACACATTCCATAGTAGTACCCACAAAATCAACATTTTCTAGACCAAGGCACCCAACAACAGGATTGAGGTGCCCCAAAGCTAGACACTAGCGCCAAGATCTAGGCAATCTAGTCGATAGGGTCACTAGCGCCCTCACCACTTTTGTCTAGGACCTAAACACCAGAAAACTAAAAATCTAAAAAATCAAAAATCACATTAACAACCTATTACACCCTACATTTCAGAAAAAATAACTCACTTACCAACTTCGCAGTAGTACATGATGCTACTATGGTCACTACTCTCTCAAACCGGGTCAGACATAGTGGTCTCACTTGAGGCATCCTTACTTGCTTCGCATACACTCTTACACTCACGTTGAAAACAAATGAAGTGATAAGTTACCTTTTCACTTTCCTATTTATAAGCCCATTACAAATTCTACATTTATTATGGCCTAAATTTTGTGCTTATCATCACAACTAATACACGTGACACCATTTTGATCATATCTTGAGTGTTTTTACTCTAATTTGCACCTTGTTTACAACATAATTTTCAGAATTCCACCCACCATTGTACTACACACGTTTCCAAACATTATACAATTTACCTATATTTTCTATTCCTTACAAGTGTGTTTTAACCTCTTGCCATTACATTCGGCTTAGAGTCTGTTCTTCTCACCACTCGCTCTTTCACTGAAAGGGGGCATATCATTCGGTGTCCCTCTATAATCCCCCTTATGTCACCATGTGCTCCAAAATCGTGAATCCAAACACCTCGGAGATTATACCACGACACTTCGTCATCAATCTCCTCTAATGACCTAATTTGGGGGCAAAAATCATTTAACATTGTCCAAAACACCTTCACACAACGTAACTTATCAATTCCCCCTAATGACCTAACTTGGGGGCATCAAGCAACAAAAAACCATCTTACGCAACATCTTATCAATTTGTAGGAACTCTCCCTAATGACCTAACTTAGGAGAAAGTAGCAAAAACCTCGCCACGAGTAACAAACCTAAAACAACTAATAAACCAATTAAAATCAATGCATTCAAATTCATGAGAAGTCTCCCAAATGACCTAGCTTTGAGTCACATTCACCGTTCCATTCCCAAACAACATAACTTGGGATTTTATTTTGTTTTCTACGTTAAGCTTCTAGATGACCTAATATTGGAGTCATCTCATTTTATCCGTGTTTGGTTCCACATGACCTAATATGGAAGCCATCTCATTTTCTATTGTGCTCGCTTCCAGATGACCTAACTTGGAAGCCAACTAATTATTTATCTCACCCACTTCCTCATGATCTAAAGAAGAATCCATTACATTGCGGTGACACTCATGAACTCGGGGTAATAGTTCCTCTCCCAATATCACTACTATATGGGTCAAATTTTTATACCAAACTCATCCGGATCCAAAATCACCACTTTTGATCTCGAGTCCCTCTCAGAGCAGATAGATCCTAGGGATGTAGTTAAATCTTTGAAAATAAAAAAAATTCTCCCTACACTCTTTCTCTATAAATGGGACGACTAAATCCCCCATCATTCCATTCATATACATGCGTTTGGATTGGGAACGATTACTCCCTACCGAGATATTTGATATTTAACCATATTCAAAATCATTGCATCATCATTTTCATTTTCCATATTTCATCGAGACACTCACACTTTTATGTTACATGGATCGACTTGTTGATCCATCATTTGGCACGCTTCTACTACGCATCTGCACGTTCTTCTACAACTATGGCTTCTCTAGCTTTTCCTTAAGTACACATCTCTATCTACTTTATGTTACCATAGTTTCCACTCACCAACATCAAATGGGGGAAAATGTAGTCAAGGAATCACACATTTACTATTACATTTATACCACCGGTATGTTAATTCATATATGGATCTTGCATAATAAAAGAATTCACTAATGACCTATTTCTAGGGTTTTTTTGGTCGAGTGAGTCTTTCATCCTAGTTATTTGTCTAGTTCATTCATCAATTACCTCTATAGTTTTGGAAATATCTTAGAGTGTCTCTCGATGTCATTGTCAACTTAGTTGTTGTGTTTTACTCTACATCCGAGCACCTCTTGTTGCACCGAGGCACCTCGGGGTGCTCCAATCTTTGATTTTAGGCACTCGTGTCATCATAATTTGTGGTCCTAACTTCTTTACTCAAGGTCGGTCTTAACGGTCATCCTGTGTATTCCACTATGTCATAATCAGTAGTTTTGGGTCACTAGTGTCAACATTTGAGCAAGAGATCCCTAAATAAACAAATCATACTCATCACATTATGGGGGACATCACACACATCAAGGGTTGCTATCTACTAAGGCAAGGGATTGCACTTGGTCTTCTTCTACATCCGATCAAACCTACATCACACTAGCACAAGGGGAAAGGGTTACATTCTTTCCATTCTATGCATTATTTTGCATTTACAACTAGCTGTTGCCCCTTATTACAATGTCATTGGCGCTAGGGCATCCAATGCACAAAATTACACACAATCACACACACGCAATCTCATCACTTTTTTATTTACACATTTTTCATATATATTTTCCACGCTCCTCCTTTTTATTTTATTCCATACTTTGTCTAGTTCTTCGACATGCCTTATTCATCACTCTATAATGACATCAGGTACACATCTCTATCTACTTAATGTTACCGAGCTTTCCACTCACAAACATAAAGTGAGGGAAAAATGTGGTTAAAAAATGATGCATTGTAGACATTTATTTATCTCGGTCTCATATCACTATTTAGAAGGTTCTCAAGGGAAGTGAGTAGTAATTAACCCCCATCATTTTGACCATCTTATTTATTTTATTTCATATCTTGCGACCTATTGTACATATTTACCTAGTGATTTCTAAATATCCTGCATCATCTTAACCCTAACCAGGGCACCGATGGGCAACCAGTCCAATTTTGGGGTGCCCTCGGTCTATTTTCAATTTTCAAGCTGTTTCACCATTTTTTTGTCTTTTCTATCCATTTTTCATTCTTGTATTTTATGTTGTCATCCTTTTTGGATTATACCAAGAGAACCCTATAAATATAAAGTTATGAGACCATAATGAGGGACCTACCATCATTCTACTACTATCACTCACCTAAGGTGCATCCATCTATTGCATTTGGATCCATATAGCTCCATCATCAAGGAACAAGCTGTGAAGTCTACATCACACTTCATAAGCGAGAGGGATTCTATTCTATTCCATGCACACATTCTACTACATTTTCTACATTTGGTTATTGCTCACTATTTCATAAAGTGCGACTTGCACAAGAGAACCTAGGGCACGATATACACACACAAACACACTAAAACTACATTTTCTTTTGAAATGTAGTACAACACTCGATTTGATAATCCCACTATTGTGGGAACCGAGGTCACCCAACCAATTCATTTTGCATTTTCTTTTTTAGGGTTTTGATAATTCTTGTCTTTTCAGTTACCAATATCATTTTGTGATATTTGTAGCATTCGTCATAGTTCGAAAAATTAGTGTGATAGATGACGAAGGTTACATTATCTTGCGACCTTATAAAAACTAGTTATATGGATTTTCCGCATGAAACCATAGTGCTCGATTTCATATCGAGCACTGTGGCTCCCGATCCTATCCCAGGTTACCCAATCTAGTCACATCATATAGTTCTATCATTTCCAACATTGTGGCACAATCGTTCTCCTTTTTGAATTTTGTGCACCACTGCAACATAGTCCGACGATCATGATTATCTATCACCGAGTTCTTTCCTTTCCTTCTTCCATATTTGGGTTTTTATTTTAATAGTTTGCTTCATTTATTTAATTTGCATGCTACTTTAGTATGTCTATTTTATTGTGTTATATTTTCTCCTAGATTAGATTAACTATCTTATATTACCTTAGTCGAGTTCAATTTTAGTTAATCACAAGCTAAATAAGAATAAGAAATTATGAGCCTACCTATCCAAGAAGATGTTCCAGATGTTGGAGAAGCAATGTTAATGAAGACGATCTTTCTCAAGACAAATAAAGAGATCCAAGAACCACCTTAGAGGAAGATAATTTTTAAAATGATATGAACGAATAAAGGTAATTGTTATAAATTTATTATTTATAGTGGAAGCATTGATAATTTGGAATATACAAAGATGGTTAGCAAATTTAATTTGCAAAAAGGTAAGTCATCTAGTTGCTTACATTTTATATTTGTTACAAAAGGGTCATCGAATTCTTGTTAATGACTGATTCATAGTTAAATTTGAGATAGGAAGTAATAAGAACGAGGTTTTATGTGATGTGATGTCTATTGATGTATTTCTTTTTCTCCTAGAAAGACCTTGGCAATATGACAAGAGGGCAATACGTGATGGTAAACAAAATAATTATAGTTTTGAAAAGGATGGTAATAAAAATATTCTAAATCCATTGAAAGAAGTATGTGAAACTATGGAAGAGGCCTCAATGGATCTCATAGGTGATGGTAAAAAAATCCTACAACAAATCAATAAAGAGGAGGTCAACTGTGCAATCTTTGGTATGACAAAAACTTTCATCACCACCACAAAATCGAATGAGTAACTTGCTGAAATACAATTTTTTTAAATGAGATTGCGGACATTGTTGTGGATGATTTTTCAAATGTGTTATCTCCTAATAGAAGCATTGGCCATCGTATTGATCTCATACCAGGAGAAATTAATCTAAATAAGGAATCTTATAGGATAAGTCGACAGGAAAATTAAGATATCAAAAGGCAAGTTGAAGAACATTAATATGAATAATTAATAAAAGAAAGTTTGTGTCCTTACGCAATTCCAACTGTTATATCACCAAAGAAAGATGAAGGATGGAGTGTTTGTATTGATTACAAAGTTATGAACAAATTTACCATCAGGTGTATATTTCGTTTAGCAAGAATAGATTATATAATGGATTGTTTGAGTGGTGTTAGGTAATTTTCCAAGATAGATATGAAAAGTGGATATCACCAGATAAGAATAAGGGAAGGAGATGAGTGGAAGACAAATTTCAATATAGATGATGGTTTGAATGAATGGTTGGTAATACATTTTAAAATGCTCTATGTCATTTTAAAATATTAATTAATGATGTACTAAAAATATTAACAAATAATTTTTATATTATTTATCTTGATGATGTGTTGGTTTATGGTAAAAAAAAGGAAGAGAATATTGAGTATTTGAGAATGATTTTCAGAACACTCCAAGAAGTAAGATTGTTGATCAACCTAAAACAGTGTTCATTTCTTAAAGTGGAGCTGGTTTGTTTAGGTTTTGTTATTTCATGAGAAATACTAAAAATGGATAAAGATAAGGTAAAATACATAATAGAATGACATGCACCCATAAATCCATTTGATGTTATAAATTTTCACGGACTTGCTATTTTTTACAAGAAATTTATAAAGAAATTTTGTTCTTTATTTACATCTTTCTTGGTCACCATAAGACTTGTTTTTCTTAGTAAAGGTGATATAAAATAGTTGAACTTATTGAGTTTGGTGGTTTCCTTGAAAATAAAGTATTAGTAACTACCAACATTCTTAACTCACACCAACATCGTATTTAAATTTTTGTAACTTTTATTATCGTGGCATGATGTTGGTTAAGAGTATGGTGATGTTTACATTTTATTTTCATTATATGATGTTGACCTTTAATGTCTCACCTTAGTGTCATTAAAACTATGTTTCTTAATGTTTTTGAGTATTGAGGATCTAGTTAGCAAGATACCTTACACTAGTAAACTCTTATCTTTTAATGATAACTTATTAAGAAGTGTATATGGTTTTGTCGTAACTAAGTATTCATTTATTTATGTGTATAAAATATATGCATGAACATTTGAAATTAATTATTTATGGGTGAAATGATATAAGTGTGCGCCACTTTTTTGCATTTTTGTGCATTTATAAACTTAAATTTTCAGATTCAAGAAATCTGAAAGGCAATAGCCACAAAACCATATGCATTCATAAAATTCCATGAAATAACAAAATGTTATGTTTAGAGTGTAGAATACATGTAATTTTTCTAAGAAAAAAATATTTTAATTTTCTTAATTTTATTCATACGTTGTTTGTTATTTTATTTTCTCACCGTGAAATTTTAGATATATGTTCTAGATTCGAATATTGAGTTCCTAAAAAAATAAAAAAATTAATTTTTAATTTTTAATTAATTTTTTAGTGAAGATATTTTCATATTAAGAGCCTATGTACATGTTTATGCCAATATATTTCCATATTTATATCTATAATTAATTTTTTTCTTAAATGACTTCAACAAATAGTAAGATTACTTTTTTCAAATTTTTTGATATATTTTACTATTTTTCAAAATTTGTTAAAAGTGTACAACTGATACCATACATTATAAAATTAATCAAAAATAGTAAAACATATTTTTTTAAAATGAAAATTATATTTTTCAAAAGGTAAGAATTTGTTTTATTTTGGTATAAGAATTTCTAATTTCACTAATTAATTTAACCTAGGTACATGGCATCTATGTGACACATTTTGGCCTATAATTATCTTCCAAATGGATTAAGGGCCAAAATATTCCACATACGTTCCATATAAGTTCCAAGTAAGCGTGTTCGTACAAGGGGGTATTTGTGCGAGGATGGTTTGCCTGAACCCCCTCACACGAACACCCCTTTATGATGAACACCCCAAAACCAAAATCTACCACACAAGCACCGCTAATTAAACATTTCATTTTATACTTTGTTTTAAAGTTAAAATTTGATTTTTAAGAATAAACTTTTATAAGTATAGTTTTAAAGAATTGTTTTTGCTAATATCTTTTTATGTTAGTTTTAGATTAAAAATTTTAATGGTTTGAATTTTAAAATAGAGTCTTGCATATTATTTTACTATTTAAACAACCTTTATATTAAATTATAGACAAAATAATATAAAGGTTTACATAGTAAGGGGGCAACGGTAGTGTTCACAGCCTGAAAAAAGAACAAAATCCACATGGGAAGACAAAAGATAAGCAAATGCCACATAGGGCTACAAATAACGACCAATAAGCGAAGAGAGAGCACCAAAAACAACATCAAGAGAAAATAGGATTAGGCAGAAGGAGCCGTGGCACCCGGAGGAGGATGTGCATCATCTCGTGGCGAAGAAAAGGAAGGAGCACGAACCATCTAAAGGCGGATTAAGCAACAAACCATCCTCGGCCGGGCATCTTAATTGTTTGTTTTTAATCAAAATTATATATTATTTTGAATTTTTTTTTAAAATTAGAAATAAAAAACATTCTATTATTTATATATAATTAAATTCACTTTAAAACATAGTTAATTTTATTAGAAATACATTAAAAAAATTAAACAATTGTAAATTATATTTAAATTGTTTTAAAATTAGAAAATTAGTTTTAAAGTTAGTAAAGAATCTAATTAAAAAATACCTAATTTCTATTAAGACTTCTATATAATAAGAGTTACATCTCAGTATATTTTACCATTAAATTTATTCTTAGATCCAAATCTAGCTCAATTTGTTTGTGTAGGTGAAAATTAACGAAATGGAGGAATCATGGGAAATGAGGAGAATAAAAACAAAAATATAACAAGGAAGAGAGAGTGGAACATAATGTTAGAATATCAATTCGTATGGATGAACAAAAAGAGAGAGAGAGGGATGCGAAGAGGATACTCAAAGAAGAAAACATTGGTGCATACATAATTGAGACCATTCAAATCATAATTTTATTTTTCTATCTAGGGTAAATATGAAGTTTTAGCTTTAGCATGCCTTCTAGATAGAAGAATATTAGATTATAAATATAGTATAATGGTTAGTATTTTGTTTTTTTATCGTGCTTCGTACTTTCTATTCTAGTTGAAAATAGATTCATGAGGTTTTGATAAGGTTGTATAGTAGATTGATATTGTGTGAATCATATGTCCTTTATTATTGGCTCTTTTAGATATGTTAACAAGGAACAAAAATAAGTAACCTTGTTATTGAAAAGGACAATGATTTTGGCATTGCAGGATGGTATGTGAACATCTCAGATTGATGGAATTGGTGTAATAGTTTATTCCCTTCTAGTTTTCTTTTTTAGATAAGGGTAAAAAAATTTGTTTTAAAGGGACAAGAAAACCCCGTATAACCGAAATATAGTCATCAAAGCGCAACAAGAGAAAAATTAAAGCAAGGTCACAAGACCATAACAAAGAAACTACCCAAAAGAAAAGATAAGAAAGAACAAAAGATGAAAGAATGATCAAGAGGCCGATCAAATAGACTTGACCTTCCTCAAGAGCTAATTCAAACCGCAGAGATGGACAATCCTAGCTAGGTATAAAGGGTGACTTACCCATGAGGATCCTGACCATGAGATCTTAAACTCATTTTAAGAGGGGCACTAGAAGAATTACCCTTCTTTTTTCTATTCACTACAGTCCAACCATCACACCTATTAGGATAAAATATTCATCGGATGAATCGGAATCCTTCTTTCATAGATTTTATTTTGTCCAAAAATAGGATATTTCTTCAAATTTACGCTTCCATATTTTGACTCGAATGGAGTGTCAATCTTGGATCGGTCTAACTAGGAGAAACATGAGTCACATCTAGAATCTTAAACTTCCCAACATCATTATCTGACTCATCCAATCTTCTCGATGACATATCCGAAACATTCCCAAAGACCAACAAGCTAGATTGGGTTTGCTTCCACCAAGAAACTTTTTCTATCAATTTCATTTTCACTTTCAAGCAATTGAAAGTAACGCAACCCATGGTAAAATAATTCTTGCATCTGAATGGTAATACTTCATAATCAAGAGGTTGGATCGATACCTTATCCAAAACTTTGAGTTCCATGGAAGCGGGTCGATCAAGAGAGGTATCCAGATCCACTAGAATATGTTACCTATACCATTCTTTTTGGCATTACCAATGAGTTTGACTAGTCAATATTGTGTGTTAGTTAAAACTTTGTATGTCTGTATCATTTGTTTGAGTTGGATTTTGGGTTTTAAATCTTTGATTATTTGCATGTTTGATTTATTGTTGATTTAAATGTTATGACTTAATGATTATTGTATTTAGCTATTAATTATGGAAATTTATCTTGACATCTAAATAATAATATTATTATTAATGATATTGTAATCGTTTTAAAATTGTTTTGATAGGACACATTAATATTAAGAGCTGTTACTATCATCACATTGTTTGACTTGTCTTTAAGTACAAATCGACATACCAATGATGACGGATAATTCATATGGAAGTTGATCATTTTTAAACCATGATTATGGTGGTTTTAACACCTCGATTTGGGAAGAGTCACAGACCCAACCGACTCATGCTATGAAATTGATTGTTTTGTTTGAAATCCATTTTTAAGTTATTAATTTTTACTTTTGGGCATTTCAATATTGTTTTCCTCTTGGATGCCATGAGAGTGGGGAGACTTAATCCCTAACCCTAGATTTTTTTCCTAGAATTGTTTTTGGCTATTTTATGGGTGAAATTGATGTGTTTTGGTGGTTTATGGAGCACCAGTGTGGCTTCGCTTCTAGTTTTTCCCCTTTTTGGTGATTTTGTGATTTTGTTGTGGATGGAGAAATTGATAAAGGCCCAAATCACGAAAGGGATGGGCATAAAATGACCAAAAATAATGGATGGAGTTCTTTCCTCTATTTAAAATATGATAATAAATCATAGATTTGAGAGAATAGTAGATTGACGTTTTAAAAAAGCCGTTTAAATGTGCATATATATATGCATTTATGAATCTTTTTGCTTTTAGTATTTTCCATGTTGTTTATTTGTGCATAAACCTAGACATATTTGTTTCTAGGATTTTTAAAATTTCCTACCGCCTTACAAAAAGGAGAGGGCATTTGGATGGACGGATATACGCCTTTATTAAAAAAATTGTTATTATTTTGAACTTTTAACAAAAAAATTGCATACACATGGGCATATGCACTTTTGTGAATTTTTTTAAAATGGCCTATCACTTGAGGGTTTGGTATGGAAATGTGTTTCGCTATTTTTTCCTTGATAGGAATATATACAGAAAACTAGTACTTTTTTAAATTCTTTTTTTTCATCATAGATTGAGCTTGTGAAATTTTGGTCCTTTATGTGGTGTTAAATTTAGTGTGGCTTTGGAAGAACTATGTGGAATGATTGCAGAAGATTTATGTCTCTTTCTCCTTAACTCCAAATCTAAACACACACACACACACACACATATATATATATATGCTGAAACAATTCAAAAAGTTTAATATTTATTTTCTACCTTTTTGATGTTGAAAATTTGGTTTTCTGATATCTGTGGTTTCCAGTTAACTCTTGTTTAGCGTTATAAAGTGGAATTTCATGTCACTTCATCTTGAACTGATTCCAAAGATTTTTTGTAACTTTGAAGTTAAAGGAAGTAATGAATGCTAAAATATTACGAAAAAATCAATTTTTTATAGCGAAACAAGTCCATAAGTTTTACTCGAAATTTAGTTATCTCATAGTGATTGTAGTTTCCCAAATACAATGAAATGAAGAAAAAGAGAATTCTAGTATTGGTTGTTGAAAAATAGGCATTTTTGCGACTTCTTGTTTTCCTTCCAAGAATTTTTGATGTGTTATGCAATTTTGTATTTTTGAATGAAATTATTGATTAAGAAGTAGATGACATTTAAGTTTCATATAACTTCGTTCAAAATTATAAGTACAGGTAGACCAGTCCATTGTTTATATATTGTGAGGATGGCGAGAACTTAATCATGCATTGGTTATGCTCACCATTAGTTGTTCTTAACCATATGAATATGGGAATAATTTAAATATGTTATTACCTTTGATTACTTATAAAATAAGTCCATTTTCCTAATGGCCTTTTTTCAGCTATTCATTTTTGTGGCTGAAACTATTGGCTACTAAATCCTCTTTTGCTTGATAATTAATAAGGTTTATCCTTAACGTAACAAGGATTAAAGTGTTTGTAAATAATATTTACCTTAAATTTAATAAATTAATGTTCTCTTTATAAAATTAATAGAGTAGCCTAGGCTCTTATAACATCAATCTCTCACGATTACATTTTGAACATAGAACTTGGGTTCGTTGCAGTTGCATAATAGAATTCTCTACATTAGTAGATTGAATCTAGGGCTTACTATAATTTTTATAATAAAATAAATGGAAGAATTGTTTATTTTTTATTTTAGAAATGTGGCTCTAAAACTTGGAAGGTTAGATTTTCCTTGAATCACTTGTATGAGATAAACTTTTTTAAGCAATAAAAAACATGATTAAGCAAGGATGCTCATCGCAGTGAAACCTTGGATTGTTTAGCTTCTGGGAAATAAAATAATCTTCCCTAAACTACGTAAAAGAGGGACTACTAGTAAACAATTATTAAAATTTTAAGAAAATTGTAATTGGTTAATTATAGCAATAATGGTAAATCTTCTTCACTAGGTCCTTAGTCCTAAAAGATTTAAAATGTGGACTTAAATTCAAGAACTATTGCAAATCTTTAATGGACACAATATTTTTGGGTAATACGGAGGAGATAAAATTAAATTAATCTTGTTCCAGGTAACAAATATTTTATGGATTAATATGGATATGGTATGATATTAATATAGCTTGTCATTATCCCATCTTCATGAAGTCCTTGAGGTACAAAATGAATGGATTATTTGGGATAATTATTTATAATTTTAATTTAATTCTTGGAATAGTTGAGTGAACTTATTAGTTCAATAATTTAGAATAAATATGTGGATTTAGTTAACAAACACAATAGGAAATTAAATAATTTTTTAGGTAGAACCATAGCTTAAGATGAACAAATTCTTATCTTTGGTTGTCAATTTAGAATGAATCTTATTGATATTATAAGGAGATTCGATGGAAACTCTATATCCGGTTGTTTCGGTAAACTACCTCATTATGAGGATGAAAATGAGACAATTAATTTATTTACAAAAATTAAAATATGTGTAATTGATAGGTGACCTTGAATAATATTTATTAACATAATTAAACTTCTCATAATACGTGTGTGATTATATTAGTATGACTTATGTGTAAATGAGAACATGTCTATGTCTAAATATTATACGTATCGTATCCTTGAAAGGTATTGAATGAATTTTATTAGTGTTTTCTTAAACCTTAGATCCGGTAATATTCATCCTTATTTAACATTTGATATGGAGATAAAACAAGATATCCTTATTGACGAGTGCAAACCATTAGCATTGTTATGTAATATAATATGAAAATTGACTAGAGAAATAAAATAAGAAAGTGAACTAAGCTCTAATGGAATACCCTTTGGTGATTTCCACCCTCATGTTAAATTTATCCCTTCTCAAAATTGCCTATTAAACTTAAATAATTTTCTCAACAAAAATGATGGCACGGTTAATTTATTTCCTTGTGTTGCCTTTGTCTTTTACATTAATATGGGGTCGCACATAGGTAATCACATTTAATTGTCAAATAAGTTTTAATTTTGATAATCTTGTTATTGTCACATACCATTGTGTTCATGTAATAATGGATTGTCTGTATTTTATACATTTAAGCTAATTTAAAAATAAGATATTCCTTAAATTTTTACAAGGATATTGGTTTGATCCTATGGACATTTTGGGTCAGCTATATATGGGCATTACAATTGGTATAAAAGCGAATGTTCATGCGCTTAAACCTCTCTAACTTTTTAGTGTTGTGGAAGTTATTCATGATGGTAGTGGAATTGAAAGAGTAATGTAATATTTTTTTGTGATATGACAAGTGTGGTACTTGTGATTATATGAATGCACCTATTGTGCAAACCACTTAGTTGATGTGTGTTTGGACAATTGTATTTTCTCTCGTTCTTGTGAATTCAACTTGAATTTTACATATGTTACCACCTTGTTGTATGAAGGAAATGTCTTGTAAACTATGGAAGTGTTGTAATGTTTTATTATCATGTGATATTGCGTATGTGAACAAGTGTGTTACAAGACAAAGCGATTCTTAGTGAAATTTTTCATATCACGATAGTTTCCACCGTGTGGTGTTGTATTACGGTGTCATGTCACTATGTTGTGTTGTTTTGGTATGTGTATCATGATGTTAAATCACTATGTTCTTTGTATATATGTAATCATACAATTTGTAATTAATACATGTTGTGAATTGGGGGAGAGTGTAATTTTATCACCTCCTCTAGTGTCTTGTACTTGCACTCTTAGTAAATTATGTGGGAATGTGGTGTTGAAATTCATTGTATTACCTTTTTTTATATATATATATACACAAGTGCATGCCATTGTGGTAGTAATATGGTTATGTAATGTGTTTTGTACCATACACTAACTCACCCTAAGGAAAGAAATCAATATAAACGAATGTGTCAAGTGATAAAATTGGCCCGTTGAGAATTAACTCAAGACAAGTATGACCCAGGAAGTGGAGTCTAGTTTACATTAAAAAAATACACTTCTATTCATTTGGTATGTGTGGCATTTAATCCACGGGATTCACGCGTATTGTGTTACGTGGACACCTTAATCTCAAAGTGAATAGAAACATGTATCTCCTTTTCTCTCTCCTTAACTAGTTTTCTTATAGACGACCTTGTGTGGTTACGGCTGTATTGAGCCTTTTAGGAGTTTTCGGTGGTGATTCTAACAGAGACTATGATAATTATTCTATTTGATCAGCTATTACATTTCATTCTAATTTTGACTCGATGAGAAATTACCCCGATGACCAACCTCTTGGGAGGTTATTGTAGTACCTTGTGATGTGAGCCTTTTCATACATATTCTATTTGTAAACTTGGTTGTGTTTGAAACCAACAATTTTTATTTTTTATTTTTTACTATGCATCGAGTATCATTTCTCTCTTATAATGTTAATGTTATTTTAATGAGGACACTTTTCCACTTTCCTTGAATTATTGGGTGTATTATTTAATTTTTGTTTTCTTGATACTATAACCTTTAGAAATTTTTGAGCCACTTGGATATTAATTTCCAATGTGGACCTTCTTGAAGGATTGAATGAGTTTGTTCAACCATGTTTTATGTGCTTTCATGTTTTCCATCAACTGATATGGTCCATGTGTGGTATATAGGGTACTTATGATTATTATATTCTATTTATGGGGTTGTTTGGTGAGTGACCTAGCTTGGTTATTATACTATGATTCTAATATTCAGGTAACAAATCTCTTTGGTGAGTGACCCAACCTAGTTTAGATACTATGATTCTTATATTAAAGTGTTGGGGATCTTTTGTGAGTGACTCACCTGGCTTTGGTACTAGATTGTAATATTAAGATGACGGGGCTCTGTAGTTACTTGACTTGGCCTGGTTACGCACTATGCCTCTTACTATAATGGGAGGTATAAGGATTTTTTTGGGATGCTTATGGATATTTGAGAAGTGGATATATGTAATTTTTTGTCCTTTATGGTTTAGCGGCCTTCTGGATGCTCTATACTCATGGGCACCTTGGCCTTTATGTTATGTAGATTCGATTTTGGCTTGATAATTATTCGTGTTTTCTTTTTTATCCGTATTGAAATAATTTCATTGATAAAATAGAAATGGTAAAATTTCAAGATTCTCGAGAATTTTCTTATGACGGTCCATTTTCATAATTATGGTCTTCTATAAGATGGTGTACTTCTGGGTTGAGAGGTCCACTAATCATCATCTTGGATGTCCTAACATCATAAAATTAAGATTCTTAGGAAAATATTGACATGGTAATCTACAAAACGTCTATAAAAAATATTTATATTCTTGAGTTATTTCGGCATTATTGATGAGAAATGTGTTTATTTTGGGCAACGAGGCCCATCTAGGAATGTATTTAGTTCATAATCCTTTTTTTTACCTAATACTTACCATGCTATAAAATAATTACTATCAATTTATCCCTTGATGGGTGTGTTTCAGATAAATCATTATGAAATTCTCTCTAGATACAAGGGTGTTTTATTGGTAAGAAAGTGTGAAACTTATATAATAATCTAACGTTCTTGTCTTCCTATCCTAGATGGAAATGCTTATAGCTCTTGGGAGACCCTATATGAGCTTCATGTGTCCATTTTTTTAGTGGTCACTTGATTACATTGAACTCTTCTTTTAAATATTTTTCTTGGAACATTGTAAAAAAACCCTATGGGACATTGTTTTGCATTATAAAGTTATATTGTAAAATTAATAAACTAGGACCTATTTCTTTTGAAATGGCAAGAATAGATTTTTATTTTTAATGTTAATTTGAACATTATAATCAGTATCCTCACTTACACCTACTTCCTATGAAGAGAAAAGATTTATTTTATGAAAATCACGACTATCTCTTCTCTCTCTCTCTCTCTCATCTCACTTTTAGAAGAGTGGTTATATACTCGCTCTTATGAAGATTTTTTATACGCGTAGTGGTGTTGGTATTAGTTTCTATAAATTCTCGGGATATGTAGAATAAATTATTATACCTATAAGTACATTAGTAACTTGTTGGTTACAAATTAGAATAGAGTTTTAATAGCTTTATGTATGTGAGCTTATGTAGACATCATAGGTAAACAACCTTGATTATGGGGAAACATTATTGCTTGTGACAAAAAAATTCTAGAAAATAAGTATTGCAAATGGTTATATATTTAGAATTTTATATTTTTTTAATTGAAAAGCATATCCATATATTAAAGATGAAGTACAATGCTAATCATAGAAAATCGGGTGAAAAAGATCACACCCCATGAGAAGGATCAAAGTAGCCATAAAGAGGCTACGAGTAGCATAGTGTCATATCAACAAAAGAATTTTCAATCAAAAAATTTTAAAACAGAAATGCAGAGAACCAAAGAAAACTTCAACATGGAGCTAGGCAGCAACAACAAACATGGAAGAAGGTAGTGGTGGCGGTGGGCTCTTTGGATGGTCACCCCAACCACCAAGAGTAATGTCGTTGGTGTCATCGGACTTCTCCCAGCCATCATCTATCTATCTGCTCCTCCTTTTTCCCTGTCGGGAGGGTGAGATAGCCAAAGAGAGCCATGAAAACTTTGATTGGCCAAAACCACCACTGCCAAAGCCCAGCCGACCAAAAACCCCGGTAGCAAGTGGAGTCCAAGACAAAGGCGAGAGAGGGGACCCACCGGTGAGGAGAGGTGCTATGTCACCCACGAGCCAGCCTTAGTTGAAATTACGCCACCCATGGAGCGGGAGTGGTGGTGAGGGGAATTTGGCAGAACATGACTAACAACACAAGGGGAACTCCCCCAATGGTCCAAAAGAGTTTACAAGTGCTCAACTTCTATGTGTACTTTCTCTGCCTACACCTGGATCTAAAGTGAAACATTGGAGATGACAACAAGCTTGTTAGAAATAGCAAAAATTCTATCCACTGTCTCCTTATTAAAAATAGCAGCATTTCTAGATTTCCAAATGTGATATAAAATAGCTACTCTGAAAGAATGCCAAATGTTGTAAAAGTTTACAGGAACAAAGGACAGATCCCCCAGAAGAATTATTTTCCATGTGAAGAAGGTGGGAAAAAAGGTTGGAAAAGGGTATGAATCCAGTGCTAGGTAGATTGAGCATGAGGGTAGAACCAAAAGAGATGAAGAAGAGTATCAATGTGGTTGCAGAGAAAGGGCTCGCATGGCGGGGAGCTCCCGTAAAAGAATATTCTATGTCTTTTATTTTTTACCTCGAATGCATGCTTGATATTGAGTGTAAACTTTTTGATTTTGTGTCCATGTATTAGTTTATATAATAAGGTATTAACCTTACATGATGTGCATAACATAACCTACATGTTGGAAATTTCATCCGGTTTTCCCTTTTTGTTGTTATGGCTTATTAGCCCCGGTATACATCTTACTTTATACCTTGGTAGACATCTTACTTTGTTAATAAACTTATTCTTAGACTCATTGATCATCAAGTTTGTTGTAGTAATTGCTTATTCATTTTTCCTCCTTTAAATTCATATTTTTGTGGAATTGAGTTTTTGAGTGGAATGTTTTTGCTCCTTGTTGATGATTCATTTCTACCATCATAAACCCTTTCCATTATATATCATTAGGATTGTATCTTGTGTCTTTTTTTTTTTCAAAAATAAGCTTGTACTTTATTTTAGGAATTACCTCTTGTTGGACCTAACAAGTCATTAATGACCTCGGTTTATGGGAAGATTTTGGCAACATATGTTAAGGATATAAATAAATTTTGAGATCTTCCTTTCCGTTCATAGGGAACATATTTTTTTTTCTTGAATCTCCTTAGGAGGAGGGAAACTGCTTTTGAGTTACATTAGAACTACTTTGGGTGATGCTTCAAATTAAATGCTATAACTTTGATTGGATTAATTAAAAATCTAATCACTCCATCCTTACTTGGGTTATAATTTGAAATATTTGGATTTTTTTTTATTATCCCATACGGTGGTAAAGAACTATGGGACCCTCCATCTTCTTTGAGTAAACCACTTTGTTTTATAGTAGGTTACAAGAAAAAAATACTACCTTAATGATTTAGTTTGGTTTATTAATTTAATGATGGTTATGAGGCTCATTATTCTTCTACTTTTAAGCTGTCATGAATTTATCTTATTATCTTCTTTGAAACTAAGGTTAGCTTGAAATTTTCCTATTCCTCTTATTAGAGCCATGTTTGGGTAGAGAAAGTATTCATTGTTTTTTTAAGTATAAATTTTTTTATCCCTAATTTCAACCACTTCTTATGGTTATGGTTCGACTATTGAAGGTACATGGTTTGTTTAAAAGGTGTAGAAAATTTTTACTTATATAATATTGTTGAACTTGTCCCTTTCAGGTTAATGTAATTCAAAAAAGAATAAAAGATAACATTTTTGTTTTGTTATGCACTTGTGGATTTTTTGTCGTTGTTTTAAAATTATTTATCTTATAAAAAATTGTGTTAGGATGTATCTTCTCATAAGGAGATAATTAGTCTTAGAAGCGCTATGATAGAATGAAACATTAAATAATTTTCTCGAACAAAAATTGTTTCAATCCTTTGTTGAAGAAATAATTTGAAATTTATTCCAATATGTTAGACAAAATTGAATATAGATAAATTGTCTAAGGATGGTAAAGTAGGTGGTAAGTTTAAGTAATAGACTAAATACTCATAAGAAATCTTTATTATTGCTTGAAATTTTTATGAAGCATTGGGGCAATGATAAATTTTAGAGGGGAAGATGTCACTCCCTTCTTTGGGAGTCCTAAACATGACACCTTTCTCGGTCACCATAACGATTTTTTCCTTAGAAAAGGTGATATAAGATAGTTGACCTTATTGAGTTTGGTGGTTTCCTTGTTATATAATGTGTTAATAAAATCTTAGATTCTTAACTCGAATTAGCATCATATTTAAACTGTTGTAACTTTTCTTATTGTTTCATGATGTCATTTGACAATATGATTATGTTTAGTTTTTTTCCGTGTATCTTGCTGACCTTGAATTTCTCACATTCATGTCATTGAAACTATGTTTATTAAATATCTCGGTATTGAAGACATGGTTATAGGAAGAGACCTTAGACTGGTAAAATTTTATATTTTAATGGTTATAGTATTTTTTTTTCATAAATAAGTATTCATTTATTTAGGTGTAAAAGTATGCATGGATGTGCATCTAATATTTCTTACTTTTATTCTAGTTTATAATAGTATCGATATTTCAATAAGTTGGTATGGAATATTGATATTGTGTGTATCATGTTTCCTTTATTGTTGGATATTTTAGATATGTTAAGAAGGAACAAAAATAATTAATCTTGTTGTTGAAATGCTAATGATGTCATCATTACTAGATGGTATGCAAACATTCTTATCGATAAGATTGGCACAATAGTTTATTCAGCTATGTTTTGCATTACAAATGAGTTTTACTAATCAATAGTCCATGTGTGATTTCTTTTAGTTGATTTTAACTTTATGACTTAGTGATTATTGTATTTAGGTGTTATTTATGGAAATTTATAATGGCATAGAAATAATAATAATAATAACTATTATTATTATTATGTTAGAGTCATTGTTTACATTGCATTTATTGTAGGAATTAATATTAATATCTATTATTATCATCACGTTGTTTGAAATGGCTTTAAGGATAAATTGAGAAACTAATGATGATGGAAAACACATATGGCATTGATTATTTTCAAGCATGATTATGTTTGTTTTAGTGCCTCTATTTGGGAAGAGTCGTGGACCTGAAGAACTCATGTTATGAAATTGATTTTTTTAAACCCATTTATTAAGTCATTATTTTCTCAATTTTGGGCATTTCATTATTATTTTTTCTTGTATGCTTGGAGAGAGAGGAAAGTTAAGATATAACAGTAGATTTTCCCTTGGAAAATTTTTGTTGGTTATTCTATAGAAAGTGTTGATATATTTTTTTGGTTGGTGGATGCAGTACGTCGGTTTAGTTTCATCTAGTTTTTCCTTGATCCTTTTGCATTTTTTGTGGATGGAGAAAATTTTAAAGGCCAAAATTTGGACACGGATAGCCATAAAATGGAGATAAAACATCTCCTTGTGGATGAAATCTCTCATGGGCTTAAATGAAGGTTGCTTGTGCAACCACTAGTGGTTATTTCATGAATGTTTTTCCTTTTCATAGTAGTAACCATTAGATATAAGAAAATAATGTATGATTTTCTTTACTAGTCTTAAAGAATGAACAAACTCAAAATAACCAACTGTTAATACTAGTTAGCAAGTTTCCAATAAAATGAATGAAAACTTGCACTAGGAATGATAAAACTAAAAACAAAAGTAATTAGCTACTAGTATCGAAGTGTTTGACAAGGATTAATCTATAAGCCCATGTACATCAAAGAGGTTTCACTTCAATGGTCACTTGAAATCCACATCTAATCGGTAAGAATTGAGCAATAATGAAAAATCATGCATAAGGTAAACAAGTCTAACATTCTCATAGATCAAAAAGGAGGGTACATATGGAGTTAGTTCGTGTAACTCCCGTTCTTGGAAAATCATTCCGTTTAAGAGGGAATATGAGTTACAATTACGAATAAGGAATTATAGACACTAAATCATGCACTTTGCTATATTTCTAGTCCTCATCACATACTACTATTCATAAGATTCCTAAGAGATAAAAGTATTAGTTGGTCACCGGGTTTTTCCTCTTTGTTAGTGTAGACACTAATATTTGGTATCATTCCTCCACTTTACCCCGAGTTTTCTCACTTTCATAAAATTTTCCCATTTGAATTCTTTTTCCCTCCTAAATTAAATTAATTTACCCATTCCATTTCCCACAAAAATCCATATCCAATTAATCAATGTTAGTTGATTAATCCCTAAACAAATCTAATCCTCATTACATGCTAGATATGCCCCATATTAATCCACTAGTGAATTTAATATTCAAATTTGATCCATGTCAATCTACTTATGGATTTTGATCCGTAAACTTCTACTTTGGAACTCTACGAAATCAAACAATTATGTTGTTCTACTTTCAAATTTGGAAAATGACAGATTAATTCAAGATTAGAGATTTAGGGACTGATTATATAGTGCTTAGGAAAAATTGTAGAGAAATCCTAAATAATTCTATACATAACACAAGAAGTTTTATCCTGAAAAACCCCAATGAGGGAAAACTAATCGGAAGAGCAATTGCTCTTTCTTCCCACTTGTATTGTCTAATTAATCAATTTGTACATATTAAATTAGTATGAAAAGAAGAAAAAATGTAAACCTTCTCTCTAATTACTTACTTTCTCTATTTTCTTACACCTTTCTCCTATAATTCCACTCCATCACTGAAGAATCTTTGCTCACTTGCTCTCATATTAATACTCTGCTTATCGATCTCTCTAGATCTTTAAATGATCAATTTTCTTTCTCCTTTAATGCATTTATAGGCCTTCCCTTTCCTCCCCATGTGCACTAGAGGAAGTGAAAGGGCATGTAAGGAAAAATACATAGTCAGTGCTTCAAATTCACATCCATTTGTGCTCGATTATTTTTTTTTTTTTTTCGAACTCTCAAGACTGCGCCACCCCGAGCAGAGCGGTGGTTTTAAGACCACCACCGTGGCTAGGTGGTAGTTGCAGGACCGCCCCTTCAAGGAAGCACTTCTATAACCATCACTCTACAAAAATGGCATTTCTTTCTAGAGCCTCTTGTTCACATCATTTCCTTTATTTTCTTCAATTCTCCTTCTTAGTGTTGATCGAACTGGTTAAGTTGTGTGCTTTTATGGATCCCTATAGATCATACCTCCCTTCTTAGGAAGATTTTAATCTCACAAAATCTTAGTGGGGGAGTGTTAGAGGAATTGAATCCCTCTATTGTTCCTTCAAGTACCATTGGGTCTGCTTTGATGTCTTCTCTCATCAAACCTTCCAAGACTCATGTGGATCTCTAGTTTCTTCTCGCAGTGCTACATCCTCCTTCGAATTTCCTCAAGTACAATCCTCTTTTGAAGTCATATCCTATATGTTTCCTTCTTTATCATGCATAGATGGCTTTAGTAGGTGTGAGCTCATGCAACTTGTTATCATGTACATCTGCATGAAGTATGGCCTGAAGGTTTCTTTTCCAACTCCTTGCTCAAGTATGGAAAAATTCCCATACTATAGTGGTTTAGTCCTTTTTTTCTTTATTTCTGAGATGAATTGGTTGAATCCTCTCTATGCATGCAACTACTATAATCACCACTAATCCTTGTATCTCCTCTTCTTCTTATTTCGTTAGGTTTAGTGAGTCAATCGGTAGATATGGTTGACTACATAGCGGAAGTTTGTTTTAATCCTTGAATGGGAAGTTCCCGTGGTTGATTCTTCTATAAGAAATGACATGTGCTATCCAAAATATCCATGACCAATTTGATTTTCTTCCAATGAAAGTAAATAAAACTGGTGATTTTCCTAAATAATTCTTTATTCTTGGTTGACACTTACCATAGCCTTCTTTGATTAGCTCTAGTGTGCCCAGGATGTTGAAAATGACTCCGTCCTTGACCCATCTATACCGGTTTTCCTTCCTTTTGAACATAACATCCTTCACATACAAGTAAGGACTTCCAAAGACAATGCAAATGCATAAATTAGAATGATATCATCCTCTAATACATCAATATATTGGGTATTTATCCCAAACTAAAACTTACACTTTCTTGTAACTTATATTTCTACACCCCTCTTCACCCATCCCAATGGGTATGGATGTGGATGCACATAAGTATATAGGCCAAGTTGTTCTACAACCACATCAGAAATCAGATTTGACTGAGAACTAGAATCTACTAAAGTGTTTACCCTAGTCTTCTTGATTTCGATTCTTATTTTGAAAAGCTTACTCATCTCTTCTTCTTCTTCTCCCCTATACATGTTAGTGGCCATGCATCCTAGCCTTTCATCTACATCCAAATCATCATCAATATCCACCTCTCCTTCTATCTTCACAATATCCATGGATTTCTTAGAACCCTTGGTTCCGTGATTTGGGTGTAATTCTGGATGCAACTTCTAACATGTGGCATCCGTATGTCCATTTATATCACAATTCTTACAAAAATTTAGGATCTTTACAAGTATGCAAATCAAGTAGTGGATTGTTTACCTTTCCATTTACCCATGCTACTTTTCTTCCCTTGTTATTTTTCCCGCTAATCTATTAACTGGTCTCCCTTTGGATTTATCTCTCCTTGCTTCTTCTTGTGATCAATGTAGTGTGCTTGTATACAAGATTCATTGAGATCCCTAGGATTCATGGAGATTACCTTCCTCCCAAGGTGAGTGTGAAGTCCTCCCAAATACTTGGTCAAAATGTCCTCATCCTCCAGGTCCATATTAAGCAACATGGCTTGTCTCTGAAAATCCATAGTGTAGTCTTGTATGTTTTGAGGACTGCCCTATCTAAAGTACTACCACTTAATCATCATATTAGTCTTATGGCTAATAGGATAGAATTTAGCTCTAATAAATTCTTTAAAACCTTCCCAAGTACTAACAATAGGACATTTCTTCCTTTCACAAGTGGCTAAGTGGGTTTCCCACCAAACCAAAGCATGAACTTCCATCTTGAGATGTGTAAAGGTAATCCTTTGTGTCTCAGTAACATTATGCACAATAAAATAGACTTCCTATCATTTTAGCCATTTATAAAGTAATTTTGCATCTACTCATCCTTCACAATTCTTTATTTCCACTTTCATTTCAAATTTAAATGGTGTATGAGTAGATTTTACCTTTTCACTTACAATTGGCATCTCCTCTTCACGCTCTTCCCATTCTTCCTCTTCGTGGGTCTTTCCCATACCAAATTTTTTGTGCAGTGCTCAAACCACTGAGTCCATGGAATCTTTCTTAACCGAAGCTATATTTTTCAGATCTAAAATCTCTTCTTGTTTTCTATGTAATCTATTCATCATGGTCTCTACGAACAAAGTTCTCTTCCTCCATTTGAGCTTGAATTCACTATTTCCACTTCTTCATAGAAATATATGGCTCATGCAAGGTAAAAATGTTCACCTTTGGACCTTGTCACTATCATCCAAATCACAAGAGAGAATCGAATACCACAGTCCTAGATATATAATCGATCGATACAAAAATGATCCGTAAACTTCTACTTTGGAACTCTATGAAATCAAACAATTATGTTGTTCTAATTTCCACTTTGGAAAATGACATATTGATTAAATATTAGAGATTTAGTGATTGATCATCTAGTGTTTAGGATAGAATTGTAGAGAAATGCTAAAATATTTCTACACAAACCACAAAATGTTTTATCCTAGAAACCTCTAATGAGGGAAAACCGGTATGGAAGGGTAACTGCTCTTTCTTTCAACTTTTATTGGCTAATTAATAAAATTATATGGATTACAATAAGTAAAAAAGTAACAACCAATGTAAACCTTCTCTCCAATTAATTGATTTCTCTATTTTATTACACATTGCTCCTACAATTCCACTCCAACATTCAAGAATCTTTACTCACTTGCTCTCATATTAATACTTTGCTTATCGATCTCTCTGGATCTTCAATGATCAATTCTATTGCTCCTTTCATGCATTTATAGGCCTTCCCATGTTGTCCCATGTACTAGAGGATTTGAAAGGGCATGGAAGGGAAGAGAAACAGTTGACCGCTTCAAATTCACGTCCATTCATGCTCCATTCTTATTTTCTGTTCAAAAATCTCGGGACCGTTGCCCTTTACTTGACCAAAGGTTTCAAGATCACCGCCCTAGCCGGGTGGTGGTTGCAAGACTGCCACCCCGACATGGCAATGCTACTATAACCGCCACTTTTCATAGAGTGGCGGTTCTTTCTAGAACCTTTGTTTACCTCATTTCCTATAGTTTCTTTAATTCTCTTTCTTGGTGCTGATGGAACTAGTGAAGTGGTGTGTTTTCCTATATCCCTATGGATTGAATATGATATTCAAGTTTTATCCATGTCAATCCACTTACGAATTTAATAATCTAATTTAATCCATATTCATCTTCTTGTGAATTTAATATTCAAATTTAATCCATGACAATCCACTTATCAAGTTAATATTTAAATCTAATCCCCATTCACCTAATACTTTTCTAAATCATGATACCTAAAAAACCCCAAATTAATCTCAACCTTAGGCTATAAATAAGAGCCTCCCCCTATTTCGAACAAGATGGAAATCATATCAGATATTTGACACTCTTATTACACTGAGTATTCTAATGATATCATTCTAATGTCTATGTGATTCCTCTAAGTCATCTAATTTTCTTGCATCCTTTCTGTTTCTCCCTATTTTGGGTCTTTTATAGGTCTCTGTGCATCAATTCAGTTATGTATCTCTCTCATATCTTTCATGAGAAGATTACGTTATTCATTTTCAAACTTTTATTCTAGGTCATCTACCCTGATTGCCTTTGATTGGCTCACTTTAGCCTCAGGTCACCATCGACCCCTATCTGATTTGGTTTTTTTTGTTGTATCTAGATTAGATCAGCTTTCATATCTCAAATTCAACTCTCGCTTTCTATTTTTCTTTAGATTCTACATATAATCCACATCCAATTTACTAAATATTTGTTTGATTTATGTTTATTAAACACGTCACTAAAAAAATTAGGAAGCTTTTGTTTCCCAAAATCAACTTATTCGAGTAGCCCACCATATCTATTTCTTATTCGTTTCATGTTTAGTCTTGGCTATTGTGTAGGTTTTCAATTTACGGCAGGGATGATTTACTTTTTATTCACCCATACCATATTCATCATCATCCACATCAAGACGTTGCTAAAACACCTCTCATATTTTGAGGTTTCCTTGATTTCTAGTTTAGTCTTCACTATCCTGAAGTAGGAAGTAGAAAATATTTATAAACATTAGGCCACATCGGTGGGAGGGACCCCTCTGTCTATTAATATTTATTTATTTTTCAAGTTATCTTATTTACTATGTGTATTTGTAGGTTCTACATAGGTTGATGGAGTCTCGTGATGATTTTTGGAGATAACATTTTGTGAGTATATTTTTCAAGGTTATTAGTTTTGAAGGGTGACTGTTATATTGAGTTCCACACAAACATTCACATCTCAAGACTATTTTATTCTCTTTCAAGTTCTTGTCACGCTCTTCTCAAGATCTTCCCGAGATCCTCTCCTACACACCTAAATCCTCTTCCTATATCTCTCTATGAGATTCTCTTCCTAGCCCACTTTACGGATTTCTCCACCCATCTCATTTCGCACTCCACCTTGCTTCTCCCTACCTTAAACAAGCTTTGTAATTCTTGTGCAAGATTGATCAAGTTTCTCTTGGGATATACATCGATCCCTCTTCATTGCTACACCCAAACACTTCGATTCGAAACTAGGATGGATCTTGATGAGGCCATAAATAGGCCATAAATTACCATTATTTTTTCCTTTCAAGCTACCTTTGAAAGTGGATTTAAATGTTTATCTAAGAACCGAATGGTCTAATACCAAAATAGAGCCTCTAACTTATAATTTTTATAATTTGCTTGAGATAGAATATAGAATATATATCTTCTTCATTATTTAGAAGTTTTTGTTATATATTTTTTTAACTAATCCTATTGATTATCTAGGAAGATGTAAAGTCTCGTGTATGCAGGCTATAAAGGAAAGATAATGCTAGTTCTGGAAAAGTGGAATTGATCATGGATAGTATATCTAAACTCAAATATGATTTCATATCTAAATTCCTCTAAAAATATTATGCAAGTTAAAAAAACGTTATCTCAATCCGAGATCATATGAAAACATTATAGGTATTTTTAGTTAGCTCCGCATACAATTGTAGTTAGCTCCAGAACTTGTAGTTTTAGTTCTTGAACTTGCAGTTTTGAACCTACATAACATGAGAAATTGTGAATAATCAAATAATCCAATAGAAAATATGAGAGAGTATTTTGTTAATAGCAATGTGTTAAACAAAAACCTCGTTCAAATTTGGTACAAGTTTTACCAATAAAAAGAAATATAACTTGTAGGAGATGCGAATCCAAGGAAAAAGTGTATCAAACAAGTACTAAATGTTCCATAAAAAAAATAGAAACGTCAAATGGAAAATGTTAGAGATGTTTTGTTTCATAGTAACGGTTTTAACAAAAACCTCATTTTTATTTTCTATAGGTTTTACCAATAAAGAGAAAATCTAACTTTTAGCGAGATGTAGTCCAAGGAAAAAGTGTATCATACGAGCACCAAATATTACATAGTCAAAAAAGAAAAGTCAAATGGAAAATCTGAGAGAGATTTTTATTCATAGCAATGTGTTTAACAAAAACTCATTAATATTTACTATAGGTCTTACCAATAAAAATAAATCTAACATATAGTGAGCTGCAATCCAAAGAAAAAGTGTATTAGACGAGTACCAAAAGTTCCACAATCAAAAGACCAAAATCAAATTAGAAATCCGGAAGAGGTATTTGATCAAAGTAATTTTTTTCAGGAAAAACCTCCTTCCAATAAAGTAGGAGAAAAAATCATTCTCATTCTTGTTACAAACAAGCAAGGAGAATATTTAAGAGCAAATCTTCCTAAGATAGCGAAATAAGACTTTGATTCCAAGTAATATATCTCTCTCAATATTTTATGGAGATGGAGATCTTAGTTGTTAGTATTGTAATAAAGATAAGATCATATTATATTTCTTAAAATAAGTAGTTGGTTAGATTCATGAATTATAGATGCAACCTCCCACACTTTGATAAGTAATTTTTCCCTACCAAGAATAATAGATCTATTCTTTCTCAATCTTCTGAGTGAAATTGTTCTATAGGTTTTGAATTAAGTTTGAAAGTATGAATTAAGTCCTCTTCCAAGGAATGAGCTGGCCACTCATTCCAAGGAATAAATTTTTATGTTCAAATGTTTTATGTTTCTTTCTTTATTTTGTTTTCCTTTTGTTGTGAACTTCTGATTTCATGTTATGTGATCTTTCTTTCTGTACAATTTTTGTTGTGAACCTGCAGGTGTCTTATTTATCTTTCATTTATTTTAATTTAGAAATTTCATTTATGCAAGTGTGTTTCTTTCATGCAAGTTTTATTTCTACAAGTGTGCCTTTACATTTTTACATGTGTGATTTATTTTATGCAAGTTTGGATTGTGTTTAAAGGAGTTGTTTTCCAAATATCTTCTTTTCTCTTAATGCATATAGCCATCGGACACCAGCCCTGGATTGAAATTATTAATGAAGAGGATTGATGAACCTTATCATTTTTGCTATGTTTTCCGGGGACATGGTGTTCTTAAGAGATTCATAGTTTTTAAGAGAATATTCTAGTGATAGTAGAAGACCTCTTAGAAATTTTTTTGATAGAAAGTATTTGGAGGTAGATATTTAAACTTTTTTTTTTTTTTTTGTAAATAGATTAATATTTTTTTCATGCAATATAGATTAGAATTTTATTTTTGTAATTAGGAATGTTAGATTGTAAATATTTACCTCTCAGACAAACTAACTCTATGTATAAGAAAAATGATTGTGATGTTTGATCAAGAAGGTATAATGGCAGGGAAAAAAAATTCAGATCTAGATTCTATTTATGAAGAAATGGTAGAAATATGATATTGAATCTGAAGTAGATCTAGTTGATGAAATATCAAATTCCATTGTTGATAACAACCACCATTCCAACTTGTATCAATGGACACCTCGGTGGTCTTATTGAACATAATTTTAGTCAAAATTGGCTTATCAAGTTTGTAATAATGAAGTGGTAGGATTATTGATTAATTCCATCCATATTCAAGGACTTCATTAGAGCAAAAAAAATTCACTCATAATAAATCCACCCATCCAAATTAGGTTTTTCCCATAATAAATTTCAATCACTTTGAACCTTATCCATTAGAAAAATTGTTTTCATGTCTTTCAATTTGTTCATTTTCGTATAATTTTGTATAACATTAATAAGAAATTATTGTGAATATCAATGCAAATACTTTTTCATGCTAACATCCACAAGAATTTCTAGAGTTGTTCTTGATACCAGCATGCATTTTTTTGCACACTAACCATATCAATCAAGGAGTAGTTTGGAGGGACCCACAGATACATAACACAATCCATCTCCTAATACTACTATTTTGAGCTTTGAAGATTACTATGGTGTTTATGAAAATGCACAATTCAAGTTGGGCTTTAAATACCTACAAATTCTCTACATATTTTACCGAAATCTTCTTGGAGTTATCAATTATATAAAGAGGTTTTATGAAATCTCGGACATTGCTTCCTATTTTACATAGGCTGCATTTAAATGAATATAGTCTGATGATGGATCAAATTTTATCTAATCCTTCTCTACTATCATTTTAGCAAAAAAAAATCCTGAAGATTTGATTGGAAAACCAAACTTGCTTTGGCCAATCAATGGCAAAAAAATAAAAATATATTTGAAAAAAATTGATTGGAAAACCATCTTGCTAGCCAATCAATTGCAAAATAAAAATAAAAAAACTTTGACCGAAAATAGTTTGCCGAGCAATCAAAGGAAAACAAACTTTGATTAGAAAACTAGGTTGTTGGCGATCAAAGGGAAAATGGGGGTGGCTCTTCTTCAAAGGAAATCAATTATTACCTGGTCTTCTTCTTTCTCAAGCACTATTTGACCATGTTAACAATAGGACATCAATGACAACTATAGGTATAATCAAGTTATTTTGTTTTACTATTTTTTTTTAAGCTTTATTGTAAGTTTTTATTACAACTAAATAAAATTTTAAGATCTCCAATGAAGGTAAGATGTAATTCATCTCCCTACTTAAAAATATGAAAAATATGTGTGCCTTTTTACAATCAAACTTTTAGAGTTTAATTAATGGTAAACCATGAATAAAAAACATGCATGTGGACATGCATGAGCTTAGGTGTGGGAGAGAAGGAGAAGCACGAGGTATGCATTTTGATTTTAAATATGAGGCACAACAGAAGGAGATCCACACAAGAACCTATTGTAAAATAAAAAGAAATAAAAAATAACAGAAGGAGATCCACAAAAAAACCTATTGTAAAAGAAAAGAAATCAAAAATAGTACAAAGATATCCACACAAGAACCTGTTGTAAAAGAAATAAAATCAAAAATAGCAGGTGATCCACACAAGAACATTTTGTAAAAGAAAGAAAATAAAAAACAATAGAAGAAGATCCACACAATAACCTACTATAAAAGAAAGAAAATAAAAAACACTAGAAGGAGATCCATACAAGAACCTCACAGAAGAAAGGAAATAAAAAACAGAGAAGGAAATCCACAATAACCCGTCCTTGAAATATATATGAATGCATACATGCATATAATACATGAGGAAATACATAAGATTAAGTTGGGGCAATGATGACACCATAAATTTGTCATAAATTACAATTATTTTGTCCTTTCAAGTTGACTTTGAAAGTAGATTTAAATGTAATCTAGGAACTTACACTTTACTTCGAGATATAATATAGGAAATATATCTTGTTCATTCTTTAGAAGTCTTTGTTACCTATTTTGATAACTAATCCTATTGATTATTTAGGAAAGATACAAATTCATGTGTATACAGGCCATAAAGGAGAGATAATGCTAGTTCTGTGGAAAATGGAATTGATCATGGATAATATATCTAAACTCAAATATGATTTCATATTGATTCCTCTCAAAAAATTATACAAGTTAAAAATAGAATAATCTCAATCTGAGATCATGTGCCATAGTTATACTTGTTTTTAGTTATCTCTAAACAATTGGCGTTAGCTTTGGAACTTGGAGTTTTAGTTACTCGAATTTACGCTTTAATTCTAGAACTTGCATTTTTAGTTTTGGAATCATGAATAATCATATAATTCAATAGGAAATATGAGAGATGGTTTTGTTCATAGATATTTTTTAACAAAAATCTAATTCATATTTTCTACATATTTTACCAATAAAGAGAAATCTAACTTTTAGTGAGCTGCAGTCCAAGGAAAAAGTGTATCAAACAAGCACTAAAAGTTCCACAAACAAAAACAACAAAGTTAAATGGAAAATATGAGAGAGGTTTTTGTTTAAAGAAATGTGTTTAACAAAACCCTCATTCTGATTTGCTACAAGTTTTACCAATAACAAGAAATCCAACTTTTAGTGAGTCAAGTCCAAGAAAAAGTGTATTAGACAAGCACCAAATATTCCACAATCGAAACAAAAAATTAAATGGAAAATTTGAAAGATGTTTTTATTCATAGAAATATGTTTAACAAAAATAATTTAGATTTGTTAAATATTTTACCAATAAAGAGAAATATAACATATAGTGAGTGCATTCTAAAGAAAAAGTGTATCAAACGAGTACCAAAAGTTCAACAATTTGAAAGAAAAAAAACCTCAAATGGGAAATCCAAGGAGGTATTTGGTCAAAGTAATTATTTTAGGAATAACCTTCTTCCAATAAAGTAGGAGAATAAAATAATTTTGATTCTTGTTACCAACAAGTAAGGAGAATATTTGAGAACAAATCTTCCTAAAATATTGAAATAAGACTTTGACTCCATTAATATATCTCTCTCCATATTTTGTGAAGAAGATGGAAATCTTATCTTAGTTTTTAAGATTGTAATAAAATCATTTTGATTCTTGCTTACCAACAAGTAAGGAGAATATTTAGGAACAAATCTTCCTAAAAAGTGAAATAAGACTTTGATTCCAATAATATATCTCTCTCCATATTTCTCAAAATAAGGAGTTGTTTGGATCCAATGAATTATAGATGCAATGTCCAACACTTTTATATGTAATTTTTCCCTACCAAGAATATTAGATATGTTATTTCTCAATCTTCCTAAGTGAAATTGTTCTCGCATAGAGTTTTGAATTAAGTTTGAAAGTATGAATTAAGTCCTTCTTCCAAGGAATGAGTTAAGCCTCTTCCACTCATTCCATGGAAGAAGGATCAATGTTTTATGATCATTTATTTCAATGGGTTATGTTTCTTTTTTATTTTGTTTTCCTTTTGTTATGAACTTCGATTTCATGTTATGTGATCTTTCTTTCCGTATAATTTCTATTGTAAACCTGTAGGTGTCTTATTTATATTTTGCTTATTTTAATTTAGAAATTTCGTTTATGCAAGTTTGTTTCTTTCATGCGAGTTTTATTTCTGAAAGTATGCATTTACATTTTCACGTGTGATTTTTTGTATGCAAGTTTGGATTGTGTTTAAAGGTGATGTTTTCCAAAGATCTTCTTTTCTCTTAATGCATACTGACCATCGGAGAACATCCTGATTGACATTATTAATGAAGAGGATTGACGACCCTCGTCATTTTGGCTTTCTTTCCGGGGACATGGTGTTATTAAGAGATTCAAAGTTTTCTAAGAGAATATTCTAGTGACAGTAGAATACCTCTTGGAAAATTTTGTGACAAGAAGTATTTGGAGGTAGTTATTTAAACTTTTATTTTCTATTAATAGATTAATATTTTTCTTTCATGTAATATAAATTAAAATTTTATTTCTACAATTAGGAATGTTAGATTGTAAATATTTACCTCCCCACAAACTAACTCTGTGTATAAGAAAAATGACTATGATGTTTGATCAAGAAGGTATAATGGCAGGGAAAAAGAATTCAGATCTGGATTCTATTTATGAAGAAATGGTAGAAATATGATATTGAATCTGCAAGTTGATACAATTTATGAAATATCAAATGCCATTATTGATTGATGATAAATCTCTAGATTTGTATAAATAAATTAAGTAATAATTAATTAAAATCAACACATGAAAGGAAAAATATAGAAGATAGAAACCAAATGTAAATAGAATGGAGCAATTTCTATTTAATATGGGAGGGAATTTTATACAATTGTTTGCTCCTAAAATCATGGAGTCAAGTCTTATCATTTTATCCCCATATCTCTCCTTTATTCCCTAGTTTTACTCTCAATCCCAAGATATTCTCACACATTTCTATCTCTATGAGTTGTGCATGACAACTAATTGTGCACACTCATATATTATTTTATAAATATTAAAAACTATTACTACCAAATAACCCAAACCACTCCTAAGTGTTCACACTATGAACAATATTTCGATAATAGTCACCCTTAGTGTGAACATGGGGAAAGCTATCTCCTGTACCTACTCATGATCTATAAAGAAATGAAGGTTTTCAATGAGTACCAACAACTCAAACAATATGAGGTTTTCAAAGAGAACCTCTAACTCAGAAAATGGTTTTCTAGTGGAACCAACCACTACATAAAGAACACACATTATTTTTCTCACATCATTGTTTCTAACTTAGAGGGATTATAAAATAGAAATTATGCTCATCCAGGAGCTTTAAACAGGAATGTTACTTTTGTTCATTATTACAACATAAAGTAAACACACCATACAACAAAAATAAAAGGTCAGCAATACCATGAAGCAATCTCTTTGTTGGTGACTAACAAGAGATGCCAATTTTCCTCCATCCTCTTATACCTCCATCCTCCATCGTGATGTTGCTAACTTAGCCAAATTTTTCTTTATATTGGGTTTTAGTTCAAATGATAATACACCTATAAAATAGTAACCAGCTTTATATTTAACCAAAATAATAAAGCATATCAATAACTAGAAATCACTCACTATTTTTTTACAAAATAATTAGAAACGTCATAATTGTTTCCACTGATTACTCTTAAAATATGAAATGGGTTTCTGTAATATTTTGAAAGAAGTTTCCCATAATACAAATAAACAAACCCAAAAAATTTCAAGAAAATTTTGAATCTAGGTTTTTGAGAAAAACACGAATTACCAGTTGTTTGTTTTTAAGATCAGAATCCAGAAAATGGTGATGGAAGCTTTAAAACTCTCATATCTACATCCTTGAGGCTGCGGTTTTGTCCTGCAATCACTCTCATAAATCTTCCTAACCTACTCTGATACCAGATGATGATAAATATCTAGATTTGCATAAATAAATTAAGCAATAATTAATTAAAATCAACACATGAAATGAAAACTACAGAAGATAGAAACCAAATATAAATAGAATGGAGAAATTTATATTAAATATGAGAGGGAATTTTATACAATTTCTTGCTCCTAAAATCATGGAGTCAAGTCTTATCATTTTATCCCCATATCTCTCCTTTATTCCCTAGTTTTACTCTCAATCCCAAGATATTCTCACACATTTCTATCTCTATGAGTTGTGCATGACAACTAATTGTGCACACTCATATATTATTTTACAAATATTAAAAATATTACTACCGAATAACCCAAACCACTTTTAAGTGTTCACACTATGAACAATATTTTGTAACATTGATAACCACCACCATTCCCCCTTGTATCAACCGAAAACTCAATGATCTTATTGCACATAACCTTAGTCGAAGCTAGCTTATCCAATTTTTAATATTGAAGTGGTAGCATTTCTAATTAATTCCATCCACATTCAAGGACTTCATTAGATCCAAATAAAAACCCACTCATAATAAATCTACCCAACAAAATTAGTTTTTAACCCCATAATAAAATTCAATCCATGAACCTTATCCATTAGAAAATTTGTTTCCATCTCTTTTGATTTCTTCATTTTTGTATAAACTTGTATAACATTAAGAAGAAATTATTGTGAATATAAATTCAAGCACTTTTTCATGCTAACATCCACATAAATTTCCAAATTTGTTCTTGATACCAACATGCATATTTTTTAGCACCAAAAATATCAATCAAGGAGTAGTTTAGAGGGACCCATGGATACATAACACAATCCATCTCCTTAGATTGTTAGTTTGAGCTTTGACAATTACTATTTTGATTCGATAATGCACAATTCAAGTTGGGCTTTGAATACCTACAACGTTTCTGCACAATTTTATGAAATCTTCTTGGAGTTATCAAGTATGCAAAGAGGTTATTATCATATCTCAGAAATTGCTTCCTATTTTACATAGACTACACTTAAATGAATATAGTCTAATGATGGATCAAAATTTTCTCTAATCCTTCTCATGCTATCATTTCAGTAAAAAAGAAGTCAAAAAACTTTGATTGGAAAACCAGCTTGCTGGCCAATCAATGACAAAAAAATGTTAAAAATGTTTAATTAGAAAACCAACTTGCTAGCCAATCAATGAAAAAAAAATCAAAAATCAAAAAAATTGATTGGAAAACTAGTTTGTTGGCCAATCAAAGGAAAAAGGCTTGCATATATTGTTCAAATAAAATCAGCTAATACCTAGTGGCTTCTTTCTCAGTACTATTTAACCATGTTAACAATAGCATGACAAGGAAAACTAGATATATGATCAAATTATTTTTTTCTACTATTTTATTTTCAAGCTTTCTTGTAATTTTTTTACTACAACTCAATCCACTTTTAATAACTCCAAGGAAGGTAAGATAAAATTCATATATCCCCTACTTATAAATATGAAAAATATGTGCACATTTTTTAAATCAAACTTTTGGAATATAATTTCTAGGCAGCCATGAATAAACAAATTGCATGATCTTATGTGTGGAGATAAGGAGAAGTACGAGGCATGCATTTTGATTTTAAATATGAGGCACAACATAAGAAGATCCACATAAGAACTTGTTGTAAAAAAAAGAAATAAAAAACAATAGAAGGAGATGTACACAAGAACCTATTGTAAAAGAATAAAATAAAAAAGAGTAGAAGGAAGATCCACACAAGAACTGAGTAAAAGAAAGAAAATTAAAAACTGCAAAAGAGATCCACACAAGAACCTTGTAAAAGAAATAAAATAAAAAACAATAGAAAGAGATCCACACAATAATATGTTGTAAAAGAAAAAAAAAAAAACTAGCGAAGGAAATCCGCACCATAACTCTTATAAAATAAAGGAAATAAAAAACAATAGAAGAAGATCCATAAGAACCCATCCTTGAACTATATATGGAATTCATACATGCATAATCTCAATGTGGGGAAGACTCTAAAAGGAGATAATAATATAATGCATGATGACATACATAAGATTATTTATGGGGTAATGATGAGGCCATAAATTGACCATAAATTACCATTATTTTGTTTTTCAAAGTTACCTTTGAAAGTTGATTAAAATGTAATCTTGGAACTTATAGTTTTCTTGAGATAGAATATATGATATATATCTTGTTCATTCTTTAGAATTATTTTGTTATCTATTTTGTTGACTAATCATATTGATTATTTAGGAAAGATGTAAATTCTTGTGTATGTAGGCCATAAAGGAAAGATAATGCTAGTTCTGGGAAAAGTGGAATTGATCATTGATAGTATATCTAAACTCAAATATGATTTCATATCCAGATTCCTCTTGAAAAATTATGCAAGTTAAAAAAGAATCATCTCAATCCGAGATTATATGTGAAATTTATAGCTATTTTTAGTTAGCTCCGAAACAATTGGAGTTAGCTCTGGAACATGTAGTTTTAGTTCCGGAAATTAAAGTTTTTGTTTTGGAACTTGAATTTTTAGTTTCGAAACCTACATAAAATGAATAATTGTGAATAATCATATAATCCAATGAGAAATATGAGAGAGGTTTTTTTTCATAGAAATGTTTTAAACAAATATATCATTAAAATTTACTACAAGTTTTTTCAATAAAGAGAAATCTAATTTTTAGTGATCTCAGGTCAAGGAAAAAGTGTGTATCGAGATAAGCACTAAAAGTTCCACAAACAGAAACAAAAAGTCAAATAGAAAATATGAAAGTTTTTTTATTTCATAGTAATGTGATTCACAAAAACCTCATTAATATTTGCTACATAGGTTTTATCAATAAAGATAAAATAAAACATTTAGTGTGTTGCAAACTCAAGGAATAAGTATATCGAGACATGCTCCTAAAGTTCCATAGTCAAAAAAGAAAAGTCAAATAGAAAATATAAGAGAGGTTTTGTTCATAGAAATGTGTTTAACAAAAACCTCATTCATATTTGCTATAGTTTTTACCAATAAAGAGAAAAATCTAAATTTTAGTGAGTTCAGTCGAGGAAAAATTGTATCGAGATGAGCACCAAAAGTTCCACAACCAGAAAGAGAAAAGTCAAATGGAAAATCCAAGAGAGGTATTTGGTCAAAGTAATTTTTTAAGGAAAAACCTTCTTCTAATAAAGTAGGAGAATAAAATCATTGTGATTCTTGTTACCAAAAATTAAGGAGAATATTTGGGAGCAAATCTTCCTAAAATAGCGAAATAAGACTTTGACTCCAATAATATATTTCTCTCCATATTTTGTGGAGATGGAGATCTTAGTTGTTAGGATTACAATAAGATAAGATCAGATTATATTTCCCAAAATAAGGAGTTGGTTGGATGCATGAATTATATATTCAACCTCCCACACTTTGATATGTAATTTTTCCCTACCAAGAATAATAGATTCGTTCTTTCTCAATCTTCTAAGTGAAATTGTTCTGCTGGGTTTTAAATTAAATTTTCTTCCAATGAATGAGCTAGCCACTCATTCTAAGGAAGATGTATCAATGTTTTATGTTCTTTTCTTTCAATGTTTTATGTTCCTTTCTTTATTTTGTTTTCCTTTTGTTGTGAACTTTTGATTTCATGTTATGTGATCTTTCTTTACGTATAATTTCAGTTATGATCCTGTAGTGTACTATTTTTATTACATTTATTTTAATTTAGCAATTTCATTTATGCAATTTTTTTTTTGTAAGTGTTATATTTTTCGCTTGTGTGATTGTTTTATGCCTTTATTTTTCCGAGTTGTGTGATTTTTTTATACAAGTTTGGATTGTATTTATTAATGAAGATGATTGACAACCCTCATTAGGTCTCTGTGATACTCATCCATTAAACCTTGTGTAAAAAAATTTTTGTCTAATTCACATTTGTGATTCTAGGTGTGTTTATTTTTCTATCTGTTATTTTTATTGTTCGGTAGTATCTTTTATTTATCAGTTTTCTAGCTTTTATATTTAGTTCTTTCATCTAAGCTTTTTCTACTTCGTGGTTTTCTCTCCCACCATCATGTTCTCAAGTTTCTTGTTGGCTCTATAGCCATATTTTTTAAATAGTTAAAATTACATTTTTTTGTATTTTTGACATATCTTTTTTGTTGTATCTTCTTTGACCCTAAAATTTCTCCGGCACACATGTAATTCAATTTTACACATTTCCTTCCTTATTACCTCCTAACCCCATTGTTTCTACCCAAATCGGTCCACCCTTTGTAGTCGAGAAGCATAATAGGCCGAGTGGAATGCCTAGAGAATTATGTATCAATAATTAAGTCATTTTTCGATCGAGGAGGGATCTCATCATCTCTTAGTCATTCGAGCTTGGAAGAGTTGGATAGCACCGTGCTAAGGGTGTGACCTACTCTCCTACTTATGCCTCTACCTTTAGCCAAGGTGAGAGGACCCATTTTGTAGTATGTATTTGTAAGGGAAATGAATATATCAGCAATATTTGACACTCCTTTATAAGGAAAATGAGAAATAACCTTGGGAAGACATGATCAATTCAAAAAGTCTAACTCTCATGAGTTGTCACTCTAGATAATGCAGATGTCTCCTAAAACAAGGCTCAACTACTAAAAATAAAAATAGAACCAACTTACTTATGCATATTTTGGAATTCATAAGGTAAGCATGGTAGTTCTAGTGGGATTTTTTTATTTTAGATGTATTTAGTTGGGGAATTAAGCATGATAAAGTTGATTATACCAAATATTTTGGAACTCTTAACAAATGTTGGAAGATATTCCATATGAGATGATGAAAACACTTCAAATAATCAATAATGAACCTTCAACTAGAAGATGTGCATCCATGGAAGCCCAAAGATACACGGTTTCACACATTATTTGAGAATTTAAACATAAAATCTCATGATAAAGACTCAATTAAACATCAAGAATCCCTGATCTATCATGCCTAAGATACACTCATAGGCTAACAAACAATTTGTATTAAAAAAATGGAAGCAGAATGAATTTAAAAATGTTTATTGTAAATTAGATGAAATCTCTTCTCACAAAACAATTGTAATTACCACAATGCTACCAAAAGGATACGAATAGCTACTTGAAATACATAAACTTAAAGCAAACACAACAATGCTCATGATTAACACAATTAACTCAGGGCTCATCAAATTTATCAGCAAGGGAAAGTTTCATTTACAGTCTCAATTTTTTTCAATGGTTGTACACTTACAACCATCTTGACATGATTCAATTTGAAGGCTCAAGAAATTAACAGGATTCTCAGACAAGTTCTTGGAAAAATGGTTTCTCTCATTTTTCTCTTTTCTCTTCTAAAATTTTAGAAAATTTTAAACCCCCTTAATGTAAGAGTATTCTCATTGCATTTATACAATTTCACTCGCTCACTCATCCTCCATTCCCCCCCAAAAAAAAAAAAAAACATGAATCTTTAAAGAGAATATTCTTCTCTATTTTTTCCAGGTGGAAAATTTGTGAGCCATTCATGTTTCTTACTTTCATCAGATATGATTTGGGCACCATGTTGTTTCCTTTTGACAATTGTCTCAATCATTTATTTCCTCTTGGCATGTAGGAAACCCCTTTTTAATAATTCCTAGGTGGTTCCATATGGTTTGATGTGACAGAAATACTTTTCACCTTTGAAAATATCCTCGATAAATGCATACTTACATTCCATCCTCTCATAATTTAGTGTCCTTATGTGGATTATATCACATTAATCAAATGCCTTCTATCACACAATGTCAATTTCTCTCAATTTTATTTTGCTCATGTGAGCTAAGAAAAATCTTATTTCATCTGATGGAAATGATTTCACTTGACTCAACCTGTCTGCGCACCATCCTCATTATAAACTCAATTCTACTTTCTCACCAATATGCATTCTTTTTCCTATCTTGAAAGTGAAGAATTTTTACATAGATTTTATCAGCATAATGGTGAATGTGATTATGGAAAAAAGTCTAAAAGATATTTCTTCAGAAGATTTAAACCAAATATTCAACCTGCATGGTCTAGATGAAGCCTTTTTCAGATCTTTATTTGATATTAGCAGTCCCAAAGGATACTAGAGGGCCCCTGACCTATCGGAAATTTTGGCTCACACTCCTCGTGAGATTGATCAAGATCAATCCTATCTTCTCAACCTTCCAATCCATGTATTTCCATATTTTTCGGTGGGAACATCAGAAAGTTCTAGAAGACTTGAAGAAATATTGGATTGAAAGGAGGCCTTTCATGTTAGGGAGGACTGATTACTAGTGTCCCTTTTTATGCAATGAAGAATTTGTGCTTTGAAGGAGATTCCCAAGGAGTCCTATGTGTTGTATGAAAAGTCTTCCATTGATACAATGCCTACCATTTCTCACAAAATGGATGAACTGGAGTGGAGAATCATTTCTCTACGAAAGATCAAGCGAGTCATGTGTCATCACAGCCATCCACCACACTAACACTATCTTTGGGAAAGAAGACGGTGGAATCATGATCTTGACCCCAAATTATCATTTCGAATGGAGAAGAAGAAATGTCTTTATCTTCTCGTCACTCTAAAGTGGAAATTTCTTCTACTAGGGAAAATAGGGGAAGGTTCATTCTCTGATCTTCAACTTGTTTAATTCATCGTGTTACTTAGAGGAACAAGAATTTTCAGGGCCCCATCAAATTCCTTCTCCAAGAGAGTACCCACCCTTCACAAGGATATGGAAGGGTGAGTCCAACTAAAGATATCTTGTTCACTCGGTCCCTAGGGTGTAGTTCTTTCTCTTCCAGCCACTCTAGATGTTCCCCCTCAGTCCATTCCTGATAATTCTACTCCTCACAAGGATAAATGGAATATGTCTTCTTCATGGGTGGTTTGGATATTCTATATCGAGTGTATTCTTATCAAAATAAAATTGAGATGGAGAAAATCATGGATAGTCCCAGAATTACCCTTGAGTAATTAGTGGATATGGATATGTTTGGGCATCTAGTGAGGTTCGTTGTGTTTTTAAAACAACACGAGGCACGAGATGAATTCATGTTTAGAAGAAGAATCTCTTGAACAAGCTTCCTCCACTCGAAGGAAATTTCAAAGGAGTAAGGGACAACTGAGCGTTGTTTCTCTTCTTGTGTCCTTACTTCCAAACATGTATACAACCTTCTTCATCATGGGTTGGGGCCCCTATAGAACCCCATTTTTTATTTATATCTAAAACTATTTCTTTATCTTCATTATATGAGTCTGCATGATGTTTGAAAACTTGAAGTTTGCATGTTCAAATCACCTTGCACTAGCCCATATTTTTTTGCATTCTAGGCTTTGATTATAATTCTGTAATTCCTCTAGTTTCATCAATGGTTCCCATGATTTTTTTTAACCCACCACCTATCTATCTCCATTTAAAGATCCTTGACTCTAATTTTATCCACACCTTCAATCTGCATGCATCGAGACCCAAAATCGCATTAAATTCTTTTGAACAATAAGTCCTCTTCCTATTCATTTTGTTCTCTAGCTAGTGTTGGTTGCTTCTCATGACATGTGAGACCTTTGCTCATCCTTGGGTCTTCTCTCCTTCTCTCCTTTTTAAATTTGTAGTTGGGCAACATGTGGAAGATTAAAATCCCACCCTCTTTTCTTTGTCTTTTCAGCCTTCCTAAAATGCCTTGCCACACCATTAGCCATATGGAGGATCCTCTCTCCTTGAGATATTTATTTCTTTTAACCTTTCCAATGATGCACTTTGAATGTACATGTGGGAAAATTCCATGTTTGGTTCAACTCCTTAAGTAAATTTGAGTCTCGTGAAGCACAAAAGATCATATAAGAGTATAAAAGAGGAAATTTTTCATAGGATTTATAGGGGAAATGTAAATATTACATTCTTCGATAGAAAAAGAGGATTCAAACCTGAAAACATGACTAAATTTTTTTCCAACATGGTCCTATATTTGACTATACATTTTAAAATATGGGAAAACTATTCAAAGTAAAATTTGCAAAGGCATACAATAGATTCAAGGGTGAGACCAAATCGAAATATAACACAGGCTCTGAATCGGGTATGGGAACCCCCCATGGGTGTCACAAGAACCACACAAACCCAAATCAAACAGACCAAGTGCCTAAAATCCATTGGGATATGAAGTCGATTAAAACGTGCACAAGGTTGAATAAAAACATCTTTCCACAAGAATTTACTAAAAACCAAAACAACTGGTCACTGTAGACCATGAGAACAAAAAGGGAAACAAAAACAACAACAAAAGGGACAAAGAAATAAAAATACTATACACTATACAGGAAAGTGTACCTTGTCTAGATCAATTGAGGAAATGTTTTAGGTGCCTTCCATTAATAGGTAATTCAAGTATATCCCCATCTAGATCCTTCAGGAAGAATGTATGCACACAATTCTTATGTCAATGGAGTAAGGGCCCATCCATAACACATCAAACTTTCCATGCTTTCCTTTTTCTTCATGCATGTTATCCAAAAGTAATACCAGATCTCAAACGTTGAAAGCTCTAGGGGTCACCTTTTTATCAAAAAAATTCTTGAGTTTCTCTCTAAACTTTAGGTGCCTCTGATTAGACTCCCTTATCTCTTCATCTAATGCCAATATCTAATTCATTCTTGTCTCATATGGGTCTATCAACCCTTCTTCCCCAAGTTGTTGCAAAAATTGATATGATGATAGTTGCAGATGCAAGGGAAATACAACTTGAATTCCATATACCAACTCAAAAGGACTCTTTCTAGTGACTCTTTTAATTGTAACTTTGTTCTGCCCATAAGGTAAACTTGAGTTGCTCACCCCACTTCTTCTTGTTGACCTCCAAAGTTATTCTGATTATCTTGAGTAGGTTTTTATTATTGGATTCATCTTGACCATTCCCTTGTGGATTATAATTAGAAGCATAAGTCAAGTTGATGTCATACTACTGACACATACTTATTAAAGGTTTATCTCTAAAGCTCATAGCATTGTCAACCACAATTTTTTTAGTACTCCAAATCTACAGATGATGTTATTTAGGATGAAATCCATCACTACTTGATGAGTTTCTTTTTAGTAGGTATGGCTTCCACCCATTTAGTAAAATAGTTTGTAGCTACTAGAATCCACTTGTTCCCTGCACTTGAGGAATCTACCATTTCTCCTATGAAATCCATACCCCATTTTTTGAATGGATCTAATGAGGCAAGAATATGCCCATTAAATGTACAATAAATGATCTCATCTTACTCTCCTTTTAATTAAGTTTGACTACATTTTGTAACTTTTGTTTGATCTGATATGAGTTAGGATGTAATTGTCCATCTTTTGTTGATTATGATTCTAACATTTAAAATCTCTGTAATTACTAACCAAGTGTTTTGGAAACACAATTTTGTAATAAATCAAGTTGTAATCAGGTAGAAGAATGATGTATGAAGTGGTCAGCATGTTTTTGGAAGCATTGGAATCAATATAGCTTAGTTCGGAACTAACAGACTTAGTTCTCGAAACTCCATTACACAGTCACAAGTTTTGTCACTTAGTTTGAACTCTAGTACTTAGTTCTAGAATTATCGAATTAGTTTTGGAAATCCTGTAGATAGCTCTGAAACTCTCTCGATTAAACCTGGAATGATTTCCTTTAGTTTGAAACTCTTATAAGGTTTTGGAAACGATATGAATCTATTCCAAATGGTCGATGATTTGTCAAAGCAATGATCCTATCAATCAGGAGTAGATTAGAAGACTTCCGAATCTCCATACTTACAGATCTAGGATAATTATTACATAGTTGTATGTCCAGCCATGTTCCAATTCAACATCTATTCTAGGCATGATTCAGTTCCATCGTATATGTGGAACAATTTCAACCATAAATGCACCCTGAAGAAGTATATACATAGAGACTTGTAGATAGATTATATATATATATATGAATATATATATATAGAACAAAATATAGATATAGATAGATATACATAAATCAAACACGTTTTTGTAATGTACAATGTTTAATCAATAAAATATCCATTTCTGTTTTGAGATAAAATTAAGTTGTTCAATCCTATTCTAAGGTGGAGCAAGGGCCCACTCCTCCAAGAACAAGGATCCTCGTTTTGTTCGTATTTATATTTTTTAAAGAAAATAGTTTAGATCTGTTAATTTTGTATCACTTTCAATTCCTTAAGTTGAAATATTTTTTATACTTGTCCCCACAAGTGTTCTAGATTAAGTTATTATTTCTTTGTAATCATTTTCCAAGCATTCTCAAATTGTGTTCATTTCTATAAAGTGTTTTTATTTCCAAGCAATTCATTTCTGCAAGGTGTGTTTACTTCCAAGGCAAAGTGTGTTTATTTACAGCAATTCATTTTTGTAAAGTGTGTTTATTTCTAGCAATTCATTTCAGTAAAGTGTGTTTACTTCCAACAGGTTTTCATAGTTTGTTTCCAATAAGGTTTTTAACCAATAAGTCCTTAAGACATTAAAAATATTCCCCAGAAAATACAAAATACCTACAATCAATTACTAGATCACTAAGATTCTTCTTGTTGCATATAGCTTTAGACACACCCATGGTTTGAATATGACATCAACAGAGAGTTGATTAAATGAAGGGAATAATGACACCCATCATTTTTGGCATCGTTTCTGGGAACACTAGTTAGAATTTTCTAATTAGGTGTCAACAAGAGCAACAATCATACATCTAGTAGTTGAAGAAATATTCCCTAAGCTATCACAAAATTTATGAGTAGACCAAGAGACTCCAAGGGTAGATTTCTCCCAAAAATATCTGAACAAGAATTACCATCATCCTCTAGTCTAAATAAGGAAGTTGACCAAGAATTGGAGGCACCATTATCCCCTGTAAGACAAGAAGTAGAGTTGCCACCTTTGGAATTCTTGGATCAGTCACCAGAAGGAAGTAGAACTTTTAGGAGAAGGATTATTTCTCAAGATCCATTTAGGGTAAGTTTTGATTCTCAATTGAGTAGTCAACCTCCTACTCCTAATTTTTCACCTTCCCCAAGGCATATCACCTACCACATTGATTGGGAAAGAAGTTTAGAGAATACTTCAGAAATGGCACAAGAAGCTGAAAGGGAACCTGATAGGACCTTTACTTATCCAATTCAATTAGATGATGATGATACACCAATGAAAAATATTTCACCTACACATTTACCCACATTTAGAGGGATGTCATCTAGAGACCCTATCCAATTTTTGTTTGAGTTTAAGGTGTTATGTCATACTTATGACTACAAAACAAATTATAAGAAACTTAAGTTGTTTCCATCCACTTTGAAGGATGTAGAAATGAGGTGGTTCATGGGATTAGCCTCCAACTCTATTACCACTTGGGCACAAATGGAAACTGCATTCCTAGACAAATATCAAGATTACTATAGAGGGAGCAATAGGAAGGAAGAGTTTTTCAAAATCAAGTAGGAGGAGGATGAGAATATAGAATATTATTTGGATAGATTCCTCTTTGTGAATAAAATATGTGGATTTGTACTTCAAGAAGTGTTGAGTAAAACAATTTTTCTTAAAGGTTTGGAAGATGAATCTAGGGAAGCTATTAACTTGATAGGAGGTGGAAACAATGATCAATTAAGGATGAATGAAATTAAATACGTTTGTAGAAGCTATTCCTGAACAAAAGGTGGACCTACGAAGAAAAAAATAGTGAAAAGTTTGAATATAAATATGAACAAACTAATGGATGAGTTAGAAAACTTTAAAATAGACATTTTAGTTCAATTAAATTCTATTATGGATGGATTACAAGCTAATGCAAATGCAAAAACTAAACCATTAGCCATATTTTGTCCTAAATGTAGAAAGAAGCATGCAATAAGGGAATATCCTTTGGATAGAAAATAATTATGTCTTATCTGTGAATCTAAACAACATGATATTCACACTTTTTCTATTCTTCCACTCATTAATGACTAACTCAAACAAACTAGTACATCATCCACAATAGAAGAATTAAATTTTATCTAGAGATAACCTACCCAAGGATAGTTCATTCCAAGATCATCTCCTAATCCTTGGATGATGCCATGGGGTTCTCAAATAGTACCAAAAATTTGGGGATAACCACCACAGGGCCCTCGGCCAACTTGGAATCCACGAGATTGGGGAGGTTAATCTTGGTATGCTCAAGGACATCAACAACCATGGACTATACAAAATGACCGGTATTATTGGTCACATCCTAGATGGGGCCCTAGTAATTATGTTTAAGGGAAAACATATCCTAATCAATCAATCAAACGCCATAATGAGCACCTCGACACAAAATTTACACGTTGAAAATGTATTCCAAATGCAAATGCCAGCATAGCCAGTAGCAAACCTAAGAAACAAACAAACAAATCCTGTCTACGGAATAGAACCAGAAAAACCGGTTGATCTAAATGCCATGGATTGTAAGGATATACAAACTAGATCTAGAAAAATAGTTAGCAGTCCACCTATTATCATCATTAAAATGACAGAAGAAACTTAAAACCCTAGTTTGGTTGCCCATAAGAAAGATGAAAAATAAATAGATAAGGAACAAGAAAGAAACTCTACTGAAACTCCATTTCTAGAGAGATTTAAAGAAGTTATTGAAATCAAGGAATTTGAATTGGTGCAAGAAATAAGGAGACTGAATATTGAAATACCATTGTTACAAGAAATTAAGTACATTTCAAAATTGAACAAATTAATCAAAATGCTATGTTTGAAAAATCCTGGAAGAAAGAAGCAGTACCCCAAGACTATTAAGGTAGATGGGAAACTTGTTGATTTATTAGCGGAAAGCTCCTACTTCCAAAATATGGAGATCCTGGAAGCTCTATTATTTCAATATCTATAGGGAATAAAGATATACATAACATTTTGGTTGATTTGGGAGCAGCTATAAAAGTAATGATAGTGGACACTCTAAAAACATTACCATTAATAGGAATATAACTTACTAACACCATATTGCATATGGCGAGATCGATCATGTAGAAAAACCAAAAGAGTTATTGAATATGTGGCAGTTATGGTGGAGTCATGGGAATATCCTGATGACTTCCTTATATTGTAGTCAAAAGGTAAAACACTTGGTTATCCCATTATTTTGGGTAGACGGTGGTTAGCTACAATTGCTTCCTTTAATTGATTGCGAGTCGTGTGATATGACTATTTAAAATGGTAATAATTCCAATAAAATTTCATTATATCCCTCTGCACGACCTTTTAGTAATAATCAAGGGAAATTGTGGGTTGATAATCTTGATATTAATGATAAAAATTGTGTTTGTTGGCCATGATCACATTGCAGGATCGCATACGAGAGATAGAAGATATGATTAACCACCATTAAATGTACACCAATTTTCCTTAGAGAAATCAGGAATAGTTCTCAAACCTACAAAATTAGATCCCGAACCTACAAAATTTGTTTTAGAACCATCACAGTTAGTTCTAGAACCATCACAATTAGTTCCGAAACCACACCAACATCAATTCCCTACTAATGCAAATGAAGATAATTTCACTCCGAAGGAACAAGATTTCTCTTGGGGAGAGGAATAATTTGTACCTTCAACTTCACATATATCATGGGATGATGAATAATTTCATGAAAGCATCAATGATGATGAGAGTTCGACCTACAACAAGATAAGTATCATAATTCTTCTTATCGTCCTTTGTCCAACATTTTGTCTCGAGGAAAATTTGGAGATGTTCTACATATCATATGTTGTTGTCAACTAAATACTTTAATGGAACCCTTTCAAAAATCATTTCATCATACACTCGGAATCAAACATGTTGAGATTCAACCAGTAAAATTTTGAATATTAATAGCTTGTTGAAGAATGATGAAGAAGCTAAAGCTGTTTGATGTTACGAAAGATCATACTAAAGCTTTTGCTTGGGATTAAAAAGATATGAAAGGAATCCACCAAATTATATTCACTTATCACATCTATACTAAAAACATTAAACCGAGTTAGGAAACCTCAAAGAATAATTAATCCATCCTTAAGGGATATAGTCAAACAAGAAATTGAAAAACTATTACAAGTAGGTTTTATCTACCCTATCTCAGATAGTAGTGGGTGTCTCCTCTTGTAATTGTCCTATAAAAAGAATGGAAAATGGAGAATTTTTGTTGACTATAGGGAACTAAACAATTCCACACTGAGAGATTATTTTCCCTTACCATTCATAGATCAAGTCTTAGACAACCTTTTAGGCAAACAATACTTTTCCTTCTTGAATGGATTTAGTGGATACAATCAAATCAGAGTTGCTGCTAAGGATAGGGATAAAACTACATTTACATTTCCATGGGGTAGCTTTTCCTATAGGGTATTACCATTTGGATTATGCAATGCTCTAGTAACCTTCCAAAGAGTTGTATTAGCAATTTTGTAGACCTAACAACTGATTGTGTAGAGGTATACATGGATGCATTTACTGTGCATGAAGATACATTTGATGATGCTTTGAGAAATTTAGACAAAGTATTAACGAGATGTGAGTAACACAATCTATCTCTTAGGTATGAAAAATTTTTAATGATGGTTGAAAAAGGGATTGTATTACGACATCATATTTAAAAAAGAGGAATTTAGGTTGATTAAAACAAAATCAGAATTATATCAAACCCCCATAGATATCAAGTCATTTGTAGGACATGCTGGGTACTATAGATGCTTTATCAAGGATGTTAGTAAAATTTCTACCCCCATGTTCAATTTTCTTACCAAGGACTGTGAATTTCTTTGGGATAAAAGGTGTTAACATGCTTTTGAAGAAATCAAAGAAATATTAATCACTACCCCATTATTGAGAGGATCTAATTGGGAGAAACCTTTTCATATCTAGAAAGATGCCTCAAATAATTCCATTAGTGCATTTTTGGGACAAAAATATGAAGAAGGAAAATGTATGCTATCTATTGCCTTAGAAAAAATGTTACTAATCTGAAATAAATTAAACCATCACTAAAAAAATTTATTGCTCTGATCTATGCAATTAATAAGTTTAGACATTACATTACGGGTATAAAAATATTTGTACACACATATCACTCAAAAGAATTAAATATTTAATGAACAAACCATTGGTTAGAGGTAGAATAATTAGATGGTTATTACTTTACAATAACTTGATATTACAATTATGGAAAATCTAGGTAAATCTAATGTGGTAGTTGATTTCTTGTCAAGATAGAACCACTATAGGGGAGCAAGATCTAGTCAAGGAAAAATTTCTAGATGAACAATTGTTTGTTATTTCAGCTGATACACCATGGTTTGCTGATATGGAAAATTATCTTGCAACAAGGAAGTTTTCTCCTTCTTTCACCAAGAAACAAATAAAGAATTTAATCAAAACCATTGCACAATTTAAATGGTTGAATGAAGTGTTATTTAAATGTGGCCCTAACTTGGTTTTACACAAGTGTGTAAGAGAAGATGAAATCTTTGACATCCTTCGGGCATGTAATGATGAACCAAGTGGAGGACACTATTAAGTGAAAAGAATAGTCACAAGATACTTGGCACTTGTTATGATTGGCCATCTTTGTATAAAGATGTGAAGAAATATATCAAATGGTGTGATTTTTGTCAAAGGATGGGACAACAAACCTTTACCAATGAAATGCCTTTGTAACCTCAAGTAGTGATTGAACCATTTGAGAGATGGGGGTAGGATTTTGTTGGTCCCTTTAGTCCTTCTTCACAAGGAAGGAACATATTCTTGTTTGTACTTGATTATGTGACAAAGTGGGAAGAAGTGCGGGATTTAAAAATGTCACTGAAGAAGTAGTTTGATTTCCTTTGGCACAAAATTATGGTAAATTTTGGAGCACCAAGGAGCATAGTTTTATACCAGGGACCAAAATTTATGTCTAATATGATCCAAGATTTCATAATTTATCATCATATTAATCATAGGAAGTCATCTCCCTATCACCCATAATCAAATGGACAAGTCAAGTAACGAAGAGAATTAGAAAACATCCTTACCAAAACAATTGAAGCAGGAAGAAGAGATTTGGTAAATAGACTACATAAATATTTCTAGGCTTACAATACAACTTGGAAAACTACAACAGGGTTTTCACCATATGAGTTAGTCTATGGGAAAAATCTTGTTTCCTATTGAGTTTGAACTACAAAAATTGAGGATAGCGAGCTTAAGGTGGGTATTGAGTTAGATGCAGCTCAAAATGATAGAATCCTTCAACGCAATAAGTTGGATGAAATGAGGATGGAAGCACTTCAGAAGACATAGATAATCCAAGATCAAAGGAAGCAATGAAATTTTACAAATATAAGAAAAGTAAATTCAAAGTAGGGATTGGGCATTGCTTGATTGATTCTAAGTACCAACAATTCAAAGGAAAATTTAGAACTAAATGGTTAGGACCCTATTAGATTGAATAAATATTTGAAAATGGTTTTATTTAGTTACTTCACATTGATGGCACCATGAACAGTTTTAGTCAATGGTCACGAGCTAAAAATTTATAGGAAGCCTCCTACCAAGGATGAATTCTTGAGGCGATTGAAGTATATAATGAATTTGATCATATGGAAGAACCCAATTCTTCCAAAATGATCAAATAATCAAATGGATAGATCCAAAATAAAGGGAAGAGAATGAAAACCAATAAATGGCGTTCTCTTCCCAAAAAAAAAAAAGAAAATAGAAAACAAGGGAAGAGAGTGAAAACCAAGAAATGTGTTCTCTTCCAAAAAAATTTTTCGAGTTCAATTGAAAACCAACAATTGCGGTTGATCTTCTCAAATAAATGGATAATTCATAATTTAAAAAAATTTTGGAATTGATTGTTTTTCTAACCGTTTTCCTTTTTTTCACTTTTAGGAATGATGAGTCATCATGACAGAGGGATTACATCATCAAAGATGGTAATTATATCTTTAACTTATTAAAGGTTGGATTAAAAGTTCACATGTGTGATTAGATTTGATTTAAAAGTTGATATGATGAGTCATCTATTGTACATCATGATTAAAAGTGAGTAATCATGAGAAAGATATTGATGGAATAAATTGGTGGCATAGTTATAATGACTTATCGGTAGTGTGGAATCATCAAATTGAAAACTAATTGCAAAGAAATTTCAAGGAAAAAGTAGTGAACTAGGTTTGCATTCTGCAGCTACAACACAGAAGTTCCATAGCTAAGTACAATAATTCTATAGCTAAATTCATCAGTTCCATAGCTAAGTGAAGAGTTATTCAGCCAACCCACACAAGGTTAAAGGAGAACAAATTTTAATCACCTCTATATCATGGGATTAAAAATAAGTTAGAACCAAAGATGATACCCAACTCATTGTAGATGAAGAAGTGGCAGCTATCTTTCATCAGGCAGGATGGCTAGAATTTCTAAGAAAGTTCCCCAAGTATAACAATGAATTGGTAAGAGAATTCATTATAAATTTAGAGCAATCCAGGACAAAGGTTAGAAATTTTTTCATTCCTTTTTCTGTGAATACAATAAGTAATGTATTTGGAGTGCCAATTGTGCATGTCCCAAACCTTGTCAGAGGGACATTAAAAGACATGGTTGAAACCTTGCTAAAAAAGGGGGAAGCTGAACCCCAATATATTTACAACATGAAGAAAATCATAAAAGGGGTTAGAAGAGTCAGATTTCCCAAACCCTTTGATAGAGTGGCATTTTGGATAGTCAAGTATTAAACCTATGATGGTCAATTCAGATTGATAGGAAGAGAAGTTCAAGATCCTCATATACCTTAGATATGGAGCTACAAACCAGAATATAGTAAACCGTGTAGTGTTTTTTTTGACTCCATCCATACAATGGCCCGGAGGTATTCTTGGGGTGTGGGAACAATCAACATCATGGGTTAGTACATTTAGTGTGCCAGTGCCATTTCCTTTTGAAGAAAAATGGAGAGGAAATGTGGGAGGTATTTCTTAGCAAGTTTAAGGAGAGCCCTTATATTCTTAGGAGAGTGATAGCAACTCCTTTTGCTCCCGTAATTAATTTTTAAATTGATGCCACCGCAGAGGAAAAGAAAGAAATAGGTGGAAAGGAAATTACCAAAAAGAAGAAGATATGGAAGAAGGACTAAAACTACGAACCTCTTGTGCCTCTCGAAGAAATTCCTTCCTTTGTAGTAGCTACAAGAGAGCTAATATCTGTCTATGATAGTGATAGTTCACCTAGACAAGAGCAAGAGGTGAAAATCAAAAGAAGCTCTAGGAGGAGACCCATTTCTATAAATTTTGAGGCTCCTCAAAGAAGGAAAATTCATAAAAGGTCTAGAGAAATTCTTGGAGGAAATGACAGATCAAGAAGGGTGGAAAAGGAAGCTGTTGATATTTTGGGTAGCATGACCATGACTCCTCCTAGACCAAGCCAAATAGAGATAGAAAAAGAAAATGAGATATTTGAAGAAAAGTTCTTCAAGAAATGGGTGAACCAACAAAATTATCACATGAAGAAGAAGAGTTGGCATGTTGGAGATGAGAAGGAAATTTCCTTTGGTAGAAGAAAAATGCTCAACTCCCCAAGAAATTTCAGAGAAAGAAGAAAAATATCGGGTTAAACAAGATTTGTTTTTTCCAGAGAAGAACTCATTATAGAGAAAAGGATGAGGAGTTGAATTTTCTCAAACTTAAATTGGAGCAGAGAGAAATGGTTATTGAGGAATGAGCAACTCACTCACTAACAGGATGAGGAATTCACAAGATTTAAATAGCGAGATAATGGAGAAAGAGGAGGAATGTCAAAATTCCATAATATAAATTACTTTGTCAATAGTCTCTACACAAACTGAATTATCTTATGGGCCACTTAGAAAAACAATGGGATGATACTTGTAGGGAAATCGGTGAATCCAAGACATCGAATGAGGACTTGAAAATCAAGATAGAAGAAGAGAAGAAAGAAAGAAAATAATGGGAAGAAAAAAATTACAAAGAAGAAAACAACAAATTTAAATATCTTGTGAAAATACAAATGGTTTGCATGATGAGTGAGAAATTTCTTGCATGTAGGAGACCTTCTCCTGCATATAGTGTGTTTTTGGAGGAACAATTCATTCACTTTGGTAAGTTATCAAGGATAACATGTGGCCTCCCACATGAAATAAAAGATGAAGCTGATTTCACAACAGCCTATTCCTTAGCTAATGTAGAGCATAAAAATCTTCTCTGTGAATTCTATCTCTATAATTTCATGTTGGAAAAGAACTCAAGTTTTATGATCAATTTATATGTAGGGGAGAGCTAGCTTAATGTATTTTTTTTGTTCTCCAAAATCAGATTACATGGAAGGAAAGGGAGTTAGAGCATATGTTAAAGGCTAGTTCATATGGTCTCTTTATGAGGATTCATTAAGGTAAACCATCCACCTGTTATCAATATTTTTCCCCAGGAAAAATATTTGATAAGCCACTACCCCACCACGAGAAAGAGCCTCAAAATCATGTCCTAATCCTATAAACGAGTTGTAGGAGACTCTATAATGGAAGTGGTGGGGCCTACGAAAGATCAAACAACCCTGTGCAAGAGAATTTAGAAAATGGCTCTATTGAGCGAATCCATGCCTTAAATCCATTCTACAATTACAGGTAGGGTTAGAAATGGAATAGAAAGGTTAGTGCGAAGGAGATAGTGTCAAAGAGGCCAAAGGTTCAAAGAGAAATAAATGACAAAGGTTCGAGGTCTTCAGGCTCTGAAACGATTCAGAATGAGTCCAAAATCGACTAAGTATGGAGGAGACAGCGGACACTGCCAAGTGTCTAAGTGGCACATCTCCAAAGTTGAATCTAAAAGGTGATGTTAGAACAAGCGTCGGTCCCCATGTGTCCGAGGCCCAAATTAGGCGAGTCAAAGCTAAAACTCAAATGGCAGACAAGCCAGGCCTAAAAAAAAGGCTAAGTATAGAAGTGCCACGGAAGCCGCCACGTGTCATCTATGCACATCTCCAATGGTAAATCAAAAGTATGAGACTTAAACAAGTGCCCGGCTCACCATGTAGTCCAAGGTCCGAAAAGGTAAGAGGGAGGTCATTGAAAATTCCAAAGACCTGTGAAGGCTTCTAAGTGTCAACCCGATGCTCCTTCAAAGGCTAATATTAATCAGGTTTTTAAGTGAGTGCGGAAAATCAATGCGTTCGGTCTCAAAAAGGGGACATAGTTGGGTTGAATAGTCAATTCATTGTGACAAGCCAGCGGAGAGTGCCAAGTGTCCAAATAGTGCTAGTTCAAGAGCAAAATTGAAGGGAGGTTTCTAAGCAAGCGCCAGGATACCACATGTCCCTAGTCAAATATATGACCCCACTGAGCAAAGGTCATAAAAAATTAAGCAATCATGAAGGAAACCATGTGTGAGCCCCACGCCATTCCAAGAGGAAAATAAAGAGGCCACCATCCCTCCACGTGTCCCTTTTTAAAAAGGGGCTATTTTCGAACTGGTTTTCCCGCCATTTTGTATAGACCTGATATAAATTTCAAAGGGGCATATCTTTCAAATCAGGGCTCAAAATCTAGTAAATCATGCACTGTTGGAAAGATCTCGGCCTCATCTATGCCATGAAGATCTGAAAATTTAAGTTTGGAGAGGTTATGTGGAAGAAAATGGAGAAACATCTTTAGGCCATTAATGCATGATCTCTTTTTCCCCAATAACCAAATTGGATTTGATCTAATCTACCGTTTCCTCCTCCTTTGAGGTGCTGAATAAGAAATTGATGCAATCAAGAGAGATTTGGGGGTAGATTTTGTAGGAGTCATTAATAGCAGTGGTTGAACTTTGAACTATTTTTCCCATGCTTCTCTCTCTTTCTCTCCTTTGTTTTGAATCTATAAAAGTAGGGTCGGACTCATTATAAAGGGTTGAACATTCTTTTTTTTTGCAGTCTCCCCTTTCCTTCTACAAAAAGGGAATTTGTGGAGTTCAGACCTTGCCTTTAAATTGCAACACATTTTCTACCTTCTAGCCATTTGTAATGCATTATATCAATATGCGAGACAAATAAAACATGTTTGTGATTTGTTTTAGATCCTTTCTTGTCTCTGTTGCTCCCATCCTAGTCTTCCATTATAAATCTGGTTATTGTGCTTGATTAATGTATGCATTTTGTTGGTTTGTGTCTATCAGCAAAACTAATGTTCATCATTCCTTCGGTGCATCACCTTATAGCTTATTTTTATTTCTTGTATTCCTTTTATCCTGTCTCCTTGGTAAAACTTATATTAGGTTTAGGAATAGGTCCTTTGCAAGTTTTCATGCATGCACCTAAACAGAGGAATAAGAACCAGCCTTTAATCTAGAGAGTTTTCCCATTTGCAAAGTCCCACACTTTGGGGAAAACTCAATGTTATGTGAATCACACCAAATGACTCTGTCATTAGAAAATTAGATTTGACAACTCATTTGGAGGTTCTGTGATTTTGCATTAACATTTTTGGTAGGCCCGGTGGGAGGCGAGGTTAGATCTTGTATATTTCTAGGTGTCTCATTACAATGGCAAATCATAAGCCATAGTGCAACCACACTAACAATTTTGCACACACCCGGTGGGACTATGAAGTCTCAATCTTATTACAGTAAGATCGATGTGCACTTACTGTGATTCTAGCTTTTAAGAAGATTTTAATAACTACACATCTGGTGACTCTAAAAGGGACATAATCCACTAGTTTCAGAATTTCAACCTTCCCAAGTTCATGAGAAGGATACAAACAAGGTCAAGAACCAGAGAAGAGGGACAATTGTTATACCTACAATTGTCTCCAAACATAAGGAGAGGAAGAAGAGTCCGAGAGGTCTCCATCTCCACCAAACAAATCCTTTTCAACACCTTCTCCTAGTAGGTAATTCTTTCAATCAAGAAGGGTGCTCAGGCCAATCAAGATGGCACAACCAAATCTTTATTTCAATTTCACAAGCAGTATCCCACTCGCTCTGAATGCACAAAATCCAATCCTGGTGAGAACATTAAAGAGCATCCCATATTTCACTAGAGAAAACCAAACTTCTCCTAGTGACCACGTTCAAGATATTGCAAATGTTTGTACAATCCATGAGATCACTGAGATGGACATTTACAGTCAAGTTACTAGCCTCTTCACTCAAGGGTAAAGCTTCACAATGGTTCAGGAGCCTAGCAACATGCTCTATTCAAACTTGGGACCATCATGCAGAGCTCTTCATGACTAGTTTGGAGAAAAGGAGATAACCTATCCTTGTTGGAGAAACTGACAACAATCAAGAGAGCTCTGAATGAGTAGTTGGATTTCAACCTCAGATTTCAATGGACCTGGGATAGGATTCTAGTGGCAGTAAAGCCCATAGAAGAAGGTGCCTTCTTATACTTTCTTAGAGCTTTAAATTTTGATATTGCTTTAATGATTCAGTCAATGGGAGGCACAACCTTACCTACAGCTTATAGCCTTTCCATAGGAGCTAAGAATCATTTAATTCAAGCTAGAAAACTTACTCCTAGGCCATCCATGCCTCTATACCCTAAATTAGGAAACCCAAGTACTAGCCAAACACCCACATTAACTCCTATACCTACTCCCAAGAGTCAAAGTTCAGCTAAAGCCTTCACCTCATCATCTAACACCTCAAACGAGCTTCAGTAAGTTATGAAATAGCTTTAAAACCTTGGGAATGAGTTAGTAACCATTAAAAGACAACGAGGCTCGAGTTTTAGGCCATATCAGCCTCAAGCTTAGTATTAGGCTAGACCCCTATATCGAGTAAAATAGACCACTAGCTAGGGCTATAAATCGAGTCAATACTAAGGACAACCTCAAGCTGCCGGACCTTTCGGTCATATGATCCAAATACAACTTTAACATCAATGGCATTGGTTCCATAACAAAATAACATGGCACAAGAATATGATTGGTTTTCCCATGCAATCAACCACATAATCAATCAATTTGCCTCAATGGTGCACTAAATTAGCATTTTATGGTGCAAACCATTGGTGTGTCATAAGAACCTAGCCAGGAGAAAATCAGTGAGCTCTCAAAAAGAGGGACCTCCAAGTGAAACTATGCTTGTCAATTGGCAAGCTGAAGATGTTTGTGGAATGAATCAAGCTCCTTCTCAAAGTATAGCTGCCAATACACAGTCCAAGAAGAGAAATATTGGAGGACTTTCACCAAACTCAGGTAATCCTCAATCCTCCATTTCTCCACAAGGTATTGGCATTCAAAATACAACTCCCATCATGCAAAGCCAATCCAAGCCACCTTCCAAATCCACTCAGGCACCGGTTGTAACAACCCATGTGCAAGATAAAAATGTGCTAGGGAAGGGGCAGAAAAAGGATAGCTCATTTAATATCATTGAGAAAATGAAGAAGACAAGTGTGAACATTTCACTATGGGAGTCACTAGCCATTCCAGGGTAGAGGGATCTATTGTAGACTGCTATGGCCAATTGGTTAAGCTCAAATAAACCACGTAACCAATAAGAGAAAGTTATTACCAATACAACTCAACCTAGGGGGAACTATCAAGAACAACAAGGTAAATTATTATACCTCCTCATTCTATGTTACATTAATCATTGGGGACAAATTTTTGCATAATTGCATGATTGATTCGAAAGTGCAAGTAGTTATATAATGCCCAAACAAATCGCTAATAAACTGGGTCTCCAGTATGAAGTCCATCTCTAGAGGGGTATTACAATTGGATGGGATGGCGGTGAAAACTATTGGAGTCATCAAGGATCTGAGCCTCACTTTACATGCATGCCCCAATGTGATCAGTATTGTAGAATGTATCGAGTCATAGACATGCCCCCACACTTTATATTGTGTTTTCTAGGGACTTCACTACAAAAATTGGAGGCTATTTGTCTGTGACAAGTTACATATGATCTTTATAACAAGGTATGGAGTGAAGGCCACAATCATATCTAAGCCCATAGAAGATTATCACATTGAATATTATGTTCCTAGCCCAATCAATTCAATTGTTTTTGAATTTTGATCAGGAGGACATCCTAAACACTTGTGGAATAGATACCAAGGTGGGGTGTATCCTAGACTTGGCTCTCGATGAATGGGTAGTCAAAAGACATGCTTTTGATCCCTATAAGGAGATGGAAGAATCTAAGCTAGGATTCTACTACCTACATGAGGAGAATCATCCTCAACTTGACATCATTAAACCGGAACACAAGGATGACAATGAAGTATGGAAATTGTTCTTTGATGGCTTGAGAAGTAGGCAAGGATCCGGAGGAGGAGCTATGATTGTGTCACCCCAAGGTATGAAATACTACTCATCTTTCTATTTCCAATTTTCCTATTCAAACAATACAACAAAATATGAGGCTTTGGTTCATGGATTGCATTGGGCTAGAAGATGAGGAATCAAGAACTTGCAAGTGTTTGGTGATAGTGAACTAGTTTCCAATCAAGTCAAAGGACAAAATTCTATCAAGAATGACTTGCTCAAAAGCTACAAGAATAGGGTATGGGATCTCATTTAGGATTTTGAAGCCTTCAACATTATGTCCATACCCAAGAAGGAGAATGAAGCTAGTGATAGGATAGAAGTAGTTGGAGAAACATTTGATGTGGTTGATAGCATCAAGAGGGACAAAGGACAACCAGATATCCATGTGATTGTGAGGCCAGCAGTTCTAGATAACAACACATGCTGGTAGGTGTTCAAGAATGATCAGTAGATCATCAATTTTTTGTAAGAGGAAGCTGAATTCTTAGCTAGGAATCAAGAAAAATTAGAGAAGAAATATGGAGATCAAGTAGTGCAGATGAATACAAACAAGCTTCCCAAAGGTTTGGTGACATTATAATCTATCTTCAATATTAATGATCGGTTTGAAAGAAGAAGGCTAACATACGAGATCAAAGGGAAGATTTAGAGTCAATTCTAGTTGGAAAAGGAAAACACTTCAAATTAGCAAAGTGGCCACCGAGCAAGAAAGGTATGAATTCATGAAACTTTCCCAAGAGTTTCCAAATGTATTTGATTGGATCTATGAAGACCTAGAGGGTTTAATCCAAATTTAGCACAACACACAATCAAACTAGATCCAGCTGCTAAGCCCATCAGGAAAAAGCAGAGACTAGTCAATCCACACATTGAACCTCTGATGAAGAAAGATCTAAACAAGCTAATAGAGGAAAGTATCATATTTCCAATAAAACACTCAATATGGGTTATAAACTTGGTTCCAGTCATGAAGAAGAATGGAGAGATTAGGTTGTGTGTAGACTTTCGAGACTTGAATAGAGCATCCCTCAAAGACCACTACCCACTCCCCTCAATGGAGCAAATTTTGCAAGTGGTGTCTGGATCAGAGAGATTCTCCCTCCTAGATGGCTACTTAGGGTATAACCAAATAATGGTGAAAGAAGATGATTAGTTCAAAATGGCTTTCACCACCAAATGGGGCACTTATGCCTACAGAAAAATGCCATTTGGATTGTCTAATGCCGAGCTACTTTCCAAAGGGAAATGGATATGGAATTCAAAGGGTTCATCAACAAAATAGTACTGATATATCTGGATGACATCATTTGTTCTCCAAATATGCAGCAGATCACCTTTTTCACCTAAGACAAGTATTTCAGAGATGTAGGAGATTCGGGGTATCATTGAACCCTAAAAAATGCATATTCTTGGCCCATGAGGGTAGGCTTCTAGGCCATATTATGTTAAAGGAAGGTTTGGAAATTGACCCAGAGAGAGTTAAAGTAATAAGAGAATTTCCATTGCCAAGCATAAGAAATTTCTTCAAAGCTTCATAGGAAAAATCAATTTTGTTCGTAGGTTTGTACCGGACTTTGTTTCCCTTGTCAAGCTAATAACGTTGATGTTAAAGAAGAGCTTGGAATTTAGGTGGAAAAATGAAGGAAAAGAAATATTTTAGGCCATCAAAGAAGATATATCAAAAGCCCCAACTCTCGTAAATCCATGCTTCTCTAATGATTTCATACTATATGCCTTCGGTGGCAGTGACACAATTTCTGTAATCCTAGTACATCAGAATAAAGAGGGTATAGAGTAGTCAATTGCCTTCTTTAGCCAAGGTCTGGAAAATTATGAAGTGAGATAACCCTTCATAGAAAAGAACATCTTGGTAGTGATTAGAGGGTTAAAGAAATTTAAGCATCTGGTTTCAAACAATAAAATCCAATTGTTAGTCTCCCATGCAGGAGTTAAAGACTTCCTTCTTAGCAAGGATCTAAATGAAAAACATGTAGGATGGATCACTCGTGTCATGGAGTATGACATTGAGATCAAGGTTACTAAGTTAGTCCATAGGAAGGGATTGTGTGAAAAACTGGCCTCAAGTCAACAAGATGAAGCAAGCGGTAAAGAGGAAGTTGTTTTTGTTCTACAAAATAGTCAAGAGGAAGAAAATGATGATGTACCCACTCCTTGTTGGACTCATAGTATTATGCACTTCCTACAAACATGCATGTGTCCTCCAGAAATGAGTAAAACAAAAAGGAGACACTTCAGACTACAGGCCATCCCATACGTGCTTATTGATGATGTCTTGTTCAAAAGGGACATCAATGGCATCCTGTTAAGATGGATTAGGACGGATCAGATTGAGAGAGTTTTACAAGAGTTCTATGATGAAGTAGTTGGAGGCCATTTCACTCCATGGGTGATATCACTCAAGATCACGAAGGTGGGTTATTATTGTCCCAGGGTTTTTAGTGACTACTATGCATGGATCAAAAAGTGCAAGAACTATGCATTCTTCAGAGGCAAAGAAAGGCTAACAACACTTCCATTGTGCCCAATTTCAGTTGACCAACCATTCATACAATGGGGATTGGACTTCATTGGGGTCATCAATCCAAATTTGAGCCAAGGCCACAAATGGATTCTAAAATCAATAGACTATTTCACCAAGTGGACCGAGGTAGTGGTGCTCAAAGAAGCTAATTAATCTAGCATACTAGATTTCTATGAAGGGATAGTGACCAGATTTGGAGTGCCAGCCACCATTATATCAGACAATGCATTGGCATTCATAGGTTCCAAAATGAAAAAATGGGCTGTTAGGAATGAGAATTACTTGAGTACTTCATCAAAATATTACCCTTAAGGTAATGGCCAAGTTGAGTCCACAAATAAGAACTTGCTAAGGATTATCATAACAACTTTAGATGAAAATCGAGAGAACTTGGCACACAAAACTCAAATCATCCTTATGGGCTTATAGGATAACACCCACAAGGTCTATAGGCATATCTCCATTCAAAATTGTCTATGGAAAGAGGCATTGTTTCCTATATCACTCAAGTTTCCAACATTGGAACTCATGAAGCAACTGAAGATGTCTGAGTTTGAACCAATGTAGGCCAGGTATGTAGAACTTATGGAATTGGAAGAAACCAGAGAGCATGCACTTCAAACAATGGAAAAGGATCAGGTCTCAATCAAGAGATGCTTTGATAAGAAAGTAAAAATAAGGACTTTTTAAGAAGGAGACCTAGTTTTGAAATGGGATGCAGATTGGGAAAAGCCAAGAAAACACTCCAAATTTGATGCCATCTGGAGTGGCCCTTACATGATCACAGAGTGCAAGAATAGCAATGCCTTCTAGCTGACTAAATTAGATGGTGAAAAATTATAGATCCCAGTAAATGGGATCCATCTCAAACATTTCTACTGAATGGGAAGTTTCCACCCCTATAAATATTAGCATAGTTTTTTTTTCCCTAAGTGCGTATGCACGTTGTTTTGTTGTAGTGTATTTTTGTTTCCCTAAGTGTCGTGGCACATGTTCTTTGTTTATTTAATGTTCCTTTAAGTAGACATGTTATTCCTTTCAGTGTTCACCATAGGAAACTCATAGTTACATGTAATAGTTGCCATCTTCAAAAGAAAACAAATGCAGAGCAACTAAAATCCATCTTTGAAATAGTCCATTCAGGGACAATAAAATCTCGGGTTGGATCAAATTCCTATTCTCAGAAACCATTGTCTCGAAGTTTTCTTATGAAAATTGAGACTACATATGGTCGGGCTCATGGATCAGAGGTAGGATCAGTACCAGGCCATCATTCTCGACTCCATGCCCAATGGACATAACAAGGCAACTGGTCCTCTCATCTAGCAGGAAGATACCCCTGCGAGTCACCAAAAATGTTATCCATATTTTCCCCCGAAAAAATATTGGATCAGACGTGACCACACAGAGAAATAACCTGATAAATCACATTCAAATCATATGAATAGGTTACATAGAGACTCTACAATGGAAGTGGTGGGGCCTACAAAATATAAAAACGACCTGCGTAGGAGAATTCATAAAACAACTCTATCGAGTGAATACATGCCTTAAATCCATTCTACAGATTACAAACAGGGACAAAAATGTAATAGTAGGGTCAAGGCAGAAGGAGATAGCGTCAAAGAGGTGAGAGGTTCAAAGAGAAAGAAATGGTGAAGGTTCGAGGTCTTTGGGCTCTAAATGGTTTAGAATGAGTCCAAAATCAACTAAGTATGGAGGAGACAACAGACGTTGCTAAGTGTCCAAGTGGCGCATCTCCAAATTTGAATCCAAAAGTGGAGGCTCAAAAAGCACCAGGCACCATGTGTCCTAGGCCAAAAATAGAGCCATAGAGTTAAAGCTAAAATTCAAATGGCAGATAGGGTGGGCCTAAAAAAAGGCTAAGTATAGAAGCACCACGGGAAGCCGCCACCCGTCGGCTTGCGCATCTCCAGGGTAAATCCAAATTCAGAGACTCAAACAAGCGCCAACTCACCACATAGTCCAAGGTCCAAAAAGGTAAGAGGGAGGTCGTTAAAAATTCCAAAGACCTATGAAGGCTTCCAAGTGTCAACCCAATGCTCCTTCAAAGTCTAATATTAATTGGTTTTTAAGTGAGCACAAAAACTCAATGCGTCCGGTCTCAAAAGGGGACAGAGTCGGGTTGAATAGTCAATGCATTGTGGTAGCCAGCAGAGAGTGCCAAGTGTCCAAATGGCACTAGTTCAAGAGTAGAATTGAAGGGAGGTTTCCAAGCAAGTGCCAAGCTGCCGCATGTCCCCAGTCAGATATATGACCCTACCAAGAAAATAACTTAGGAAAAAAACATAATGAAATTAAGCATGTCGTGGAGGAAACCACATGTAAACCTCGCACCATTCCAAGAGAAAAATATAGACGTGGCCCTTAGACATGTGCCAGCCCTCCACATGTCCCTTTTTAAAAAGGGATGCATTTTTGAACTACTTTTCCCACCATTTTCTATAGCCCCGATATAAATTTCAAAGGGGCATATATTTCAACTTGACACTTGAAATCCAACAAATTTGCACTTGTATGAAGATCCCAGCCTTGTCTACACCATAAAGATCTGAAACTTTATGTTTGGGGAGGTTAGGTTGGAGAAAAATGGAGAAAATTTTTGGGCCATTAATGCAGGATCTCTTTTACCCTAACAACAACGAGATCGGATTCGATCGATGCACCGTTTACTCCTCCTTTGAGGCACTAAATAAGAAATTGATGCGATCAAGAAAGATTTGGGGAAGATTATGTAGCATGTATTAATAGTAGTGGTTGAACTTTGAACTATTTTTCCCACTTCTCTCTCTTTCTCCCCTTTGTGTTGAATCTATAAAAGTAGGGTTGGGACTCATTGTAAAGGTTGGAAATTTTTTTTTGCGGGCTCCTTCTCAAAAAGGGAATTCATTGAGTTATGACCTTCCATTAAATTGCAACACATTTTCTACCTTCAGGCCATTTGTAATGCATTGTATCAATCTGCAAAGCAATAAAACATGTTTGTGATTGGTTTTATATCCTTTCTTGTCTCCATTCCTCTCATCTGGTCTTCCATTACAAATATGGTTATCTGTGCTTGATTATTGTATGCATTTTGTTGGTTTGTTTCTATCAGAAAAATGAATGTTCATCATTCTTTCGGTGCATCACCTTATAGCTTAGTTTTTATTTCTTGTATTACTTTTATCCCTCTATCCTTGGTAAAACTTATATTAGGTTTAGGAATAGGTCCTTTACAATTTTCACGCATGCACCTAAACGAGGAATAGGATCCAGCCTTTAATATGGAGATTTTTCCCATTTACAAAGTCCCACACTTTGGGAAAACTCAATGTTATGTGAATCACACCAAATGACTCTTTCCTTAGAAAATAAGATCTAATAAATCATTTGGGGTGTTGTGATTTTACACTAACACCACATTTTCTACACATTTCAGATCCCATGCATTTGATAAAAGGGTTCAAGGAACCTTATCTTGCCAATTTGCAGAGAAGTATTAATGCCTTCACCTATTATGAAGAATAAAATTTTGAATATATTTATGAGGCATGTTTGAAAAGATGGGAATTTCACATGGTGGTAATGAGAAGAAGGAAGTAATATCTCCCACAAACTTAATCTAGATTTTGCATAGAGAAAAATTCTTATGTACGCTAATTCCTCATATCAATGAAAAACATAGAGGCATTTGGATGGGAATGAGAACAAGACCTCCACTCCTTCTCACCTTCATGTCAACCATGGAAGAACAGAGAAACCACAAGATCCTTTGAATTTGATGCGTGGTAGAGGAAAGTAGAAATAGGAGAAAGGTATAGTACATATGAATTAATCATTGGGATATTCCGTACTAGCCATTTAACCTAAGCAATCAAATGGAATGAAGAATATCTAACCCCAAATTTAAATAGTAAAGTTTGTAAAGGGACTTACAAAAAGTAAGTGTGGGGGAAATGATGAGTCTATAATATGCCATTAAATGTATAATAAATAATCTCATGTTACTCTCCATTTGATTAAGTTTGAATGCATTTTGTAACTTTTGTTTGATCTAATATGAGTTAGGATGTAATTGTCCATCTTTTGTTGATTATGATTCTAATGTTTAAAAGCTTTGTAATTCCTAACCAAGTGTTTTGGAAACACAATTTTGTAATAAAGTAGGTCACAATCAAGTGGAAGAATGATGTATGAAGCGGTCAGCATGTTTTTGGAAGCATTGGAATCAATACATCTTGGTTACGAAACTGACAAACTTAGTTCCATAATTCCATTACACAGTCACAAGTTTTGTTACTCTATTCTAGAACTTCGGTATTAGTTTTGAAACTCTAGTACTTAGTTCCGAATTATTGGAATTAGTTATGGAACTCCTACAGATAGCTCTAGAAATCTCTCAGTTAAACCTAGAATGATTTCCTTTAGTTCCATAAATCTTATAAAGTTCCGAACCAATATGAATCTCTTCCAAATGGAAGGTGATTTTTCAAATCAATGATCCTATCAATCAAGATCAAATTAGAAGACTTCCAACTCTCCATAGTTGTAGAATCTAGGATAATTATCACATTGTTGTATGTCGAATGATGTTCCAATCTAGCATCTATTTTGGGCACAATCCAGATTACATTGTATCGGTGGAACAATTTCGGCCATAAATGCACTCTTGAAAGAAGTATATACATACGAGACCTACGAGATAGAATATATATATATATATATATGAATATAGATATAGAACAAAATATAGGTATAGATTTATATATACAGATCCAAAGACGTTTTAATATGCAAAAAAATTATCAATAAAATAGCCATTTACTTTTTGAGAGAAAATTAAGTTGTTCAATCATGTTTCAAGGTGGAGCACGGGCCCACTCCTCCAAGAACCAGGATCCTTGTTTTGTTGGTATTTATATTTTTAAAGAAAATATTTTAGATCTGTTAATTCTGTATCACTTTAAATTCCTTAAGTTGAAATATGTTGTAGACTTGTCCGTGCAGGTGTTCTAGATTAAGTTCTTATTTCTTTTCAATCATTTTCCAAGCATTCTCAATTGTGTGTTTATTTTTGTAATGTTTGTTTATTTCCAAGCAATTCATTTCTGCAAGGTGTGTTTACTTCCAAGGAAAAGTGTGTTTATTTCTAGCAATTCATTTTTGTAAAGTGTGTTTACTTTAAATAAGAATTCATAGTTTGATTCCAATAAGGGTTTTAACCAAGAAGTTCTTAAGACATTGAAAAGATCCCTCAGAAAATACAAAATACCTACAATCAATTACTAGATCGCTAATATTCTTCTTGTTGTGTATAGCTTTAGACACACCCTTGGTTTGAATATGACATCAACAAATAGTTGATTAAATGAAGGGAATAATGACACCCATTAGGATCCTGAACAAATACTAGTTACAAATTCAACATACTAAATGCTTTATTCATCCGAGAAAACCTTTGATGTTTTCACATTTTCTAACCAATAATGTTGTATCTTTAAAAATTGTAGGCCACTAATAATCCTTCTCTTAGAATCATATGAGAAATTACTCTTCTTTTAAAGTGACATACACATACACCACCATGAAATTCATCAATAATCTTGGGGGCCTCTTCCTCTATTATACACCTCAACAAAACTCCCTCTGGGTTTTTCCAAGCCAACCCATACTTTGTCATAACATATTTTTGGGAATTTAATTTGATTTTCCTCCTTTGATTTTTATCTGGATGTCCTGACACTCCAAATTTCTTAGGTAAAATATCATGTCCTTATACCATGTGTAATTAATTAAATTCTCATGAATATCCATATTCCCTTCATGAATAGTGTTAAATTCCATTACCCGTAGATTGATCTTTGTACCCAATCTTACAGGCCTAGGCCTCTAACAAACTTGGTGGTCTAAATTTCCATATCATATTCTTTAAATTTTTTCACCCAACGGCGTCGTTTACTACTGAAACCTCCATTTCTGATAAAATGTCCTTGACCATAGTGTGGGGAACATAGGCAAAAAATCTAGAGCTCAAGATATAAGGCCTAAAAATCTTAGTTTCTCTTACCAAAGTGAAGGCCTACTTTTCCATGATGGTATACTTCAACTCAGCCCCCTGCAAGGCTTTACTAAAAAATGCAATGGGCCTTTCATTTCCTTCTTCATCCTTTTGCAAAATTACAGATGTAATAGTGTTCTCAGATGCAAAGGAAAATATATACAAAACCTTCAAGTAATCAGGGGTTGCAAGTACTCAAGCACTTTTAAATGCTTCTTTAATTCCATTAAAATCTTAGAGATCTCCTTCCTCCCATTTGATAATTTGATCCTTCTTTAACATGCTTGTAATAGGGATAGTCATTTCAGAAAAATTATAAATGAATCTCCTAATAAAATTTATCTGGCCAAAGAAATCTGAATCCCTTTCCTAGTTTTTTGGACAAGAAATTTATTGATAGCTTCCACTCTTTTAGGGTCAATCATGACCCCCTATTTTGACACAATATTCCCAAGCAATTTTTTCTTCTCAACGAGAGAAATTTAACTTTTTTGATTCAATGAGATGTCATATTCCTATGTTTAATCATAATTTTCTCTACATGACTCAAGTGATCACTTCTATTTTTGGAGAATATTATCACATCATCCTGATAAACTGCAATGAAATCATTGATGTAACTTTAGAACGCAACATCCATTGCTCTCTGAAAAGTATCCCCAACATTCATTAAACCAAAAGGCATTCTCACATAAACATAAGTACCCCATGGAGTGGTAAAGGAAGTCTTGATTCTCTCTGATTGCTTCACAACCACTGGTTGTATCTTGAAAACCCATCTAGTACAGAAAACAAATTCAGATCCAGTGACTAACTACAACATGTTATCCATATTAGGCAATGAATAATTATCTTTAATTGAGGCCTTGTTCAAGTTCTTGAAATCAACACACAACCTTATGTCTCCATTTTTCTTTCTAACTGGCACCAAGTTTTCCACCCATGAAGAATATCTCATTGTTGTATGATCCCTCCATCCCTTAAATTTTTCAATTATTCTTGCATTTTGAGGGAAAGAAGTGGATATCTCTACTTTTCCTAAATGGATTTCCATTAGGTTCCAGTGGTATCTCATGTTGAAAAATATCCTCCCTGTATCCTTTCAATTATGAGTAAGACCATGCCAAGAAATATTCATACTTTTTAATCTACTCAATGTAGGAATTCTTTTCATCCTTACTCAAATTACTACCTAGCCATAATTTCCTAGGTTTTTCTTCAGTTCTAGATTATGATCTTCCACATCTCTTGAAGAAGAGATGTCTATGAACTACCCTCAAAGGCATTATCAAATTTGGATTATAAATCCATTGATCCTCTGGGATAGTGTTTTTTCAATTGGATTATATAATTACCAAACAAGGTCTCTTTCTTATTGCACACTACAACCATTGGTTCCCATTTAATGTAGTGATCGAGTAAATTGTCCTTTGTTCTACAAGAAGCACTAAACCTGGGCATCATTATCAAATACTTTCCAATGTTTTACATTGTTAGGGTAAACGGTCTTGATAACACTTCAATATAATAATCATAGTAAGGAGAAACAATGCAATTTCCAAATCTAGATCCAATCACCACCAACCTATCTACTACAACATTTTGAGTTTTGTCATGGTATAGTATATTAAAGGAGTCAAACATCTCAACAAAATCCCACACCGCATGCTTATATTGTTTCATTCTTTGATTCTTCATAGCATATAGTTTTCTCACTTGCTTTACCACAAGTTCTGAGTCTCCTTTAACAATTATATCCTTGATACCATACTTCCAAGCAATCCTCAAGCCTAAGAGTAGTGCCTCATACTCAGTGATATTATTTATACATTCAAACCTCAATCTAAAGGAAAAGTTAAAGGTTTCTTGGTTTAGAGATATCAATACAATCCCAGCTCCATTTCTAAAACTAGAGCAAGCACCATTGAATAAAAAAGTCCAAGGGGTACTAATTTGATCTATGCACCTACTCTAATTAATGGAAAGATCCTCAAAATTTGCAAATCCCAAAAAATTATTAACATCTACATCAGCATACAACACTTCATAAGAAGCATTTTTAGGATCTTCAATCAGGTGTAACATCTTCTTCTCCCCATATAACTTGACAAGGTTCCCCTTTCTTGGTATGGTGGCATATGACATATCCATCTACACACTTCTACCCACACTAGCAACCCACTTTCTTGATAGTAACATACCCCATTTAGCAGGGCAATCCACAATGACTACGTTCATCATTAAAAACTTACTAGGGTAAGCCGCTAATTGCACCACTAGGCCTTTTACATATCCTATCACTGGTACTTCCCTTGAATCCATAGTGGTGCATTTTCTAAAGGTTGTTATTACCTTGATATTTAATTCATTCATTACTTTAAGAGGCATCACATTACATGAAGCCCCTGAATTGAACATACAATTATGCACAAGTTTGTCTTTAATGATTAAATTGGTATAAAAAGGATCAACATCAAGTTGAGATTCAATAAAGAATGTACCCAAAAATACTTCACGATATTCACCCAAGTCTTCAAATGCTTCTGGAACCTCCAACTTTGTAATATTAGGGAGAAGTTCCACACTATTTACATCCTTTCCTAGGAAAATTCCATCCTCTTTAAACCCTAAATACTTAAATGCCCTTTTCTTGTGCTTAGGAATCCTAAGCAATTCAAAAATAGGTACAATGATTTTTACTTGACTCAAAATCAGGCAATATCACATGGGATATATTTGGGTAATATTGTGTTAGGAGGGATGGTAACTGCCCCTTCTTGTGGTATGAGACTCTTCATGACTTGGGCATGGACAAGGGTACAAGATTTATTAGGGATAGTTGGACCTTTGTTAGGCACATCCTTCTTGGGAGGATCTTTCAGGATATTAGTGAGAAGGGGATTTTTGGTTTGGGTTATGGACCTCCTCCTTTGACAATTCTACTTATGAGATTGTATTCCTTTTCTTGAGCTACTACCACATTCATCGAAGTTGTCAGTCCTCCTCAGAAGGAATTCCTCCATCATACTTCTTAATCATCAAATCCCTTAAGTACTCAAATTCATGATTAGGAAATTTAAAACCCTGAACCATATCAATCTCAACATCATCAATAGAAGGAAGAGGAGATACCCAGTGGATGTAGTCCTAAAAATATTCAACAGTCCGAGAACTTATTAATTTAGTGGAGGAAACCCCACACCATGAATCATCAAGACACTCCATCATACAAACATCTCCAAAAGTGGGGTCATCCTCAGGATCTTCACCCCCTTCACTTGGATCACATGGAGGGTGGGGTAAGAAACATTTGTCACACCAATCGATGACATGTGGTTCTTGTTAGTGTAAATTCACAGCACCCCCAAAATGACCTATGGATCTACTTTTCTAAGGAAATGTCATTTGGTGTGAATGCACAACATTGAGCTTTCCCAAAGTGTGGGACCTTTGCAAATGGGGAAAGCTCTCCAGAGAAGGTTGGTTCCTCTTCCTAAACTACCTACCACAAGATATTCCAGTGTAGGCAAGCTAATCTAATCCTAATCTAACTATTCCAAGGAGACAGAGAGAGAGAAAAGAGGGAAAAATAGAGCCTACACTAAAATGGTGATACACTAGAGAAGGAAAATGTTGAACATCTATCAAAACTACCATGGAAAAAGAAGAGGTGAGCAATGGAAAGGATGGACAAGTGCATCACAAAACCAAGGATGGATTTCACACAAAAAAAAGTCCCAAAACTCCATGAACACAGCTCCAAAACCTATAATGAACATCCAAACATGCACAAATACCTGCAATGAAGAGAGGCAAGAAGAAAACAAAGAAAAATGAGCAAGGATGGACAAATGCATCACAAAACAAATTTTTTTTGCTCAGAAGTTTACACAGAACATCATTTTATTGGTAAGAGGCAAAAATTCCATTACAGATCAAGGGAGGAGGTTCTAACTCCATTTTCAACCCTGGGAAGAAAAGAAGGGAGGGCAGAGCAGAAAGAATGAACAACTTGTTACAAATGAGCCAAAACTAGCTTTTAACCATGAAGCAAAATGGAAGAAAGGAGAAAATGTGGGAAAATATGATTTTGACTTCAACCACCAACAAGATTCATTAAAACAACAAGGGAACCTCTATAAATCCACTTCCCAATGCATTCGAGCCCGCAGGACAAGAAATTGCCCATACCTCATTAAATCTGGTAGATGAAAATATGATTTTTTTATTTTCTAGTGCCAGGGACGTTTTTCAAAATTTATCCCATGAATCTTCACCAAAATTTAAAAAATTGAGGGTCCAACGTGTTGATAATTTCACCATCTTTCCAATGACATAAAGAATGCAAAAATCGAGCTCTAGATCAAAAGATATGTCCCCTCTCGAAGTTTTAAGGCAAAAATGGTGAAAACAGAGTCAAAATTTGGTTGGTGGGGTCAAACTTTAAAATTTTCCCTTTTGGAAAATTTTCCAAAACTTCCATGCCTCCGCCATTCGGGACACATGTCACTTCCTCATTCACCGATGGGATTGATGGGCTCAATCTTCCCCTTTTTTCCTTTGATTTCATTTTGGGAAAATTTCCTTTTTCCCCACGCCTCTCCGCTACGGGACACGTGTTACCTTCTCATTGACCGGTGGAATCATAGGCGAAGGCATGTCTTTTTCCTTTGATTTCATTTTGGGAAAATTTCCCCTTAAACCCCTGTGCTCCGCTACCATGTGGTGTTCTCTTATTCGCCGACGGGCCTTCGTAAAAAAAAATTTCCATCCTCCACGTGAGCTTGCGGGCTAAATTTTGATTTTTGACTTTCACCCCAAAAGGGGCTAAGTGCCCAAATTTCTCCCTGCCTCCACCGACGTGCTTCCTTCTTCTCCACAGGCATGCACTTTAATATTTTCCCTTTGTACCCTCTGCCAACTCCTTGCAATTTCTCCAACTTCGCTCTGCCGACCTAACCTCCGCCGCCACGTGGCACCTTTTCATTGGCCGCGGGCCTGGCTAAGGGAAATTTTTACCAAAAAACTCTGCCAAGCCATAACTTTAAAATATTTGGAGTTAGGAGGAAAATTTACCTTTTTGGAAAGGGGAAGAAAATTCCTATCTGATGGATCCATTTCCAGAAACCCTTGAGTTCTTGAAATGTGTGAAAATTAAATTGAAGCTCAAGAAAGGGAAGAATGAAGGCAAGTTAGCCAAAATAAGCGGGGGCTCATTTTGGATAACAGTTCTTCAACCATAGATACTATTATAGTGAATAGATCAGTACAAGTTTATTTTCCTCCGAGGTATTTTTTTACTTCCTAACCCCATATGTCCCTTTCCTGTATCTTAATTTTTGAGCTCACCTCTTGGATGACCACCAAATCTATTCATCCCTTGAGGCTGATTATGATCTAAGAAATATGTCCTATTCCCTTCTCTACCCCTGGCAAGTTCATATGAAATTTATTTTACTGCCCCTACCAAATTTTTACCAACATCTTCTAGATACATAAACCTTCTTGCTTGAGGCTTCTCAAGATTGATCAATTTAACACCCTCCCTCTTGGGAGGCTTTCTTGTAACCTTGATATTATTCTCAATTTGTACTTCCATTGTGAAGGCTTGCCTCATATTTGTAGGGTCCTTGTCCCTTAGATAATATGTTTCCTTCTTATCAAAGGCATCACAATATTTAATCAAGCAAGAATCATCACTTGGTCTTAATACTACAGAAGTTTATTCAAAGTTTTATTATTGTGTTATTTTGAATTTGCTCATTAAAATTTTTCTTAATATTCTTGAATTCAGATAGAAGAAACCTTGGATCATTTTTATCACCATATTGTGCCTTAAAATAATTTTTCAATGTGAGCCAATAATTAATAGAATCATCCAACAAATATTTATGCCAATCCCGACATCTTCCTCTAATGTATGGATAAACATTTTCACATAGATATTCTCATGTTCAATCTTGAAATATTCCATGATGTTAAGAAAAATTTTGAGATGTGCGTTTCCACTAATAGCATTATTTCATTGAAACATTGGTAACATATTTCTTAGATCATTCGGTACTACATTTGGATATCCCACCATCCCCTGAAAATTTATGTGTCAATATATATTTTCAACAAAGGGGGGTCTAGGTAGAGGTTGAGCCACATTATTGATGGGGATAAAAAAATGTGGTTGAAAATGTTGGTGGTAGCTACTGGATTTTTGGATAATGGAATAGAATCCCCAAAAATAAATCCCTTAATAACTACCTCTAACAATGAACCCTACTATCTTGAAACAACATAAAGGGGGATCGGAAAATTCCTTGATGATTTATAGAGGAAGTTCCCTCACCAATAGGAGTGTGTAAATAACCTCTAGCACTATGTGTTTCAGAATGATCACACATGCTATAATAGTCTTCAACTAATGGTTGATCTAAATTAGGGGTTCTATCCCCTAACCGCGTAGTGGTTTATAGATCTATCTTCTTACTTGACTTATTTTCCCTAATTTTGGAAATAATTTTCTAGTGGATCCGACTTGAAGAAATACCTTCTTCCTTCCAATTCTACAAAATTTTCAACAAATTCTCAAAAATAGAGACTTAAGGTACTAGTATTTACCAAATTTCTTTGGATTGAACAGATTCGCCACTAAGATATTGTATCTTATATGTATAAACCACTTGAAACAATTAGATAATTGAATCTGAACACTTATTTCAACAAATATTAGCAAATTTCATCATCCTTTATCAACATTTACTCCTAGCCGAGTGAGATTTAATGGAAATCCTCCTCAAACTAGGAAAATATCAAGCAATTGAATTATGATTTAGCTCATTTTTTGAAAATTGGATAAAGGATTGAAGATAGATCATAGATTTGCATTTAGATATACTTCACACATTACCTGAGGTTGATATTTATCTTTTGCACAAATCTCCCCGAAAATAGTGCTAAAGTGGTTTGGTACCCAAATCAATCCTCCTTTGTAGTTAAGCAACATCAATAGGATGAGTGGGATGCCTAGAGAATGATGGATCAAGATTTAAGTCATTTTATAGTTGGGGAGGGATCTCATCATCTCTTGGTCACTTGAGCTTGGAGGAGTTGGATAACACCATGTTGAGGGTATGACCTACCCTCCTACTTTAGGCTCTACCTTTAGCTAGGGTGAGAGGACCCATTTTGTAGTCTGTATTTGTAAGGGAAATGAATATATCAACAATATTTGACACTCCTTTATAAGGAAAATGAGAAATAACCTTGGGAAGACATGGTCAATTCATAAAAAGTTCTAACTCTCACGATTTGTCACTCTAGACAATGCAGATGTCTCCTAAAACAAGGCTCAGACTACTAAAGATAGTAATGGAACTAGCTTGCTTATGCATATTTTGGATTTAACAAGGAAAGCATGGGTAGTTCTAGTGGGATTTGTTGGTTTTAGATGTATTTGGTTGGGGAATTAAGTAGGATAAAGTTGATTATACCAAATCTTTGGGAACTCTTAACAAATGTTGGAAGATCTACCAGATGAGATGATGAAAACACTTCAAATAATCAATAATGAACCTTCAACAAGAAGATGTGCATCCATGGAAGCCCAAAGATACATAGTTTCACACATTATTTGAGAATTTAAACATAAAATCTCATGATAAAGACTCAATTAAACATCAAGAATCCTTGATCTATCACACCTAAGATACACTCATAGGATAACAAATAATTTGTATCAACAAAATGGAAGTAGAATGAATTTAAAACTATTTATTACAAAATGAGATGAAATCTCTTCTCACAACACAATTGCAATTACCACAATGCTACCAAAAGGATAAGATCTTATGTGATTCAGAGGATTCTTAACATAATATTGCAACAGAACATGATTAGCTACTTGAAACACCTCAAGTTAAAGTAAACAGAATAATGCTCAGGATTAACATAATTAATGCAGGGCTCATCAAATGTATCACCAAGTTAAAGTTTCATTTACAGTCTCAATGCTTGTCAATGGCTGTATACTTGTAACCATCTTGACATGATTCGATTTGAAGGCTCAAGAAATTAACAAGATTCTTAGACAATTTATTGGAAAAATGGTTTCTCTCAGCTTTTACCTTTCTCTTCTAAAATTTCAGAAAATTTTAATCCCCCTTATTGCAAGATTATTCTCATTGCATTTATATAGTCTCACTCGCTCACTCATCCTTCGTTTTCCCCAAAAACATGAATCTTTAAAGAGAATATTATTTTCTATTTTTTCTAGGTGGAAAATTTGTGATCCATTTACATTTCTTACTTTCATCGGATATGATTTGGGCACCATGTTACAGCCTTTTTAAAGTATTCTCAATCATTTCTTTCCTCTTGGCATGCAAGAAACCTCTTTTTAATAATTCCTAGGTGGTTTGAAATGGTTTTATGTGACAAGAAATCCTTTTCACATTTAGAAATCTACCTCAATAAATTCATACTTCCATTCATGCCTCTCAGAACTAAGTTTCCTTGCATGGATTATATCACATCAATAAAACACCTTTTGTTGCACAATGTCAATTTCTCTCAATCTTATTCTACTCATGTCAACTGAGAAAAAAATCTTATTTCATACGATGGAAATGATTTTACTTGACTCAACCTTTCTGCACCATCCTCATTATAAACTCAATTCTACTTTCTCACCAATATGCATTCCTTTTCCTATCTTGAAAGTGAAGAATTTTTTCATAGCTTCTATCAACATAATGGTGAATGTGGTTGTGGAAAATAGTTTGAAAGAGATTTCTTTAGAATATTTAAACCAAATATTTGACCTGCATGGTCTAGATGAAGCCTTTTTCGAGCCCTTTTTGATATCAAAGTCCTAGGGGATATTATAGGGCCCTTCATCTATCGCAACTTTGGCTTTCACTCCTAGTGAGATTGATGAAGATCAATCATGTCTTCTCAGTATTCCAATCCATGTATTTCTCTATTTTTCAATGGGAACATCATAAAGTTCTATAAGACTTGAAGAAATACTAGATTGAAAGGATACCTTCCATGTCAAGGAGGACTAATTATTGTTAAGTGTGGAGCTTAATTACTTCACAAGAAACTTTCTTTTACATGTTGCTGGTTTTGAAAGTGACTTGCATCGGTCAGGAGGTAACCGACATCGGTTAGGAAGTAACTTACATCGATAAAGAAGGAACCGACATCGTTCACTTGTGTGATGGTGATTTATTATTTAAATAGGTATTAGAATAAATATTTTGTTTTAAAAATGATTTATTGATTGTAAAATTATAGTTAGTTACCCAAAATAGATATATATGGATGCATGCATTGTATGAGGGTATGAGAGAATAAAATAGCAATTGTTGTGCATGTTAGTTTTCTTAGTGAGCAAGAAAGAGTATTTGAGTGAGGGAAAAGAATTGAACGCCTCTGTGAGGTGTTGGAAGACAATATATATTCATTGTATTTCCTTTGTAAAGTAATGAATAATAATATTGGTTGCTTCTTGGTGGACATAGCCCACACCGGGTAAACCACGTTAAATCTCGTGTTATATTTCTCTTTGTTTTATTTCATCTTTTGGTTATTTACACATTCATTGCTTTGTGCTTTATCCGATTATAGATATGTGTAACATTGTTATATGTTTTAGCCACAACTACTGGTATCATAGGTGTTTTGTTTTGAGGTTTTGTGTGTTTAAAGGATTTAATCCCAGGTTTTTCTAAACAAGTGGGAGTAGAGAAATGGTAAGAAGAAAGTAAATACTTTGAGTAGAGAAATTTGACAATTGTAATTATCAACTATGGAAGATGCAGGTGGAGGATTATTTGTATCAGAAGGATCTATACTTACCGTTAGATGAGCATGGATAGCCGGACACAATGATTGATGAAGAATGGAAGGTTCTTGACAAAAAGGCTCTGGGATCTATAAGATTGAGCCTGACAGCATCGGTGGCTTTGAAATATGCAGATGCAAAAACCATGGTAGAGTTGATGAAATCTTTAGAAAATTTGTATGAAACTCCTAGTGCTTCGAATAAGGTTTATTTTATGAAAACATTGTTGAGATGCAAGAAGATGGATTTATATCTAATCATTTGAATATGCAATGGTTCTTCACATTTTCCAAGTCATTTTTAATATGTAATGAATATGGCTCTATTTTTAAAAAAATACCCAATACGCCATTTTCATATTTTGTATCTATTTTTTTCTTGTATAGCTCATAGAGAGCTCTACCATAGCTAGTTTGTGGGTTTGTATCGATTTAAATCCTCGAATTATTTGTGGCTTGGCCCTATCTTTGTGATGGTATTTAGCTCTCTTTGCTGGTTTTGAATTACTTTTGTGTTATCATCTCGCTTGCATAAGCTATGCTTCACAAACTTAGTATGGGGTGAAGTCATAGATGTCTATAGCTCGACGGTCAAAACTCATCATTTAAGTTGATAACTTAGTATCTTGAGTTGGGGTTTGGAATTATAATTATTATAGCCTACTCACCGTGGTTTAACCTTTATGCATATAACTTGCATATTTTTGTATTTTCTTCTATGACACAGGTTACGATGAATTTGCAAGAAAATTAGACTGCGCATAAATCAAAACTCATCATTTTAATTCTATAACCTAGTACCTTGTGTTAGGGTTTAGATTTTTATGCTTATATAGTGCTTTCTTTGGTTTGAGCTTTGTGCCTATAGCTTTCATATTTTCCATATTTATTTTTGTGTCTTGGGTTACGAAAAATTTGTAAGAAAAGTATACCTACATTAAATCTAGGTTTTCTTGTTTTAATTCTAGATGTTTTCTATTTTACCTAACACGTGGGTTTTTAAGGCCATTATTGCTAAGACTATCTGATTTCTTTTCTTTTTTGCTAGATCTAGAACATTGTTTCCTTATTTATTTGTTATTACATCCATTAGCTCGGTTGATGCTCCAACTAGTTATTTTATTCATTTTTGTTATTACATTCTTTCACCGGAATATGTAAAATGTTACAAAACTAATACATTGTTATCATTCCACTTTCATTGATAACCATTCCTCTTCTCCTCATCGTTAGTTACATTATTTATATATATATCTTTTCTTCTACTATTTTCAATAAATCATCGATGTTTGTTTCTTCTTTATCTATGTCTAGCATTGGTATCAAATATTTATCTTATACTCTTCCTACGTGTAGATTAAAGTAACATGTAGAGTTTTGTGTTGGTGTTAAAGAGCTCCTCAAATTTATAAACATGGTAATCCTATGTTTAGTAGAAATCGAGCTTCAAGTCTTTCCCTGGTGAGTAGAATTTGCTAAAGTTTTTCCCGGGACATGGCATGTAGACCTAGTTTTGGTGAAAATATACTAGCATGGAGTTGCATAAATTATCGAGTAAAATCGGTAGAAATTTCATTTGATGATGAAGTGAAAGCACTTTTATTCTTATAATATTTTCCGATAGATGGGATTAGTCGAATGGATTTTAGTAATACAAAACTACTTCTAAAGGTTTGAAATTTGATGATGTGGTTAGTGTAATCCTTAATGAGGAAATACACAGAAAATCCTGGAGAAGCATCATCTAGAAACTCTTTAACTATAGAAAGTAGGTAGAGATCTAAGGAGAGATCATCAAAGAGCAAGAAGAATGGGAGATAAAATTCAAGACATAGCCGATCTAGATCTAGTTACATAGATTTACTTTTCTAGAATTGTGGAAAGAAAGGACACGTAAATAAGTAGTGTTAGTCCAAGGAAAACAAAGAGAATACATCGATAAAGGAAAGAAAATGGTAAAGAGAAAAATGTTTCAAGTGAGGTAAAAAAGATGCCCTTATTCTCCCCTTGGATAATAAATTAGAATCTTAGGATTTAGATTCTGAGCTTCTTTCCATGCTACCCCTAATAAGGGTTATTTCAAAAATTATGTTCAGGGTGATTTTGGACAAGTTTATTTAGGAGATTGTGAGCCATGAAATATTACTGGTAAAGGTGATGTTTATCTAAAGTTGTAGAATTGAAATCCATGGGTATTGAAATATGTGAGGTATGTGCTAAGCCTTAAGAGAAATATAATATCCATAGGGGACTTGGTGAATCTAGATGCATGGTTACATTCACAACTGATTCTTGAAAGGTTACCAAGGGATCTCTTGTTGTGGTAAGAGTAAGAAGTTAGGAACTTTATATCTATCTACCTATGTTACTGATTTCTTTTATGTGCTATCTATAACAAATTCAAACCCAACCATGTGGCATAACCGGCTAGGCCATATGAGTGAAAAAGGAATACAAATCTTAAAGGCTATGGGTAAGTTATTAGATTTGAAATATTTGGATATTGAATTTTGTGAGCATTGCATATTTGGAAATCAAAAGAGAGTGAGATTTCTCAAGGTTGGGTCAACAAATAAGAAGCATAAATTGGATCTTATACACTCAAATGTGTGGGGACCATCTCAGGTAGCTTCTATTGGAGGATCCCAATATTATGTGACTTTCATTGTTGATGCCACAAGGAAGGTACATATTTATTGTATTAAGCCTAAATATGATGTTTTGAGACTTTTAAAAGGTGGAAAGCCCTTTTAGGAAATGAAACAAACTTAAAATTGAATTTCCTTAGATCTGAAAATTGTGGTGAGTACTACAAAAAGCTTTCAATTAATATTGTTTAGAGAATTGAATACAAAGAGAAATAACTATTCCTAAAACTCCATAGAGAATAGAGTTATAGAAAAATAAACAGAATAATCATGGAATATGCTAGAAGCATGAGGATACATGTCGGCTTGCCTTTAAAGTTATGTGAGAATCAGTGGATATAACAGTGTACTTGATCAACCATGGGCCTTCAACAACACTCAATGGTGGAATACTAGAAGAAGCTTGGTCTAGAAAAGAGGTAGATTTTTCTTTTCTCAGACTTTTTAGCTCATAAGATTTTGTGCATGTTGATAGAGAATATAGGAGGAAGTTGGATACTAAATCTAAGTGACATACTTTCATTAGTTACATCTCTCGGTGATTTTGGATATCTATTTTGGGATTTAGAAGATTTTAAGATTGTTAGAAGTCATGATGTTGATTAAAATGAAAAATAATGTATATGGATCCGGATTTTGTGCCTAAACATGAACACGTTGATGAGATTTTGAAGGAAAATCAATTTTCTAACCTAAAGTAGACATCCATAGACACCAAGTTTTCTATAGTAACCAATGTTTGTCAAAGCTAACTAACATCGAAAAACAAGATCGAGTTTAGATAAGACAACAATAGGAACCGACATCGGTAATCCTAGAACCGATGTTGGTAAGGCAACCACAGTCAATTGATAGATAGAGGAATTGAGTTCAATTACATAACCATGGTCATTTATAGGTGACCAGCATCAATCACCTCAAATATATTGACATGAATGTGCAATAGGCATAGAATGAGCCCTAGACACCCCAGATCTCAGTAAGAAGGTCACAAAGAGTAAGTAGACCTCTAGAGATATTTTCACCTTCCTTTTCTTATTTATTATTGACTGATAGTGGTGAATTAGAAATATTTGAAGAAGCAATGTAGGTAGATACCCATGAGCAGTAGGAGCATGGCATGGATGAGGAGATGGACTCCTTGGAACAAAATCAGACATGGGATTTGGTCAAGGTGCTAGCAAGTAAGAAAATAGTTCAGAATAAATGGGTTTACATGATCAAGGAAGAAGAGGGTGGACTAAAAAGGTATAAGGTGAGGCTTGTGGTAAAGGGATTTGCACAGAAAGCATGTATTGAATTTGATGATATTTTTTCTCCTATAGTTAAGATGAATTCTATTTGTAATTTTCTAATTTTGGTTACAATAGAAGATTTTCATTTAGAGCAACTTGAATTTAAGATGGATTTTCTTCATGGTCATTTGGAGGAAGATATTTATATGTAACATTTGTTTGGTTATGAAGTCAATAGTAAGTAGAAACTTGTGTGCAGATTGAAAAAGAGCCTATATGTGCTCCAGTGAAGCTCTAAGGAAATGGTATTTGATATTTAAAAGTTTTATGCATGAGCATGGTTATATGAGATGTGAATCTGACCATTGTTTTTACTTCAAAAATCTTGAAAATATTTATGTTATTTTGTTATTGTATGTGGATGATATGTTTATTATAGGATCTAGTATGTAGGAAATTGGTAAACTTAATGAAAGGTTAGCTCACACATTTTCAATGAAGGATTTGGGAGATACATCTGAAAATCCTTAGCATGCAAATTCACCGAGACATGAAAAATAATAGGTTGTATTTGTCTCGAAGCTAACATTAATAAGATGTTGGAAAGGTTTAATAAACATAATTCAAAACCTATTAGTACACCTATGGTTGGACACTTCAAGTTAAGAAAACATCAGTGTCCTTCGTCACATGAGGAGGTTGAGTACATGGCACGTGTTCCCTATGCTTCAATGGTAGGAAGTCTTATGTATGTCATGGTTTGTATTAGATCATACATTGCACATGGAGTGGGAGTTGTGAGTAGGTTTATGGCTAATCCAGGTAAAGAACATTAGAAAGAAGTCTAATGGATTCTTAGGTATTTTAGAGGGACATATAACATGGAGTTATGCTATGGAGGGTCAGATACTTCTTTACATGGCTATGTTGATTCAAATATGGCTGGAGATTTGGATGACAAGAGGAGCACAACCAGATATGTTTTCACATTAGGTGGAACTCCAGTTAGCTAGATTTCAAGATTGCGAAAGATTGTGGATTTGTCTACTACAGAGGCAAACATGTTACTACTACGAAAGCTAGCAAGGAGATTATATGGATGAGCAGTTCATAAATATTTGGGTAAGGAGAAAGAGGATTACAGATTATACAGTGATAGTCAAAGAATGATTCATATGGAAAAGAACTCAACATTTCATTCAAGAACGAAACATATTTAGTTGAGGTATCACTTCATATGAAAAGTGTTGGAGGATGGGAAACTAAAGTTAGAGAAAATCCATATGGATGAGAACCCTGTGGATATGCTAATGAAGCCATTGGTAAGGGAGAAGTTAGATCTTCACTCCACTTCTGTTGGTCTTCGAGTTTGAGACTTGAAGAGGAAGAAACAGGCCAAGGAAAAGGAACCAAGGATGGTGATGCATAATACAAGATTAACAATTGATCTCCAAGTGGGAGATTGTTAAGTGTGGAGCTTAATTGCTTCACAAGAAACTTTCTTTTACATGTTGCTAGTTTTGATAGTGACTGACATCAGTCAGGAGGTAACCGACATCGGTTAAGAAGTGAGCAACATTGGTTAGGAAGGAACTGTCATCGGTCACCTATGCTTTATGGTGCTTTATTAAATAAATGAGAATTAGAATAATTTTTTTTTTAAAGATGATTTCTTGATTATAAATCCATAGTTAGTTTCCTATAATATATATATATATATATATATATATATATATATATATATATGTTTATATATATATATATATATATATATATATATATATATATATATATATATATACATACACATGTATGCATTGTATGAGGGTATGAGAGAATAAAATAGCAATTTTTTTACATGTTAGTTTTCTTGGTGAGAAAGAAAGAGTAGTTGAGTGAAGAAAAACATTGAACATAGTGTGAGGTGTTGGAAGACATCGACATTCATTGTATTTCCTCTGTAAAGAATTGAATAGTAATATTCATCATTTATTGGTAGACGTAGCCCACACAGGGTGAACCAAGTTAAATCTGTGTTATCTTTCTCTTGTTTTATTTCATCTTCTTGTTATTTCCGCATTCATTAGTTTTATGATTTATTTGATTATATATCTATGCAAATTGTTATATGGTTTAACAAAACAATTACTAGTGCCCCTTTTTATGAAATGGAGAATTTAGTATGAAGGATATTCTCATGGAGTCCTACGTGTTGTATGACAAGTCTTTCATTGATACTATGCCTACCATTTCTCATAAAATGGATGAACTGGAGTGGAGAATCATTTCTTTGGAGAAAGGTTAGGTAGGACATGTGTCATCACAACCATCCACCACACTAGCACCATCTTTAGTAAAGAAGAGGGGGAATCCAAGTCCCAACCCCCAATTATCATTATCGATGGAGAAGAATAAATGTCTTTATCTTCTTGTCACTGTAAAGTGGCAATTTCTTCTGCTAGGGATAACAAGGGTTGGTTCACTTTCCAATCTTCCACTCATTCAATGCATCATGCTCCTCCAACGGAGTAGGAATTTTTAGGGCCCCAACCAATTCCTTCTCCAAGAGAGTGCCCACCCTTCAAAAGGAGATGGAAGGGTGAGTCGAGATCAAGTTCTCTTATTCCACCCAAATCCCCGGTGGTGTAGTTCTTTCTCTTCCAGTCACTCTAGATGTTCCCCCTCATTCCATTCCCGATAATTCTACTCCTCACAAGGGGAAAGGGAAGATGGCATTCTTCGGGGTGGTTTTGATCTTCTGGACTGGGTGTCCTCTTATCTAAAGAAGATCGAGATGGATAAAATCATGGATAGTCCCAAAATGACTATTCGTAAATTGATGGATATGGGGATGTCCTAGGATATAGTGAGGTCTCGTTGTGTTTATTTATATGGCATGAGACTCAAATGAATTCATGTTGAGGAAGAAAAGGCTGATGAGTAAGCTTCCTCCGCTCGGAGGAAATATCAAAGGAGTATAGGACAACTAAGTGTTGTTTTTCTTCCTGTGTTCTTACTTCTAAACATGTATACAACCTTCTTCATCATGGGTTAGGACCCTTGTAGAACCCTATTTTTGTATTTATATCTAAAAATGTTTCTTTATCTTCATTATATGAGTCTGCATGATGTTTGAAAACTTGAATTTTGCATGTTTAGATCACCCCACACTAGCCCATCTTTTGTTTATGTTCACATGGCTTTGATTAAAATTATGTAATTCCTATGGTTTCATCAATGGGGCCTATGATTTTTTTTAACCCACTGCCTATATTTCTCCATTCAAGCAACCTTGACTCAAATTTTAGCCATGCCTCCAATCTGCATGCCTCAGGACCTAAAACTACATTAAAAATTTTTTTGACACTGAGTCATCTACCTATTCATTTGGTTATCTCACAGGTGGTGGTTGCTTCACATGACACGTGGATACTCCACACATCCTTCGGTCTTCTCACCTTCTCTCCTTTTCTAAATCTACACCGGATGACACATGGAATCCTAAGAGTCCACCATCTTTTCTTTTACTTTTTATCCTGCATGGGTTTCCTTGCCATGCCATTAGCTACGTGGTGGATCCTTGATCCTTGTTAGTATTTAGATCTTTTCATCTTTCCAATGATGCATCAAGATATAGGTGGACACCTTCCACAATTGGTTTCACTCCTTAGTAAATTTGAGTCCTATGAAGCACAAGATAATATTAGGAGGATTAAAGGGGCCATTTTTTCAGGATTTACAAATGGGCAACATAACTATTATGTTTCTTGACCGAAAAGAGGATTCACACCCTAAACACATGACTCACTTTTGTTTCCAACATGGTCCTATCTTTGAGCGTACATTTTAAAACATGGGAAAACTAGTCAGAGTAAAATTTGCAAAGGCATACACCAGATTCAAGGGTGAGACCAATTCAAACACTAACACCCATTCCCCCCCATTACCTAAAATAACAATTTTCCCTTACTCATGACTAGCGATAACTTACTTATTTCCAATCAAATATATTATAAGTTTTCACACGCTTTCTATTTCATCATTATGCCCCTTTGACCCTTGACATTCAATTTCCTTGTTTCACGATTTCAATCATGAAATTTCCCTTCCTCTTCATCATGGTCCTGTTGTAGCAAAGTCACAACACCCTTGAATGGCCTCATATCTGAGTGGGGCATTTGGTGTGATTGCACAACATGGGACCATCTCTCAAGCTATGGGACTTGCGGACTTGAGATGGCCCTCCAGAGAAAGCTGACTTCTTCTTCCTAAACTACCTGCCACAAGCTACTCTAGTGCAGGAAAACTATCTAATCCTAATCTAACCTTCCAAGGAGATAGGGAGAGAGAAAAAAACCATAAAAATAGAGCCTACACTAAGCGGTGATACACCAAAAAAGGAAGTGGCTGATCACAAATCCAACTACCTGAAATGGAGAGAGGTGAGCAATGGAGAGGATGGACAAATGCATCACATACTAGAGATGAAGTTCACATAAAACACCACTTCAAAATGCATTAAACGCAGCTCCCATAACCTACGATAAAAATCAAAGTTATGCACAATTAACCATGCAATGATGAGAGGCAAGAAGAGACAATAAAATAAGCAAAGGATAGATAAGATGCATCACAAAAAAATTTATTGCTCCATAAGTCACACAAGACATCATCGGTGGGAAAGAGGTAAGGCAATTCCATTATAGAGCCATGAGAGGAGACTTAGACTCTACATTCTACCTTAATATAGAAATAAAGAGGGGGTCAAGAGAGAAATAATGACCAACCCATTAAAAATGCACCTCCTTTACAATATATAGAAGAAAGAGAGGAGGAGAGGGAAGAATTTGAACCCTGCTCCAACCACCCCTAGAAGAGCATTGAATCCACCTACCACAATGATGAGTCTCACTGCAACACCCATGCCCCTGTCATTGTCCCTTACTAGGAAAGAAAGGAAACCCATTATTTATCATGGTGGAAGGTGGGAGACTTGATAGCCTCAAAAATGGCGGGACAAAGTACTAATGGTGGCAGGTGAGAAGCCAATGCCGAGAGCTTTCCAAAACTTCCTCTCCTGCTCAAATCCGAGTTTCCAATCAAAATATATGGTTATCTGAAGATCAGGGTCATGGGCTCACAATATTTAAAAGATTCCATCCATGCAAGACCCATGTGGTAGCCCCATGCATGTTTAAGATTCAGCCCCTTCCTTTCGCTCTTGGAATTGTTTCAAATGACATGTGGCAACTTCCGTGGCCTACTCTATTTCCTCTTTATTCTATCTCGAGTTTTCTTGTCATCGGAGACACTGTGCCCAACCCGAGACACGTGGAGTCTTCACACTCATTAGGAAATTGCCCCCGATTTTATTTTGAATTTGTGCGAGATAAGACACGTTGAGGGTTCCGTGAAAATTTTGGAATTTTCAACGGCCGACCTTACCTTTTTGGACTCTTACCACGTGGTGGATTGGTGCTCATTTGGGGACTTCCTTTTGGGCGCGCGTTTTAAATCACGTTGATGAGGAACGTGGCACCTTCCGTGGCTCTTCTCTATTTCTTTTGGTTTGGCTAAGTCCCTTTTTTTTGGTGGGGCCATATGTCTGACCTTGGACACATGGAAGCTTAGCATGCATTTGGGACCTATCTCCAGATTTTTCTTTTGAAGTTCCATGGATGAGGCACGTGGAGGGCTCCACTGAACCTTTTTATACTTATCTATTTCAAGCCTACTTTGTCTTCTTTTCACACCGGGACATGTGGAGGGCTAGCGCTAGTTTGGGGACCGCCTTCGAGTTAATCTTTCAATTTGTACCAAGTCAACACGTGGCACATTCTCTTGCTTTGCCCATTTTTAGTTTTCAACTATTGACTATGTCTCCTTTTTGACCTAGGACACGTGAAAGCCACATGGTCATTTATGAACTGCCACTAAATTTTACTTTTGAAGTTGCGTCGTTCGACATGTGGCTCCTTCCACTAAATTGCCTCTGTTTAGACTTTTCAATGGCGGTTCTACCTTTTCGGGCTCTGGACACGTGGAGGGCCAATGCTTGTTTGAGTTTCTGTTTCAATCACACCTTTGAATTTGTTTTGATGAGACACGTGGAGAATTCCACTGGTTATTTATACTTAGTCGATTAAACGAATGGCTCTGTCCCTTTTTCTAACCTAGGACACATGGAAGCTCCGCGCACATTTGGGAACCCACTCCGGATTTTTCCTTTGAAGTTGTGTCGAGTTGACGCCTAGCTCCTCCCACTTGTCTTAGACTCTTCAATGTCTAACTCTATCTTCTTTTTTACTCTTATCATGTGGCAAGCCTATACTTGTTTGGATCTTTGCCCTTTGCGCTTGACCTTTGGAGTTGCACCATCGAGGCATGTGATACCTTCCGCAGCTTCACAAATTTACATTTGGTGAAAAGACTTCCGCAGCTCATAGAACTACACTTGAAAACTGCACCATTTTGCAAAAATTACAAAATTTCCAAAATTCCCGCAAACCCGCTTGGCCCTAAATTTACCCTTGGGAATAATTTCCTCCGCAGCCCGCATATTCACTTAAAAATAAATCATCCCCTGACTCTGCAAGCCCATAATTATAACTTGTTGTTTACAAAAAGTGAAAAAATGCCAAAATATATCCCACCTCCCCATCAGTTCACAATCTTCTCATTTATCAAAAAATTCTTCCACAGGCTTGTCGGCCCACATTTGGCAAAATATCCTTCCTAGGCCCAACGGGCCACTTTTGGCAAAAAATCCTTCCCAGGCTTGCCAGCCCACCATTTACAAAATATGAGGAGTTAGAAGGACTTCTTTATATTTTTGAAAAGGGGAAGAAATTTCCTATCTGATGGAAATTCTTTCACGGGATGTTAACTATTTAATATATAAAAAATTTATATTGAAGCACCAAAAGTGGAAAAATGGTGTTAGTTGACCAAATATAAGTGTGAGCTTATTTTGGTCAACAATTTGGTGACTCATGGGGATCACTTACCTGCTAGGTGAAATGATTAGTTGCCTTGAAGCATCCATTGGGTAAGGAGTTATGAATGATAGCTTGATACTGATCTTTAACTCTAAAATTTGATCCTCGAACCACTTGAAACATCACTGAAACTGGAGTTGGTCTCACCATATTCCATTTCCAATGCACTATGTACGAGAAACAAAATACCACAACACACTATGTACAAAACTAGAAATCATACATGCTCCAAGTGGAACATGCAGAGTGTGCAAAATCACTTGTTCTACTCTGAATCAAATCTACTCCTATTCCTACACTAACCCTAAGAAAAAGGGAACTCAAACAAATCCTGAATCAGCAGGAGAAGTACCTTCCTTTCTCAAAAAAGGTAGCAATGTAAATGATTTGACACTAAATATGGTTACTTGTATGAGTGAAAAATTGACTATAAGCTGATCCTCCACCCATATCATTAAGGTATCAACATCAATCAAAAATACCTCCTCAATTTGATTGGAATTGGAATCCTAGAGGTGTTGAAGGTGACCCTTGGTGCTTTGATACTCATCCTCATGCCCTGAAGTGGGCATGAATGGTTTTGGCTTCTCCCTTGGCTCCAATGAAGCTAGGTACCTAATTGGGCACGGTTTATTCCTTTGGATGTGCCCATTGCTATGAAATTTAACTCCATGGATGGAGTCTTCTAGCGGACTTTCCTGGGTGAGTGATGTGGGAGAGATGGGGTCTTCATTGTTTCCTTCCTCCTCCTGAGAAGAACATGGAATATTAAGATCCTCCAACCTTGGTTCCAAAGGGCCATTATGAGATGCAGGTTGTTGTCCTTGGATGTTCTCCTCTGTGGCAGCGGATTCATGTTCTTGGAAGGTGGATGATGGAGGAGAAAATGATGTGATCTCCTTGGGCTCCTCTCCATCAAGACAATCCTCTAAGTCAGATAGATAATCTTCCTCCTCATTGTCCTACTGCATGTGTTCGACCTCCTCCATGGTGTCCTTCGGATCTATAATTTTCTCACCATGGTTCCCCTCATCTTCAAACATGAAGTTTGAAAGCTCAAACTCTTCTTCGACATTATATCTTGAAGGGGATAAAGTGGGAGGAATAATCTGAAGGTTCTTTTGTGGCCTTCTCCACACTTTGAGCCTCTGAAATGGTATGGTTCTCCTCCGTAACTCGCACCTTATCGGAGCTAGCTATTTTTTCTTTGGAGCAGAGCTCAGTATGATTTCCTCTTCCCATTTGGATTCACATGAGTCACACCATTCTTCAACTGTCCTGCAATCGTAAAAATGATGACGTTGGATGGGAAGGCACGTTGGTAGGGGCTATTCATTTATGGTACAACTAGGTAGAGGGGACTTGAATCCGGAAGGGAAAAGGGAAGAATAATTGAGGTGAGATGGAAGGCTAGGGGATGGAGAAGGTAATTCAGCACTAGGGGTAGTAGATGTGATGCTAGACTTATGGCACTACTTAGATGATAATGATCGAGAAAGAGGAAAAGAAAAACTATGAGATGACAGACTCACCCATTAACAAGGTTGTCTTGTGTCTAACTCATAAGCCTCAATCTCCTCAATCCATTACGTGAGTTGGGGAAAAATTTCAACCATGAATTCAATCTTCTCCGAGGGTCGTAATGTCTTGTCATAGGGCCGGCCCATGGACAAGTTTCCTATAGCCAATTTTGAACGTTATCATTTGAGTTTTGGCCCTTGATTGTACCATGTAGTCCTCCATCCTTGAATCTTCTCCAATAGATCAAAATTTTCCATGTAGTTGTTATCATTATATGCATACCCTTGTTAGCAAGTCCCATAGCCAAACTGATCTGATGCACGCTCATAGGGGTAGCCATAGTGATTTTCGATTTTCTCATAATGCTTATCTAGAGGAGTCATGAAATACATTGGAGGATGATTACACTTTGTTGCTACAAGTGTGAATTCCAAGATGGAAATGAATTCATAATTACACAACTTCATTGAATGGAAGGAAATGAAAGATGTGGAAAGAAGAATGGGTGGAAATGGATGGAGTCACTAGATGTGCTTTACATGTGCCTCAAAAGGCTGAATCTCACCAAGAACACATCCACTCGATGAAATGGAGGGGTAAGGTGCTTCATACCTTACCTCTCCCACCGAGTGTGCCAAAACTTTTGTTGGTTGCGCACAATGGGTTAAGATTTGTTGTTTGATGATGAGACACCTCAAAGATGAAACTCTAACTGCGTGATATCCCACCGAGCATACCAAAATGTTGTTGGTCGTAAGGTGGCTTAAGATTTGTTTTTGTAATAATGAGACACCTCTAAAAGATGGAACTATAACTTCTTTTATGTCCCATAAGGAATGCCAAAATCTGTTGTAGAAAAATCACAAGACACCCCCAAATGGCCTCGGATCCGAGTGGGACATTCGGTGTGATGCACAACATGGGACCATGTCTCAAGCTATGGGACTTATGGAATTGAGGTGACCCTCTAGAGAAATCTGAATTCTTCTTCCTAAACTACCTACCACAAGCTACTCTAGTCCAGAAAGCTATATAATCCTAATCTAACATTCCAAGGAGATAGGAGAGAGATTGCATGGAAACAAAGCCTACACTAAATGGTGATACACCAGAAAAGGAAGTGGCTAATCAAAAATCTAACTGCCTGAAATGGAGAGAGGTGAGCAATGGAGAGGATGGATAGATGCATCACAAACTAGAGATGAAGTTCACATGGAACACCACTTCAAAACCCATTAAACACAGCTCCCATAACCTGCAATAAACATCAAAGTATGCATAGTATACCCTGTAACGATGAGAGGTAAGAAGAGACAATAAAATAAGAAAAGGATGGAAAAGATGCATCACAAAATAGATTTTATTGCTCCATAAGTCACATAGTACATCATCAATGGGAAAGAGGAAAGGAAATGCCATTACAGAGCCATGAGAGGAGGCTTAGACTCCACATTCTACCCTAAGGAAGAAAGCGATAAGGGGCAGGAGAGAAACACTAACCAAACCCTTAAAAATGCGCCTCCTTTACAATATATAGAAAAAGAGAGAAGGAGAGAGGGAAGAATTTGAACCCTACTCCAACCACCCCTGGAAGAGCATTGAATCCACCTACCACAATGATGAGTCTCACTACAACACCCATGCCCCTATCACTATCCCTCGATAGGAAAGAAAGGAAACCCATTATTTATCATGGTGGCAAGTGGGAGACTTGACAGCCTCAAAAATGGTGAGGTGAAGTATTAATGGTGGCGGTGAGAAGCCATCACCGAGAGATTTCCAAAACTTCCTCTCCCACTCGAATCTGAGTTTCCAATCAAAAGATATGGCTTTCTAAATATTAGGGTCATGGGATCACAATATTTAAAAGATTTTATCCATGTAAGACCCACATGGCAGCCCCACATGTGTTGAAGATTTAGCCCCTTCCTATCACTCTTGAAATTGTGCCAAAAGTGACACGTGGCAGCTTTCGCGGCATGCTCTATTTCTTCGTATTCTATTTGTGTTCCTCCTGTTGGTGGAGACACTGTGCCAAACCCGAGACATGTGGAGGCTTCGTACTCATTTGGAAATTGCCCCAAATTTTACTTTTGAAGTTTCATGGATAAGACACCTGGAGGGTTCCGCAGTGGAACTTTTGGACTTTTCAATGACCAACCTTACCATTTCAGACTCTGACCACGTGGCGGGTTGGCACTCATTTGGGGATTGCCTTTTGGGCCGCACCTTTGAAATTGCACCGATGAGACACGTGGCACCTTCCATGGCTCTGCCCTATTTCTTTTGTTCTAGATAAGTCCCTTCTTTTCGGTGGGGCCATATGTCCGATCCATGACATGTGGAAGCTCAGTGCGCATTTAGGGACCTTCCTCCGGATTTTACTTTTCAAGTTACACGATGAGGCACGTGGAGGCCTCCTCCCACCCTTATTGCAGATTATTCATTTCGGGCCTTATCTATCTTCTTTTTCGACTTGAGACACATGGAGGGTTTGGCGCTAGTTTGGGGGACCACCTTTGGAGTTGATTTTTGAAGTTACGTTGAGTCGACACGTGGCACCTTCCGCTAGCTCTGCCCCATTTTGACTTTTTAACTACCAACTCAGTCTCCTTTTTAGACTTGGGACACGTGGAAGCCTCGCACTTATTTAGGGATTGCCTTTGAATTTTAATTTTGAAGTTGTGCCATGCTAACACATGGCTCCTTTTACTAGCCTCGCCTCTGTTTAGACTTTTCAATGGCTAATTATGCCTTTTTGGGATTTGGACACATGGAGGGCCAGTGCTTGTTTGAGTCTCTACTTTGGGTCACGCCTTTGAATTTGTTTCAATGAGACACGTGGAGACTTCCACTAGTTCTTTATACTTAGTCGATTAAGCGGCGCTCTGTCCTTTTCGGACACTGGACACGTGGAAGCTCCGCGCACATTTGGGAACCCACTCCGGATTAAGCCTTTGAAGTTGTGCCGAGTTGACGTGTGGCTCCTCCCACTTCGGTCTTGGACTCTTCAACATCCGACTCTATCTTCTTTTTTACTCTAACCATGTGGTGATCCCACGCTTGTTATGAAAGTGCCCCTTGGGCTTGACCTTTGGAGTTGTCATCATTGAGGCACGTGGCACCTTCCGTAGCTTTGCAACTTTACATTTGGTGAAAAGAATTTTGCAAGCTCGCGGGCCCACACTTGAAAACTGCGCCATTTTATGAAAATGAAAAATCTCCAAAATTCCCTACGGCTGACCCGCTAGCCTGAATTTACACTTGGGAAAAATTTCCTCTATGGCCCCGCATATTCACTTAGCAAAAGAAATCATCACCAGGCCCGTGGCCCGCATGATTATAACTTGCCTTTTGTGAAAAGTGTAAAAATATCTCCCACCACCCTTCGATCCATAATCGTCCCATTTGAGGAAAAGTCTTCCTTAGGCCCATCAGCCCGCATTTGGAAAAATATCCTTCCTAGGCCCGATGGCCCGCTTTTGGAAAAAAATCCTTCCTGTGCTAAATCGACCCACCATTTGCAAAATATGAGGAGTTGGAAGGAATTATTTATATTTTTGAAAGGAGAAGAAATTTCCTATCTCATGGAAATGCTTTCAGGGGACCTTAAGTGCTTAAAATATATAAAAATTCAGATTGAAGCACCAAAAGGGGAAAAATGGTGTTAGTTGACAAAAAATAAGTGTGAGCTTATTTTGGTCAACAAGTCCTCAACGGAGCCTTCCAAAACTAGTAATGGTTCCTTTTCACCCTTCATTCTAACCTAAATCCCAAATTTCCATTTCTAAACATGTGTTAGAGAATGCTTCACTAAGCATTGCCAAAAAAAAAAAAAAAAAAAATTAAAATAAAAATTCATGGTCCCGACCCATGCTAATATCTTGTCTTTAGTTAATCATTCCATTATAACTAGCATATTAATCACTACATTTTATTAGATTCATCTCCATTTTATGTAATCATGATTAATTGTTAGATTTATATGATTTTATAAATAGATTTCATGATCGTGTGTGTGTTTGTATGCTCTTTTCTTGTGCTTTGAGGTGATCTTGAAAATAAAAATCACGATCATTTACTATCCATGTAACACCTTGACAAATCATTATATTTCTATTTGCATTACAAGTGTTGGCATGTGATTTTCTTGAATGAGGTGTGTCCCATTGATTATTGAAAATCATTCTTGTTATGGATAAATCATTTCTACTCTTGGATTCTTTAGAATGAAATGATATGGCTTGCAAGAATCTACTTTCACTTCATATAGGTAAGTTGCAATCTAGTTTTGATAGTTGCAAACTTTACTTATTTACTAACTCATCCTTGAATCAATCTTAGTGTTCCAAGGAATGTTTTAAATCTTCTTAATGGACTGAATGGAAAATTGACATTTAGTAGTTTGAGAGGCATAGCGGACTAAACTTTTGTATTTTGCAAATTCGATGGTCTTGTGTGAAAGTGATTTCATTCGGTTATGTTTGTGTTTGGGTCTTTGGGATTGATCTCTGTAGGAAATTATTGGCGTAAACAAAAATAGTCTAGCTTATGACTATAAAGGGGATCTGAATCCTAAAACTAAAGGATTAACCTAATGGCATCCTAAACTAGGTAAGAGCACCTACTTCCTAGCTACGTCTACTTAATTGGGTTATAATCTAACCTAAGATTCTTATTCTATTGTGTTGGGGGTGACCTAACCTAAGCTCTTGTGCTAAATGAATATGGGAAGGGGAGATTACTAGACTATATTAACCTAATGCCTAATACTAATGGTTGCAAAATTAATCTAATATAAGGTGGAAACTACCTATGGCAATGTTTTAAGACCTAAGGTGATTTATTGTTAGACTAACCTAAGTTTTGGGAAATCTAGCCTAAACTAATTAAAAAGGGACCTAGGGTCACATGGCACTATGGCGATGGTTCCAATGGATTTTATTTGATTTGATTGGGTATTAATGCAAGGAGGTACTGCCAGTTTTGGCAAGGGCTAGTTAACTTTAGTGGAGCTTACGTGGAGGCTTCACTAAGTATGGAATTACATGTTGATTTGGAAATGGTATTCACCAGTTTTGGGAGGTGGTGGCAAGGAGAGATAAGTGGGAGAATTGGGAGTTATGGCATTAATGGATCTTAGTTTTTGTGTGTAAACCATCTTGGAAACAAGGGAGGTGGATTTGTGGGAGGTTGTTTGGTTTTGCATGCCTTGTAAATTTTGCTCTACATGGAGCTATCTGGTTCTTTGAACCAGCAGTTCAACTTCTTCTTCTTCTTGGATATTTTTGGTTTCTCTGGTCTATTTTTGATCAAGGGAATGTATAAGAGGCATTGGAAGAAATTTTTTTGGTTGTTGATCTTTCGTGGAGAAGAAAAAGAGTTGGAAGCTCAGCTGGAAGTCTCCTTCAAATTTATAGAAGCACTATCAGGCATGATAGGCCCTACCCATTAATATTCCTTGCTTTATTCTAAGTGATTCATTAGAAAAAATCTGCTCTCATGAGATAAATATTTGCATGATTTGTCTAGTTATCTACTTGCATGTTTTTATGAATCTATGTGGTTTTTGGAATGCAAATCCATTACTAGCAATGATAGTTTTTGGGAAACTTTCTCTGTGTTAGTTTAATGGTGGCATGCATGCAAACTTGTATTGGGAGCTCTGTATTTCATTCTAAAACTTGTTTACAAGGCTGGTGTTGACTGAACGGGCACTCATTGCCTTATTTTTCATTCTGAACTATTATGTGTAGTCTTGTGTTTCATTTGAGCTGGTACTGGAGCTTGTATTGTTCTAAACTTTTGTTGAAGCTCTGTGATCGACACTGTACTCATTTTCAGTACTTGCATGATTCAAACTTGTAGTCAAATCGATGATTTTTGTTCTATACATGTACTCTGAGCTGGAAGTTTTATTCTTATTTAAGGATTTGAAAATGCTTGAACTCATATTAGAGCATTGGTGTTTTGTTCTGAGCTTGTATTTAGGGCTTCATGTTTCGTTATAGGCTCGTATTTGAACTTCGTGTTTGTTTGAGCCAGTATTAGAGCCTTATGAAGTTCTAAACTTTTGTTCAAAGCTTGTGTTTGACACTTTGTATTGGTATTCCATTCGTGTGTGTTTTGAACTTGTGTTGGAATCGAAATGTTTGATTCTTTACTTGTATTATGAGCTGGAGTTTTGTTGGTATTAAGGATTTGAAGAGCTTTAAGGACTGTCTATTCAAAAGGGTCTTGAGAGATTTGTTTTGTTTAGAAGTAGACCTGGTAATCTCTTTGAGATCTTCTCCTTGTAGCTTCTTGTTGGAATTATTGTGGCACTTCTATTTTGGAGACTGTACCACCTTCTTTGAACTAGATAGGGTGAGTGAATGTGAAGTATATCTTTCCTTCTCTTCCCTAAGTGAACCCGATCTTGTTGAAGCTTGACTGTTTTGTTCATAGGATTAATGGACTGGAACTATGTCTTGTTGTGGGTTTGGTTGATTTTTAGTTCGTTTGGAATAGTCGTAACAATTTTTGAGGGTTTATGGAAATGCAGATATCATTCTCCTTCTTGTAATAGATGTCTAAAATAATTTCCTTCCTTGTCATAATATTTTTAAATGGAACTCGGAGTCCTTTTTGTGATTCTGTTTCAGCCTTGATGGAGGTAAGAATGGGACATCTCTTGACTTAAACGTTATTGGACTCTCTTACTCTCTTCAGTTCTTTTTAATTGATTTCTGGGTTTTATTAAAATGATGGATTGAGTACCTTAGTGCACTAAATTTTGTATGAAAGGATATATTTTATCTTTATTCAGATAGTTTTGTATTATTGTTCTTATTTGGATCACGAACTACTTACTTCTTTGTATTGAGCTGTTGAAGCCTTGTAATGGGATTTCAGTTCTTGAGTTCATGATTACTTCTAAACTTGTATATCTTTTACTGTTTGAGGATTTCTACTCCTTGATGGATTCATTGAATGAATCTCCAAGTTTTATAGAGAAAGGAACATGTTTTCTTGGGGATAGTATACTACTTTGGGACTGTACTGTGTACTTCATTCTGAGATTTGAATTCAAACTTGTGCTTGATGAATGGAAATAGGTAAACTAGTTTGTAAGATTTGTAAAGGAAAACTAGAAGTGTGGTTTCTTTAACTATGTGTTTGGTTTTGTGTTCTCTTTTGGGAACTAGATAAAGAATTTCTAAGTTTGAAATAGAAATGGGAATTCATTTCATAGTATAAATGAAATGAATTATAGATTGGGTCCTTTTCTATTTGAGATCCTTTTTCTGTTGTTTGGATAAGTTCATTTGATTAAACTTTTTTATTTTTGATCTTCTTCTGAGATGGAAAATTTATTGTGGAACGTTTGGTTTCAGATCTTTGAATTATATCCTCTAACATATGGGAGTCAGTTTTGACTTGAGGGAGGGACTGTTTTGACTCTCTACCCTACTTGGATTGATTTGGGATTCTTGTTAGATGCTTTTCTTTAATGTTGAATCCTTATATTGTTATCTTTGAATTGAGGCAGATTCGTGTGTTCTAAACCTGTAATTGTCTTTCAGATGATTAGTGTTTGGGGAATAATATGTATTGATTCTTCTTCCTTTGTTATATGAAAAGATGAAGCATTCTAATATGATCTATGCGGTAATTAAATTATTTTGCTGCTTAGTAAAGATAAATGTGTATTTCTATTCTTATAGAACTATGAAACAATTGGATGACAAAACCATGTTGATTGTTTTAAAGTAATTGATAGGATCAATTAAACCTTATGATATAATTCTGATGTTGCATGATTATATTAAGTTCTTTTCTTAAAAGTAAATTTAGAATATTTTAATGTACTTATTTTCTAAGATTTTATTACTTATGATTATTTGTATGATATATTAATTGTTTCATTAAAGCAGAGTTGTTTTAATGGAACAATCAGTGGAATGCACTTTACTTTAATGCTTAGTGCTTATCATGCTCAGTTCATTGAACTGACCCGTGCTAGTATTTTTTGCAGATGGACATCGTAAGTGATTAAAGAAGACAAAAACTTTTATGATGCATTGGTTTATTTAATTCTGGATATTATGTAAAGAACTTTGAATCATTCTTGAGATGTATTGGAATGGAAAAGTGTTATTCTTTTAAGATCTTCATTCTGATTGACATGTAGAATGTCTAAAATGCATAGTCTTGTAAATGTATATTTATCATCATGAATTGAAAGGTTTTGTGTTGGACTCCAATTTTTCATGTGAATACTTTTGTACTTGTATGTTGGAAATAATAGTGATATCTTTGCGGTATTCCTTATATCTGCATTATATACTATTGGATTAAGGAGATAAGTATAAAATAATAAATTGGATTAAGGAAATATTCTTGGGACACACAAATAAACTATATAAGTAATAATGAAATATTCGATAAAAATTTTATGTTAAACCTAACCTCTAATCATGTAGAGGAAGACTCTTCCTCTCTCATGGAATGAAAGATAAAAGGAATAGTGGTTATGATCTTTAATCTTTATACTAAGTTTATAAGGTAAACACTAGCTGAATCTAGGTGGATGACACACTTGATTTGGACAGCTAGGTTACATTAAGAATTAAACATTTGATGTTTGTTGTCCTATTTTTGGGATAACTACTTGTTATGCCACATTAACGAATAACAATGCAAACATGAATTAATGAAGTTCTCCATATCTAATCAAGCTAGTGTTGGATAAAGAACTTAAGGAATGTTGGAATTAGGGTTAGGCATGGTTATTGTAATCTGAATCTTAATCCAATTTAATTATGATTAATGACCACTAAGGGGGTATGTACATCTTGATGAATCAGTTCTAATGGATGTTGGCACACACCAACTGCAGGACTATACCCTCGAGAAGTCCCTGGAATTCTCAAGGATACAGTATCGCTGTTGGCATGTGGCAACACCCTTTTGTATTTATTCATCTAGATCTACACACATCTGGACTTGAACTTAGTTTCTCTCTAGGTCAAGTTAGTAGCATGTTTAGGATAGGTAGTAGCTCTCTATGACTCAGGGTACCTTGGCACATTCGGATGACTTAGGTTAGCCGAGTATGCCCATATACCCTAAGTCATCGTGAGCATCTTCCTATAACAAACTATGATGCTAACCGGGGCTAGGGTCAAACCTTGGGCAAGTGGACTGATGGTAGTCAGTAAAGACCATTCTAGATAATAGAGGAGTGAGGTGAAGGATGTATTCCGGAATGATGAGTATGTCATCTAGGAATAGTAACATGAATAGTATGTTGAAAATATTTGGCCAAAGTATCGCAAGTTGTTGGTTATGTTGTCCTATGTCACCTAGTTTAAAGCAATGTGATGTTAGATGAATATTGATAACAAGTATTCAAATAGGTTCTTTAAATAGATCACTCAATACTGGAATAGGGTAGGAGAACCAAGTACACATAGTATACATAAAGTATTTTATACTTTAAGTTAACATGAGAGATCGGTTGGTAACCGAGTCATGGAATGAGAGATCGGAAGTATACCGAGTCATTACAACTACATATGGTTATCTATTATGAGATTTATTGGAATGGAATGTGTGTTCTAAATGATGTTTTATTTAGAATAGAAAACATTATGTTTCAAAAAAAAATTCCTTGTTTCTAAAGTCTTAAAATGGGAATGTTACAATCCATTTATCTAATCTTTTGTCTACAAGGTAAACTACTAACCTCTTTTGTGCAAGTTCATATCATTTGAAATATTATCATACAAAACTACTAACATCTTCTTCAAGATCCTTTATCAAATAGCATTTCACAAATTTGAATCAACATTATCTCTTCTTTCATTCCATAACACCATGGTGTTCTTCCCGTGTTATAAAATTTATACTGATTCGGGCTCACATACCTTCGGGTATAACGAGGACTCCGAAACATAACATGTTGAAATCAGCCTTAGATCGACCCTTTTCTAGGTTCCCTCCGATCCTTCATACTTTTTTAACACCTCTTTTAAATAATGAAGATAAATAAAACTATGATGTGTGTATTGCTTGTTGTAATAACTAATCAACATAGGCTTTAGGCTTTTGTTTCATTCATGTTCTAACTCAATCACAAATTAGAAAAATGGAACAAGCTTCTTATCTAGTGTTCCCACCTCTACCTCTCTTCCTATGCTAACATCGGTCCATCCTTTTGTCTCTTCCTCTCGTGGCTACCCACTCTATTACTTCTACCATTCATTCTAGTGGTCCACCCATGGTTCACACCCATTCTCATGTCAAGGGCAATAACTTCTTCTATCACCATCCAATCCTTTCTAAACCAGCTATTCCCCCATCATCCACTTCTATTGAATCCTTCAAACCTCTTGTGATCCCTCATAGATGTGTGTAGTTCCAAGAACTTTTAAATGCTAACCCCATTACACTTCATAATTATTTTATCCATAAGACTACCCACCTTCCCTTTCATGGACCTCCCCTTCAGCATATTTATGCTTATCCTTCCCAAAGACATGAGTCTACCCAAGCCCCGACATCTCATCTTGCCATATTTTTCCCTCGAGTTATGAATTATTTTACCATCGTCTAGCATAACCATTCCTCCCTTGATTTATCCACACACAAGTCTACTCAATTGGTGGTCCTCATCCCATCAAGTTTATCTCATATCAATAACATCCCTTCTCCCTCCATGGCCATTACATCCTAATTTGTTATGGTCAATGATACCATCACTCATCTCCTTCCTGAATCTAATTCTCTCCCTCTTATGATCTTGCATATCCTCCTAAACTGATTCTCCATTTCTACATCCCAGATTCATGTCAATGTTATATCTTGATAACCACTTACTTCTAAATCTACTCATATATATCAACCCCATCCTTGTACTAATTTTCAACTCATATATTATCATCAACCCATCCATACATCTCAACCCCCTCATCATACATGCCTTCAGTCCAAACCCCTCATAACAGAGAAAAAAATACATTAATCTTGTCCTCCTACTTACATTTTCTTTTAGTAACCCATCTCTCAGCCTATCCAATCAAAATATCTCACTTATCCTCTCCCCTATCAACCACCTCCTCATGTTCCCATCTACTCTCAACAATATCAAGCTCAATATTAATATACCTCTCCCACTTCATACATCCTATAACCTCATCCTTCGACATCTCTTCCACCTACTTCCAACGATCCCATGAAAACACTATTAAGTAGATGGATAAATTGGAAGACACTATTTTGGATCGTAAAATCTAACTCATGTATGAAAAAATTTATAATGATCCCATTCATCTTTCTATCTCATTCAAGCCTTACCCTCCCCATTTGGAACTTCCTAAGTTCTCTAAATTCAAAAGCAAAGAGGATCCCCAACAACACCTCTGAGCATTTAGGTATAAGTGTTACCTCATAGCTCATGATCATGATCTCAAGCTTAGGACCTTCCCTGTGTCATTATCTGGTCCTTACTTTGAGTGCTATAATGGCATCCCCCAACATTCTCTTTTCTCTTTCACACAGCTTTCCCAACTCTTTCTAGAGAATTTCTCCATCAACATTGCTCACAAAATCACTATCACTGATTTGTATTCCATTAGAAAATTTGAGGATGAATCCATCTGAGATTTGGTTGGAATGTAGAATGGCATCATCTACCAAAAAACATTCTCATTTCCTTAGACTGATTGAGATCTTTTCTTGATCTTACACCAAACACATTTCTTCCACCCTTTAGATTCAATCCTTTTAGAGCTTCAAGAAGCTTTTACCATGGCTCATAAGTTAGAACTATGTACCCTTGAGCAAGGCCATGTTAAACTCAAATCTAATAAACCTAAGACGAAGTTCACCAAATCCTCCTCTTCCTCTCATCATGATAAATCCAAAGGTGTGGCAAGTGAGATTGTTGTCAAACACTCTTCTTCTTATACCTCCCATGTTGATTCTTCACCACGAGCTCCTCGTCCTACCTCGAATTATACTCCCATAGAGGAGTCTTATAGTTCCATTTTTGACAAGATTATGGCTGCCAACCTCATCCAACTCCCTCCAATCTATCCCTTAGATGAAACATGGCCCAAACCCACTTTGTATTGTGAAGATGCCTATTGTAAACACCAATTACTCTGTAGGAACGACATCAAATTTTTTTAAACCTTTAAAGACCTCGTTTAGTGAATTATCAATGAAAGGGGACATTAAAGTGAGTAATCCTAATGCCCCTCCTAATCAACCACTTGATGTTTTCAAACAACCTTTTCCCAATCATCCACCTACTAACCAAGCAAGCCCCTTCTACATCTTAGAAACCTAACGCTCACACTATTAGCACCATAAGTCATGTATCTACATCATCCTCTTTGACCACCTCGTTATCCACATCCATGCCTAATCTTGATCACATCACATCCACATCTTTCATTCCTACATCTATTACATCTAAACCTACTACTCTTGCGTCTATCACACCTCCTTCTCTTTTACCTATGCCTATCTCCACATCTGATTCTCCAGACACCCCTCCATCTATACTACCTATCACACCTACCACATGTACCCCTATTTTTACCACTACTCCTATACCTACATCTGATCCTACGCTAATTGCTATCTCGAAACTTTCCTTAGAAACTTATCCAAATAATACCCCTATTCTACACCTCTCTCCTCTGTACATCCGAACATTATCTTATAACATCTAAACCCCTATCATCCTTTAGTGAACCCATTGTTAACTCTTTTTCCTCCTTTAGTACCCCCTTTAAGATTATTATCATCCCCACCAAGATTAAAACTTCACAACATAAACCTAATAATCTTGGTGCACCTATCAAAAAATTACTTACGCCCATCCGTATAAGAAACTAGAGTTTCCTCTTCCTAAACTTCCTTAATCTCAGCCACCTAGTATCCAAATATCCATCTTGTGGATCCCTCCTTCACTTTTATTACCTGTCCCTTCATCCAAGGAACCCATCATTACTCAATAAAAATCTAACTCTACCACTCATCCCTCTAAAGCCACATCCAAACCGTTAATTCCCCTTCATCTAAATCACCTATCCCTTCTTCTTCTAAGTCATCATCAAAGGTGTCATCCATCTCTTCACCCCAATCCCAATCAACATCTACCCTTACTTCTACACCAAAATCCAAATCCAAAACTCCTATCCAACCTCATAAGAACAAGACCCCTCTCTTACCCCCATCCACTTCTTCTAAATCAAATCCATCCCAAATTCCTAAAACTTCCAAGAAGCCCATCGAATATTACATCAAGGTCTTCCAGTGTCTCCTCCATGCATCTGTGGTCATCCTTCCACCCATTAATCCCTTTGACCCATGTGAACCAAAACCCACATGGTTTGATCCTAACATTTTTGTGCCTACCATCATGGTCAAGGCCCCGATACAAATATTTTAAGGCTCTCCACACCCTTGTTGATATTATTATGGAAGAGGATGATCATCTTGTTGAGGAAGAAGACACCCTTCCATCCCCCAGCCCATCCTCATCAAAATATGACCTTCCCACTAAATCCAATACTTTTACATCCACCTTAAACACTATTCCGTTATCCACTTCTCTTTCTTCCAGATAAAATCCTCCTCTTTACATAGATGATATCCGTATTACCATTAGGTCTTTCCCATATGAGGCCTAACCATCCAACACCTCCAAATCTAAATTTTTCATTATTGTTCCTCCCAAAGTGAGCCTTTCCCTCATCTGGTACCTTTTCCCCTTCTTCCTCTAAGGCTAAGGTGTCTACCCTATCCATGCCTAGTCCCACCTCCATCAAATATTCCATTATAATACAATTACATCAATATCCTATTAAGATTTCCCTTTATGAGCTCATCCAAATATCCCCTAAAAAATAGGATTTCATTGAATCTTTACAACACATATTTGTATCATCTATGACCCGCAACCCCTTACGGCACTTTAAGGATCTCTTTCATCCTATACCACACCATGATACCATGAATACCATGATCTTCCTCTCTTCATGATCATCCACATCAATAAAACCTTCATCCTCCAATCTATGATTGATAATGTATCTAGCATCAACATCATTTCATGCCACACCTTTGATCAACTTACGCTCCCAAAATCTATTATCACCTAATCCCCGTGATTCTTCGTGTATTAAAAATGATGTCACCCTATCTTCGGGCAAAATTATCCTTCTCATCCATGTCAATGAAAATCTCTTCCATGAAATATTTTATATTGTAGAGGGCGAGTTCAATATAACATTATTCTTGGGTGGCCATGGATTCATTCCATGTATTATGTTCCTTTCATCCTCACTGATGCATAAAATACAAACATGAGGGGAAAATCCTAACTCTTCCTAGACAACCAACCATTTAAGGAATGTCACATGAGTTATCGACCCAATGAAATGCTCATCCCCATTTATGATCCTTTTAAACCATCCAATATCTCATCTATTGATGCATCTAGGCTCCCAATGAATATTTATTCAAATTTATGGATAAGCTTACGTTGTTGGAGTATTGTCTATAGACACTTAATGCTCTTCCCTCACCCCATCGACTCATTAGACCTGAAAAAGAACATATTTACCAACATAATTTCAAGGATATCGTTCCCTTGAACCACCTCGTATTCACACTAACTTCATATATGGTGGAATCAACCTCCCTTCTTCATACATAGATGCTAAACCACATGCAAAACCATAAACCGATGGCATTGACTATATTTATGAGAATTTATTTTCCTCTACCTATCTTCACCATTGTGCCTAGAAAGTATTTGGAATAGGGCATTACAAACAAGGCATGGATGATGTTTTCATCGATGAATCTCACAAACCCCATGAGAAAGTTGGCCTAGGCTATAAGAAAAATCCACGAACCTCTTACATCATAGATGATGCTTATGGACATTGACCCTCCATCTTCACCATCTGATGAAGTTATGGATATAGATGAAACTAACTTCGGATATTGTTTTTAGTCTCCACCATCACTTTGGGACTAGTTGCGTATTAGTGTGACGACCAATTTAGGTCCCTTCCACTTTGATTCCTAGATATGATAGAGGATGCATATACCATTGACGTTATTATTGCAGCGATGACGATGCCATCTTTTCCCACATGTGGGAAGTGTTGGTGTGAAATCGCAGCACCCACGGGACTCAAGAACGCGATGGGTTGAAAGTCTCGGTCGATCGCACAACATGGAGCTTTTCCCAGTGGGGACCTCGCGAAATCGAAAAAGCTCTCCTGGATGAAGGCCGGCTCCTATTCCTCAGTCGGATGCACCAATGAAATGCGGAGGTTTACCCAAAAACCTAATCTAACTACCAAGGAGACAGGAGAGAGAGATGCATAAAAATAAACCTAAGCTAAGGAGGTGATACAGGAATGAAGAACATATGTTTTTTCCAGCAAACACAAACCCAATAAAATGTAATGCAAAAGATATGCATGAGATAGCTTCTTTCACGGTGAAGATCGAAAGGATGCAAATAAACGGGTAGAGGGTTGAGAGAACATCCACAGATATGCATTAATTTTCTCAAGGGGGATACACACTTTGCAAATGCCAAGAGGCAAGGTTGCATTACAATTTCAAATGGGAAGGTCCTTTGCTCCACGAATCCACTGCCAGGGAGAAGAAGGGAGGAGGCACAAAACAAAAATGTCCAACACCGAAAAACAACCTCTCCTTACAATATATAGGAAGAAAAAATGAGAGAGGAGAAGAATTAGCCCCGTTTTCCAACCAACCACCTCCAAAACAACACTCAACTTTTCAACAACCTTGGTGGCGGATGAGATCCCCAACGCTGTCAGTTCGAACTCCCTCATACATTTGCATCGGGTATGGAGGACTGCTCGACATGCTTCTAATCCGTGCGCTTCCGACTTGTAAACCCGATCCAAAACCCGATTCGCTTGTTGGCGGGTTTTGACGACCATATGCGACATATTCTTGCTTTGCCGGGTCTTGGCGGACCCAGACATGTTTCATTGACGTGTAGACCCGACTGTGACCGACCGACGACTTACAAACCCGAATGTGCTTCTATCGGGTTTTCTACCCCGCTGAACATGTCTTTTGATGTCAGGTTTGCGGAACTCTCAAGCATCGGGACATGCCTTGCGGTTTGCATGTTTCATGTCTCATGTTTCCCGAAACCCAAACCCGAATTCCTTTGTGCGTCGGAGTTTGGAGACCCGACGACATATCTCCTTGTGTCGAGTTTTTAGAACTCCCAACATGCTCTTTTGATGTGCAAACCTGACTTGTCTTTCGGACTCGAAACCCGAATCGCCTTTGTTGTCGGGTTCTTCAAACTTCCCGACATATTCCTTATATGTCAAGGGTTTCCAACTTCTCTCGACATGATTTTTTCCTTGGTGAGGACACGTGGCAGCTTCTCATTGGTTCAGGTCAAGTGCACGAGACCTTGCCCTTTTGAATTTTTGACCTTTTCCCTTGTGACACGTGTCATGCGTTGATTGGTCTTCGACCTGCTGCCCGGCTCTTTCGCGCCCTTCGCGTTTTTATGTCCTTTTTGGATGTCCCATTCGCCTTGTGCTGAATTTTCTTGTTTTGGCCGAACCGGCGGTTCGTGTCCATTTGTCCCAAATGTCCTCATGCTTCGTGGGAAAAGTTCTTCCAATTCCTTGGCCTTGGCCGGTTCGCGTACTCACGGCCCAAATGTCCCTTGACTTCCGGACCGTTTGTTCCCATTTCGCCCGGTTCGGCCGGTTCGCGCCTTTTTGTCCCACTTGTCCCACTTTGTTTTGGACTGAAGTTCCCCATTTCGGCCGATTCGGCGGTTCGGGTCTTTTTGTCCCAGATGTCCCAAATGCTTAGCGGGCCGCCTGGAGGCTTTTCGGCCGATCCGCGCTTTTTTGTCCCAAATGTCCCAATTGCTCCTAGGACTAGGACTTAGCCGATTTTCACAATTTTTTCTGGATCAACCTATTTGCCTGGAACTGCAAAACTCTGATGCATGTTATCGAAATTTACCTGGGGGTGAAATTTTGACAACAGCTTTGACGACTTCAATGGGTCACCTGCTCGCTAGGTGAAAAGACCAGGTTGCCTGAAGCAATCCATTGGGCATGGAGTCATAAGCAAGCCTGAAAACTGATTTCAACTTTGAAAACTTCCCCTCGAGCCACTTGAAACCCACCGGACATGGAGTTGTTCTCACCAAAATGCCACTAAAAAAGAACCGTGCCGAGCAAAACCAGCAACACCACAAACTATGTACAAAACTAAAATCATACATGTCCCAAATGGAACATGCAGAGTGTGCACAAGCACTTTTTCTCGTTGAAAGCAAACCTACCTACTCTACTCTAGCTAATCGAAGCAAAGGCAAGCTAAACAAACCCCCAGTGTTGGTTGTGCAAAATAGCTTCCTTTCTTCAAAATTGGCAGCCATGCAATTGATTTGGAGTTGATCATGGCTGTTAGGATGAGTGGGAAATCAACAAGAAGCTGGTCTTCCACCCAAATCATCAAGGTGTCAACTGAAAACAAATCCAATACCTCTTTTAGTTGCTCTGCATTTGGATTGAAGAGGTATGACATGACTGATCCTTGGTACTTTGTAGCTCATCCTCATGCTCGAAGTAAGCATGACTGGTTGTGGCTTCTCCTTTAGCTCCAATGAAGCCAAATACACGATTGGGCAAGGTCTGGTCCATTTGATATGCCCATAGCTCGATTTTCAAATCCAAAATGGAGTCTTTTCGTAGACCCTCTTGAATGGATGGTGTGGAAGAAATGGTGGAATTCTTTTGTCCTTTCTCTTCCTCCATGAAGAACATGGAAGATTAAAATCTTCCAATTTTGATTCCAAAGGGCTGCCATAAGATGCGTGCCTGTTGTAAATGAATGCTCTCCTTCATGACAGAGAGCTCTAGTGTTTGGAATGTAGATGATGAAAGAGAGAATGGTGAAAACTCAATCGGCTCTTCTCCATCAAAACAGTCCTCCAAATCGATGGTAAACTACATTGCTGTCCTGCATTGTTCGTGTTCTTCCTCCATGGTGTCCTCTTGATCTGCAACTTGACCACCATGGTTTCCTTCACTCTCCAATATTGAGTTTGAGAGATCAAACTCCTTTTCAGTAATAGAACTTGAGAGAGATGAAGTGGAAAGAAGAACTGAAGGTTCTCCAGCTTGCTTTGTGCTCAAAGCCCTTGGATCTGCACTTTTCTCCTCCACAACTGGGATGTGCTCCTCTTCTTTTGGATTTGGAGCAGCTTTTCCTTCCTCTAATGTTTGAAGACAATCTTGCTCTTGATTGAACTCTTCCTCCAACATGAAGTTTGTCAAGTCAAACTCTTCAATCCGCTGCTACTCTAGAGGACAAGTTGGGGCTGCAAGATCTTCTTGAGCTTTCTTCCTTTTGCTTCTTCTTCGCTGCCACAAAATCAATTTTAACCACCATTTGTTCAACCTTAGCCTCTTCTTAGGATTTACCAGCAAAGGGATATTTTCAATTCCAAATTTAAGAGCCAAAATTACTAAGCTCTTAATCATTTTTTCTTTTCCTGGCTCTTCCTCCTGCTGTTCTTGATGACTGATTTTTTCAATTTCTTCTTCCCCAGGGGATTGGGAATGCAAAAGGAGGAATGGGTTGAAACTCAACTGATTTTACAAATTTTTGTGGTGGTGGAGGCGGTGAAACCTCTTGTTTCTTTGGAGGAGGGGTGTTTCATTAGCTCTTGTGGAGGGAATGACTGCTTTGGAAGGGAAAAGGAAAGAAGAATTGAGATGGGGTGGAAGACTAAGAGGTGGAGACATGGATTCAACATTTGGGACAGCAGATGGGGGTTTGAAACTTGACAACTTCTTTGGAATGAAACAGTTGGGAAAGAGGAAACAGAAAGGCATGAGATGGTGTGCTTACCCGTTGACAAGGTTGCTGAATACTTCTCTCATACACCTCTATTCCTTCGATCCACTTTGCAAGCAAAGGCAGCGTTGCAATCATGAAGTCAAGTTTCTCCTGAGGGCTGTAATGCCTTGGAAAAGGTCCCACCCATGGACAGGGTGCTCCACAACCGATTCCAAAAGCTTTCATTTGTGCTTGAGCCCTGGACTGCACCATCCCCACCTCCATTTTTTGGATTTTCTCCAATAGACCAGCATCTTGCATCTGATGGTCTTCGTTATATGCATACTCCTGCTCTTGGAAAGCTCCATAGCCAAACTGACTTTGGCACTGCTGTTCATATGAGTATGCATGCTGATCTGGAGGATTTGTAAAACGTGTTGGAGGTGTGATATACTGCTGTTGTTGGAAATGTGAGTTCCATGATGGAAATGAAGTCATGGTTGCACAACTTCATGGAATGGAAAAGAATGAAAGAGATGGAAAGAAAGATGGATGGAAATGGATGGAAATGGGTCTGCAACTCTAGAAATGGGTTGCTTACCAGATGGAGTCACCAGATGTGCTTTTGAATATGCCTCTAAAAGGCTGGATTTGGCCAAGTTACACACCAAACTTGACAATATTGAAATAGAGATTAAAAATTTGAAGGATCCAGGGGGGAACAATCTTCAATCCGGAATCTTGGCCCCATGTTGTGCATTTGCGGATCCCCTCGAAAAGTACAAAGGAACTCAGTGTCATGAGATGCAACTCACAGAACCCGAATTGCTATGTGTCGGAACTTGGAACATGTCCGACATCCCCCAAAACCCGAAAAGCTGCTTTGATGCTCTCGGACCCCGAAAACCCGAAATCACTAAAAACCTGAAATTTTGGAAATCAGAGTATCAAAAAACTAAAAATACCCTTTTGAAGATTTCCCTCGGATCTACCAACTGGTAAAATTTCGGCCTGTTTCGAGCAAGATAAACCCTTGAAAAATGATTTCGGAGTTCAGGCTAGGAGGTGCAAAATCTGAAATTTGAAACTTGCAATTTTTTGAGCCAAAATCAAGAAAACTCCTTCAAATTTTGGTGGAATGACCTCTTGGTCCCACCGGGCGTGCCAAAACTATTGGTGCGAAATCGCAGCACCCCTGGGACTCCGCAACGCGATGGGTTGAAAGTCTCAGTGCGACTGCACAACATGGAGCTTTTCCCAAGTGTGGGACCTCGCGAAATCGGAAAAGCTCTCCGGATGAAGGCCGGCTCCTATTCCTCTGTTCAGATGCACCAATGAAACGCAGAGGTTTACCCAAAAACCTAATCTAACTACCAAGGAGACAGGGAGAGAGAGATGCATAAAAATAAACCTAAGCTAAGGAGGTGATGCACCGAGGAATGAAGAACATATGTTTTTGCCAGCAAACACAAACCAATAAAATGTAATGTAAAAGATATGCATGATGCTTATTCACAAAGTGAAGATCGGAAGGATGCAAATAAACACGTAGAGGGTTGAGAGAACATCCACGGATATGCATTAATTTGCTCCAAGGGGGATACAACACTTGCAAATGCCAAGAGGCAAGGTTGCATTACAATTTCAAATGGGAAGGTCCTTTGCTCCACGAATCCACTGCCAGGAGAAGAAGGGAGGAGGCACAAAACAAAAATGTCCAACATCAAAAACAACCTCTCCTTACAATATATAGGAAGAAAAAAATGAGAGAGGAGAAGAATTCGCCCCCCTTTTCCAACCACCTCCAAAACTACACTCAACTTTTCAACAACCGTGGTGGCAAATGAGATCCCCAGCGCTGCCGGATTCGGAACTCCCTCGTACATTTGCATCGGGTATGGAGGATTTGCTCGACACACTTCTAATCCGCGCGCTTCGACTTGTAAACCCAATCAAAAACCTGATTCGCTTGTTGGCGGGTTTTGACGCGATCATGCGACATATTCTTCCTCCGGGTCTTGGCGGACCCCGACATGTTTCATTGACGTCAGGGGCAGACTCCGACCATCGGACCCGACGACATATCTCCTTGTGTCGGGTTTTTATAACTCCCGACATGCTCTTTTTTGACAGCCCCGACTTGTATTTCCGACTCGAAACCCAAATCGCCTTTGTTGTCGGGTTCTTCAAACCTCCCGACATATTCCTTGTATGTCGGGTTTTCCAACTTCTCCGACATGATTTTTTCCTTGGTGAGGACACGTGGCAGCTTCTCATTGGTTCGGCCGCCTCGAGACCTCACCCTTTTGACTTTTTGACCTTTTCCCTTGTGACACGTGTCATGCGTTGATTGGTCTTGGCCTCTGCCGCTCTTTCGCGCCCTTTGCGTTTTATGTCCTGGATGTCCCATTCGCCTTGTGCTGAATTTTTTGTTTGGCCGAACTGCGTTCACGTCCATTTGTCCCAAATGTCCCATGCTTCGTGGGACAAATTCTTCCGGTTACTTTGATTTGGCATTCGTGTACTCACATGACCCAATTTCCCTTGACTTCCGGACCGTTTGTTCCCATTTCGCCTGGTTCGTAGGTTCGCGCCTTTTGTCCCACTTGTCCCACTTTGTTTTGGTGAAGTTCCCCATTTTGGCCGATTCGGCGGTTCGATCTTTTTGTCCCAGATGTCCCAAATGCTTAGCGGGCCGCCTGGAGGCTTTTCGGCCGATCCGCACGTTTTTGTCCTTAATGTCCCAATTGCTCCTAGGACTAGGACTTAGCCGATTTTCACAATTTTTTCTCGATCAACCTACTTGCACTTAGGCTCTGCAAAACTCTAATGCATGTTATCGAAATTTACCCAGGGGTGAAATTTTGACAACAGGAAGAAGATACCTATTTTCATAAGTCTTTTCTCTACTAGACATATCCACCCTTCTTAATGAATCCACCATCGACATCAACATAGGGACTTCACAATAGCCCCACATTCTCAAAGTGGGTCAATCCTCGATCCACGGGAGCATCAATCCTTCACCTCTTTCCTCTCTCATTATGGAAAAGCCTTCACATAGTCATATGTTGACATGTCGGGCATCAATCCATCACATGTTGTCCATAACATTTTCATCTTTCCCAATTCTAATCCAGTTAAGTAGAAGCTTATTGCGCCATACATCCTCGAGTTTCCTTTCTTGTCAAAGAGGAGCGGAATGAATCCTTTCTACCAACTTCATCATCTCTATTAACTATCCACAATTGGTTTCAAACATCGTTTCCATTGCTAAAGCTTCATGAAATCTTCACATATGTACTGACTTTCGATATTTAAAATTGCTTTTCCTAAAGATGATTTCCACCTTCCTAACATCTATCAACTTATAAACCTCATGGAAATCCATGAGATGTTGTATCTCATGGATTGTTTTTAGGAAATAATCAGATCCTTATCACACTAGAAGACAAATATGAGACATATTTCATCACCCCTTGGGGTAAATTTTTCTATCACATCATGCCTTTTGGCTTGAAAAACATAGAACCACCTATCAACGAGCCATGACCTATGTCATTGACGATCTCATCCATAAGACTTTAGAAGACTTTGTTGATGACCTCTTCGCAAGACCAATCATCGATGTGATCACCTTTCTCGTCTTTGAAATCCTTTTCAAGTGCCTCATCTCTTTCTTCCTCTGCCTCAACCCACCAAGTGTGTTTTGGAGTTCTTACAGGGAAAGATCCTTAGCTTCATCGTTTCCATCGGGGATATTGAAGTTGACCTCACAAAAATCAAGGCCATCCTTGAGATGCATCATTATAATCTCAAGAAACTTCACAATCTTCAACACCAATTTTATTTTTGCCACCGGGTTCATCTCTCAACTTTTGGACCATTCAAGCCCTTTCATCATCTTCTTCTTAAAGATGTTAAATTCCACTTAGATAATAACTTCCAAAAATACTTTGATGATCTTAACTTGTATCCCCACCTTTTCTTATGCCTCCTATGAGGGGTTCTATTCTATCTCTATATATCTACCTCCACTCGTGTTTTTAGCACCATCTTTGGAACATCGTGATGAGCAAGGTAGGGAGCGGGTTATGTATTATATTAGCCACACCCTTCATAACTATGGAACTCGCTACGCTAAAGCTTAAAAGTTATGTCACACTCTCTTGTTCTCCACCTCTCAAGATTAGTCATTACCTTCTCAATCAAAAGAATTATGTCTTCACCATCTTTCATCTCCTTAAAATAATGCATTAGATCCTTATCATAATGATCACATCATTCTATGACTCATGCTCATGATTGATTTTCACTTCTGTGATTTCATCTCTCAAAATCAATCAATGACCAAGGTATTGCAGATCAATTAGCTAGCACTCCTCTTCCTGACACATCTTCCTCATGATATTTTCCCAATGAATCCATCAACAATTTTAAACATGATTATTCCCCTTTTAGGATGAATCTATTTTTTTTACAATTCAAAATGTCAACAAGGGGCAACATTGGAATCATTATCATTCCTCCTTGGGATACTCCTATTCCTATCACCAACAAGCTTAACTTTGAATGCACTAAAAAAATGATAGAGTATGAGGTTTTCATTTTAGACCTTGAAACTACCATCCTTTTGGGTGTCCAAATCCTTGATATCTACAAGGATTCTCAACTCATCATCAATCAAATAAAAGGTACCTATAAATGTAAAAATGACAATTTAAAAAGTATAAGGACATGTTTGACTTCCTCCTTGGGGAATTCAACTGATATACATCAATCTATCCCTTGATCATCTAACCAATTTTAAAACACCATGGCTTCCCTTGCATATCTCATCCCATCGGCAAATGAGGAATCTAAGATTTCTATATTTTTTTGGTGTCAAGATCAACCAGCCCATGTTCATGAGCTTCCTCGTGTCAACCACATTGATACTAATCCTATTGACCTTTGGTATTCTCAAATGTTTGACAATATTTCCAAATCCACAATTCCCTTCGACTTATCTAAAAGTGGTATGAGATATTTTTTTTAATTCGATAACCACTATGTCATCCTTAGTCACATCCTTTATGAGCATGGCTTTGATGGAATCTTGCTTCATTTCCATAAATCTCAGGAATCCACTCACCTAATCGAGAAGTCCATGATGGTTGTTGTGGTGGCCACTTTAGCGGTTTATCTATCGCCAAATGAGTCCTTCGCATGGGATATTTTTGGCCCTTTATTTATGAAGACTACTATGGATATGTAAAAATTATTTTAAGTTCCAACAAGATTCTAGTCTCATCCACATTCCTAGCCGAGCCTTACTAACTCAAGATATTTTACCTTTCTCACAATGAGGGCTTCAAATCATTGGCCTCATCAATCCACATTCTTCCCAATGCCATCATTCTATCATCACTTCCACCAAGTATTTCACCAAGTGGGTAGAAGAAATTCCCCTCACATCAACCAAATCTAACCAAATTATCAACTTCATCTATCATCACATAATTTTTCACTTCGGCGTCCCCATAAAATCATCATAGACAATAGAAATTCCTTCAAAAGAAATACCTCAAGAAGTTTTGTGACTCATTTAACATTAATCTTAGCTTCTCTTCTCCATACTATCCTCAAGATAATATCCAAGCCAAAGAAACTAACAAAACTCTTTGGGATTATAGGACTAGCATCCACATCAAGTCATAATTGGCATCTCCATCTTCCATTCACTCTCAGGGATTATAGGACTAACATCCACACCTCTCTACTAGTGTTAATCCCTTCTCTCTTGTTTATGGATCTGAAGTCATTCTTCCTCTTAAATTATAAATTTCCTCCATACACATTTCTCTTTACAATTTTAACTCTAATGAATATTATCACTAAGAGTGTCTATCACACATTTCGAGTTGTTAGATGAAAAATGATTTCTCACTCTTGAACATCACAAAGTCTATCAAGAACGCATCAAACATTCTTATAAAAAACTTCTCAAGGAACAAGAATCTAACATTGGTGACCTTGTCCTTAAATAAAATAAAAATTTCACTACTCTAGAAAGGATCCAAAGTAGAAAGTTTTCTCCCAATTGATTGGACCTTACATCATCACGCAAAAGTATGGAACTAGGGCCTATCATTTGGCTTCCCTTGATGGTAAAATGGAAATGAAAACTCTTAATGCATTAAACTTATGGTCATTCTACCATTAGAAAACTTACCAAAGTTAACTTAATTATCTCCATGATCATTTATCCATCATTTTTTATTTCCATCTCAACTTGTAATAATATGGAATTATGTAGTCTATCGCCACTTTCCTAGTTGTGACCTTGAATATGGGCACCAAAGTTTTTCCCATAGCATATTCCTTATGGATATGTTATTCCTTTTGATGAGAACTCCATGATCATTACATACATCACCCTCTTATTTACATATTGGAAACAATATAAGGGTCCATATGTGCCACTTGTGCATTCATTTTCCCCTCTTAAGTGGTCTACCTGACTATCTCTAGCTCTTCCCCATGTCAAAATTATATGGATGCTCATTATCAAAATTCAAAAGTAAAAAAACTGATCCCTCGAAGGATAATTGTTCATGAAAGCATAAAATGTCATAAGGTATACTGATCCCTCAAAGGAAAAATATCATGCATGTATCATCCCTCTCATTTGTAAAAAGAAGAAGAGAAAATGGAAAGAAAAAAGTAGACAACTCCCTCGAAGGATGGATACTCCCTATATATCATGGTAGTGAAGGATTCCCACATTGATCAGCCTTCTATCTCATAAATAAAAAGCATAAAAATCTAAAGTAAGCATCCAAAGAAAGCTTCCCACATCGATCATCTTTCTCATCCATAGAAAACTTCCCGCATTGATCAGTTTGCATTTCCCTTCACCCAGAGTTGGGGAATAGACCTAGGGAAACCCACCTATGGAGAACCTATTTTCCAAATATACAAGTCACATTTACACTCCTTTGTCGTGCCTACTTTAGGTTTATGAGTCCACTCTCCATCTTATCTACATGGTCCTTGAAATAAAAAACTATCATTGGTTACGTGTTAACACATGTTATTGGCTTTAAGTGCATTTCCTTAAGTTACTCCCTTTCTTATTTACCTCCAATCTTAATTAAAGCATTGTTTCCTCGTACACTCCTTTCTATGATTAGGTCTTGTTTATCTCGTTATGGTCACCTTTTATCAAATTTGCATCCTTGTATATCTAATTTCAAACCATGTCATCTATATCCATATGTTTACTTTTAAGAATCACATCTATCAACATTGTCCATAATTCCATAATTCTATTAAAGTCACACATAATACACCTTCTAGTTTTGGAATCCTACTTGATTACCATTATAGTTTACAAACCCTACTTGAGGATCTTTCTCAGGAAGAATTCACTATCCTACAATTCCTCTTCCCCACCATGGTCAACTTTGCATTTATCCATTCATCCTCCCTCATCACTTTTATCCACCCATCACTTATCCCCACATCACCCTTCTCACCATTCCTATCCCCTTCCACCATTCTATGTATTTTCCTTCCATTATTCCACTTTCAGGTTGAAAATATTACTTAATCACCCATATAGTGTATAATTCTTAGCAGCGATTTCTCCTCTTCCTAAGATATTCTCGTTGTAGAAAATTCTCATCCATTTCCACTTCCATCGGATGACAATCACTACAACAAACATCTTTTTGAACTACCTATTTTTCCTGAAATTCTTTCCTCATTACTCCCATCACGTGGGCATCCCAATAAATGATTCCCATCATAATCTACATTCTACATTGTATATCTACCTCCAACCACTCATCTTACCCTCATTTTCTTCCTTACGTTCTTTTTTCGCCTCTTTCCATTCTCCTAAACATAATTTCCTCTTTTCTCATTCTTCCTAGTATTTATATTCTTCTTGAAATCTTACTTACACATTCTCATAATATGGAAACTTTACTTAAGAGTTACGCTAGTCCATTTTGTCATACATCCTCCCCCCTAATCACTCAAGTCACCTTACCTAGAAAACCTTCTTCCACCATTCTTATTCCTCTTCATCTTGGTGATCCTATTTAACCATTCATGTGATATGGAAACATTACTTATGGATTCCCCTTAAGGAGGATTTTTCATCTTGCACTTTCCCATCCATACAAGTTCCTCCATACTATTTCTCTCACCACTCACGATTATCATTTTCTCCAACAAACCATTCGACCCTTGTGTCCAAATACATTCTTTTCTTGCACCTTCCATTCATCATCACTATCAGTTTGGTGATCTTACTTAACCACTCCTATGGCATGGCGATCTTACTTAAGAGTTCCTCTTAAGGAATATTTTTCATTTTGCATTCCCCCATCACCATACATCCTCACCCTTCCCTTTTCTTGAAATTCCCCATCATCACATATTTTCACCATCCCTTACATTCTCACCAACTTCACCTCCTATTTTCCACTCGTCATCTTCATCATACCTTTCTTGGAAATCTTACTAAATCACTTCCACCTTATGATTGTGTTTCTTTTAGGTTTCCTTAAGATAGACTTGTCATTCTTCACTTCTCCGTGTGAAAACTCATCATTACTTACATTGAGCATTACATCCTCCTAGTCTCCTCTACCAACCATATTTTCCTCCTACTATTAACCTTTCTCAGCCTATCATATCATAGAGTGCATAGGTCATCTTCATTTATCACCCTATTCCTTTCCCCTATTTTCCCCTCCTTGTTCTATCTTTCTTCATCCCTCCATATGCCATTCTTTCCATATTTCATTTTTACTTTCACCATTTTCATCCTCATCCTCATCCTCTCCTCTCCTTCATCTTGCCACAAATAATCACTCATCCTTTATTTACTCTTCCCACTCCATCTTATCGAATGCTCCCACATATCCATCTCCATGGCTAGCTGACAAATGTTGTTGGTCTCCCCTAACATTCTTTCATCATCATCTTCCATTTCCATGCTAATAATTATTATTGGTCGACCCCTAAAAATCACTCCTCATCATTCTCCATTACCTTTCTCACTCTCTTTATCCTTCTCCATTTTTCCACACCTTCCCCCATCTTACACCAACAATAATTATTGTTTGTATTCCCCTAACATCCCTTCACTGGCATTGCCTCTTCCATTCCCCATTCTATTTTTAAAATTTCTTCACTTATCCTCTCATTCTTCATTAACAATAATTATTATTGGCCTTCCCTAGCATTTTTAATAGACATAGCCTCTACCATAATCCATTGTCTCTTTCTTCCCTTTCTTGTTGCTTCTTTGCCACCTCTCCATCTTCCCTTCTCCCTTTTCAATATCTTTACTATCTTCATCATATAACCTTTTTCTATTTTATTGTAATCCTCTTATCCTTATCTCAAGCATCTTCATGGATTTTCCACTCCGTGTCATTCCTCCCCTATTTCTCCTTACTACTTTTCTAATGATACCCACTCTTCACCAAATATCCCCATTCTTCATTCCCTTCCTTCTGCATCATTTACTTTGTATCTCCCTTTCTCTTTATCTCTTCTTCCCATTTTTCCCTTGTTCTTTCTCCTTACTTCCCCATCATTACCATGTCTCTCCTAAATTTCTAGTCTTTTTACCCTTTATCATCCATATGCATCTCCATGTGATTGGTACTAATAACTCTTCCTTTCTTCTCCACATCTTCCTCATCCCTCCTATAGTATATTTTTTTCTCCATTCTATAATCACTTTAATCTTATTTAAATTCTTCATCTTCCTCATCTCCTTAATTTTTCCATCCTTCTCTCCCTTTATATCATCTCTCACTCTTCACTTTATCTTTTCTATTCCACTACCTTCATTTTCAACCTTTCTCTCCTTTTTCCTAATTTCACCCTCTACTCTATCACATTTTCTCATCTCATCTTCTCCTTCTTGTTTGTCCTTCCTCATTCCCTTCTCCTACCATCCTTCTCTATTATTCTCTTCCACCTCTTTTCTCCCCTCCTTTGTCTTCGTATGGTCTATTCCATATCCTACTTCTCTAATTTATTTCTTTTATCCATTCTATCATCTCCTTAATTTCCTTTAAATTCTTTAAGTTCCTCATCTCATCCATTTTTCATCATTTCTCCCCCTTCATCTCATCCATATCTCTTCATTGTGTCTTTTCAAATCTACTACCTTCATATTCCACATCTATCTCCCTTTCTTACACTCTCACCCTCTACTCTATCATCTTCTCTCTTCTCATCTCATCTTCTTCTTTTTTATCCTTCCTCATTCCCTTCTTCTCCTATCATCCTTCTCTACTATTATCTTCCACATATTTAATTCCTTTATTCCTCCTCCTCCATCTCCATCTTCATCTATAAATTTTCTTTCCCATTTTACACTTACCCATAATCAACCATCACTCCCTCCTTTCCCTTTTATCTCCTTCAACATAATTTCACCGAACATTCAAGGTTGATTAAAATTTCTCCCCATTTCTAGACCATAGCTTCTTCGTTCTCTTACACCCCATTCTCATCCTCCTCTCCATGACATTGACCTATTCTATTTTTGAGAGCTCTATCATCTCTTCCATTCTCATCAACCCTCTCTAGGGGGATCATCACATATATCCCTAATCACATCTTCCCATGGAATTTTTGTCTATGAGGATACAATAACATTCATCACTTACCGCCTCTCCCTAACAAATGTCTACTCTACTATTTTCTTAGTAAACGTAGATTGAATTCTTCTCCCATCCTCCTATGCAAAATTTTGTTCTACTTTTTGTTTACAAAAGGGATTTCTATTTTCTTCCTTTATTAATTTCTTATCAAAGGAAAAACTACCTTAAGAATTATATCTTTAAAACCATAAATCCCTTTTCCTGGGGCATATTCACCCATTCGAGTCTAATTTCTTTGAAAGGACACTACTTTCATAGTACTCGAATGTATATTTTTTCAATTCCTCATGTATGAAGGATATTACATCATGTTTTACCCCCACAACTTTTTAGACCCTTGTCTGCAGACCATTTTCATTTGTTTTTGCATTTTTTGATGTCCTCCTTTGACCCAATAGTCCCATGGCTTGGAAATCCATACTGTAGTGATTTTTAACCACTCATAGGTCCATAGAAAATTAATGTTGTATCCATTGAGACCTCCATGTGGTCCCTACCGAAGTGATATCCAAATAACAACCATATTTTACCTTTCTCCTTTTCTAGGATATCTTATCCCTTCTTTTCCCATATTTTGAACCCTCCCTTTCAAACAAAGGATCAAATTCCTTTGTGTTTCCAATCCATAGTTGGAGGGGGATCACCTAATGAATAATCCTTTCATCACATTCTCATGGCTTTCCCAATGCAAACCACTCATAAAAAAGAGGCAAATGTAGACACCAATTTTCAGTATCATTCCTCCCCTTCACCACGAGTTCGCTCTCTTTCATCAGGATTACCCATTTGAATTCCTTTTCCCTCCTAAATTCAATTAATTTCCCCATTCCATTTCCTACAAAAATCCATATCCAATTAATGAATTTTATTTAATTAATCCCTAAAAAAATATAATCCTCATTACATGCTAAATATTATCCATATTAATTCACTTGTGAATTTAATATTAAAATTTAATCCATGTAAATCCACTTATGAATTTAATATTAAAATTTAATCCATGTCAGTCTACTTATGAATTTAACATTCAAATTGAATCCATATTCATTCACTTGTGAATTTAATATTTGAATTTAATCCATGAAAATCCACTTATGAATTTAATATTCAAATCTAATCCCCACTCACCTAATCGGGTGTACTTTTTTAAATAATTAATACACAAAAACCCCAAAATTAATCTCACCCTTAGGATATAAATAAGAGCATTCCCAATCTCTTTCAAACAAGCTAGAAATCATATCAAATCTCTCGGAACTCTTATTACATTGAGAATTCCATTGCTATAATCCTAATGTCTATGGTATTCCCTTAGTCATCTAATTTTCTTACATCCTTTATGTTTCTCCAAGTTTTTGATCTTCTACAGGTATTTGTGCATCAATTCATTTCTATATCTATCTCAGATCTATCATGAGAAGCTTCAAGTCGGCATTTTCACACTGTTGTTCTAGGTCATCTACCCCGTCACCATCAACTGGACCACTTTACCATCAAGTCACCATCGACCCCGTCGGGATTGGTTAATTTTGTTATATCTAGATTATATCTTCTTTCATATCTTAAATTCAAATTTCAATATCTATTTTTCTTCGATTATGCATAGACATTACATCCAATTTATCAAATATTTTTTTATTTATCATGGGCTGACATCCTTTCTAGGAATATTTCACTCTTCGAACCGAATTCCTTAGTTATCCTACCATATCCATTTCTAATTCTTTTCGTGTTTAGTCTTCACTATTACACAAAGTTGTCGATTTGGAGTAGCGAGGATTTAAATTTTTGTGTGTCCCTACAATATTTATCATCATCCACATTATGAGGTCCCTAAACCCTCCCATTTTTGAGTTTTTCTCTATTTCTAGTTTATTCTTCAAGTAGTCTAGAGCTTTCTTTCTATTTTCCATTTTGGTATTACACACATTCTTAAATATCTTTCTTTCTATTTTCCATTTTGGTACTACACACATCCTTAACCAGCCTCGACCTTGAAACTTTAGTTCTTCTCGAGTCTAGACACCACCACCCAGCTAGAATGCCAACACCCCGGCACCCTTGTCTCCTCTGGGTGTCCCCAAACTCTTTGTACTTTTTTCACATCTTTTAGGCCCTTTTTAGCTATTTGGGCATCTTGCTTTTACTATTCATCCTTTTAGTGGTTAATTATGAAATTCAAACAATATAATCATATAAATACAAAGTTATTTGATCATAATAAAGGACCAAGAACTAACCATTATCTATCACAACCTAAGGTTGCATCCAAAGGGATTACAAGAGAACTCAAGCATCCATCTAGCTCCACACAAGGGCTAAGGGATTGCATTTTTCTGCATACACTTCATAGGAAGGGAAGTTCATTTTTCCATTCAAACATGTATCTACATCTTCTACATCTAGATATTTATCACTATTGAAGTGTGAATCGCACAAGATCCATCTAGCGCATGAGTCTACACACACACACACACAAAGAACTACATGGAGTCTGAAATGTAGTGCATCACCCAATCGTAAGTTGACTTAATCGGGTGACCTTCGAGGTCAATCTGACTACCCCTTTGCATTTTTTTATTATTAGGATTTTATTTTCTTAGGTTTTATAGGTTTTCTTTCTTATTTCAAGTTTCAGGAGAATAAAAGTGAAGTGCAACAAAAATAGGCGATTAAAGGAAAAAACCAACAAACATCTCACGACTATGAAATTGGGTTTCTAATCTTCTAAGTAGTCACAGCGCTCTACTAGGTCTTTGAAACCCCATGCACCCATGACCATACATAAGCACCCTCATTCTAGAATTTTCAATACTTTTGATATTTTCTAGGTTCGCTTCATGACACTCTAAGTTCCCATTCCATCAATTTTCCAACTCGGCACAACTTCAAGATCATTACGAATCATCTAAGTACTTTTTCCACACTCTTGAAACTAGGGTTTTAAATGTAAATTAATTATTTATTTGAATCAAGTTTGTACTTAATGTTTTATATCATTGTACTAGTGCATATTTATATTTAGCATCTATTTAGTTCAATATTTTCTTTATCATTTTGGTGAACTTGTCTCGATATGAACACTCTTGGGTATTCCTTTCTTTAGTTATCTTCTTTCTTCTTAGGGCTTATCATCATGGATGTCTCCATCCATACTTTATTGTAGGACCATCCTGATTATATCAATAAACTCAGGTCCTATCTAGCTAACACTTATATTCATCCTCATACCTCACCGGAGTATGTGTATCATAAGTTTACTTCTACTTTATCTCTCAACAAAGATCACATTACTTTCACATCAGATGAGTTTCCTTCTCAAACAATGTTAGAGCACGATCCCCCTGTACATTTAATTTTGTATCAATAATATCGGGGTTATGAGTTCTTTAGTCAATAATGGGTTGGGACTTGATATTTGAAATATTTCTTTTCTACATCAATTGCGTATTTTGAAGCCTCATTATCTCCTTTATGTTTCTCTATTCATGGATTGTATAATATCCCCAAACATGTCTTAGGAACTATTGTACTCCCAGTCACCATTGGGAAAAATATAGTACCCATTCCATGCCATGTAATTCCAAACAATATTAATTATAATATTATTCTTAGGAGGCCTTGGATCCATGCCATGCATGTGGTCCCCTCCACTCTTCATACGTGGCTTAAATTCCTTTATCATAGAGTTGTCTATGATTTTCCAACCAATTCATCGCCCTTCACATATTGTAATTCTATTTAGCATTCTATTAATACTCCTAGTTCTTCTACTCAAGATTTTTCAAATATGGTCCTAGATATAAATATTTTCTCCATTATGGTTTCTCTAGTAATGGCCTGGGATAGCAAGGACAAGAAGTCACAGATCCATGGGCTATCTGCAATAAATATAGCAAGCTCATTTTTGGGTACTATCTCCCATTTATACCTTCTTCAGAATCTTATATTGCTCTTCATACTTCTTCACTTCCTTTGGTATATCTAGACCTTGTCAGTGATTATCTTTCTACCGCTTGAACTCGATCTAGAAATATTTACTACTGACGAATATTTTCTAGAATACATGGGGGTTTACCATCACTTATTAATGTGACCTCTTACTTTTGAGAGTCTTATACACTTATTGGAAATTTTTATCCCCCGATACTATTCATACTAACCCATACATTAAGGATCAATATGTTCTTCTCAATGAGGATACCACTCAACATAACCTCAACACTTTGATAACAAATGAATGATATTGTTAGCATCTTCTCTCATTCCTGATGAGCAACATGATATCAAAAAAGTTTTGCAAGAATTTTAATACATCTTTGCATGGGAATATAGTGATATGCCTTGTATAGATCCATCTATAGCCATGCATAAAATCATTCTTAACCTCGATGTAAAACATGTTCAATAGAAAATTTGTAAAATGCACCCAAAGTTCGCACTCGTAGTTAAAGAATAAATACATTAACTACTAGATGATGAATTTTTTTGTGCATGCAATTATCCAAAGTAGGCATCTAACATTGTTCCCCTTATGAAAATGGATGGCCGATCCATTGTTGCACATAATTTCATGATTTAAATAAGGATTATCTCAAGTATAGTTTCCTTTACCATAAATTTATGTTATTATGGATTCCACAACTGGGTACGATATTCTTTCTTTCATGGATGGCTTTATTGGTTACAAAATAAATCAAAACCAATCTAAGAGATCAAGAAAACAATTCTTGTACGATGCCATGGGGAACATTTTGTTACACTGTCATGCCCTTTGGCCTTGAAAACAACAAGTCCACCTATCATTGGGAAATGAAACAAATATTTCATTATTATATTCACAAGATTATTGATAATTATTTTGATGATATACTCATAAATCATGACACAATTCTACACATGATCGAGATTTCTACGCACACTCTTTAAATTTTTATGACAAAATAAAGTACACTTAAATGAAAATAAGTGTGTTTTTGGTGTTACTGATTGGACATCTCCTTAGATACATTATATTACAACGTGGTATTGAAATAGATCCCAATAAAATAAAGGAATTTTTGACATGCCTCCACCTTGAAATTTGCATCAAATATGCTCATTAAAAGGGAAAATTCAAGCTATTCGACAGGTTTATTGTGTAGTTTCAAGATAAAACCCAATCATTCATAGGATTAATGAAGAAGGACACTAAAATTTTCTAGGACGATCAATTCAAACAAACATGTGATGCTATTAAAACATATATCTTTAATCCACCTATCCTAGTCCTACACACATACTTCCTATTGAGTGGCCTTTCGTGTTATATATTTCTACAATGTTTCATGATTTAGGATATCTAAGAGATCAAGAAAACAAGTCTTTTACTATGCCATGGGGAACATTTTGTTACATTGTCATGCTCTTTGGCCTTCGAAACAACAAGTCCACCTATCATTGGGAAATGACACAAATTTTCATGATTACATTCACAAGATTATTGATATTTTTGATGATATACTTGCTAAATCATGACACTATTCTACACATGCTCAAGATCTCTGCACACTCTTTGAACGTTTATGACGAGATAAAGTACACTTAAATGAAAATAAGTATGTTCTTGGTGTTACAACTGACATCTCCTTAGATACATTATCTTACAACATGGTATTGAAATAGATCCCAATAAAATCAAGGAAATTGTTGACATGCCTCCACCTTGAAATTTGCATCAATTACGCTCATTACAAGGGAAAATTCAAGCTATTTGACGGTTTATTGTGTAGTTTCAAGATAAAACCAAATCATTCATAGGATTAATGAAGAAGGACACTAAACTTTTCTAGGATGATCACTTCAAACAAAAATTTGATGCTATTAAAACATATCTCTTTAATCCACCTATCCTAGACCTACACATGGTTAGTGAGTGGCCTTTCTTGTTATATATTTCTAGAATGTTTCATGATTTAGGATTACTCCTAGCAAAACACGATGATTATCAATGAAAAAGGGATATCTACTACATCGATTGGAATTTACTCTCTTATGATTCTAACTATAGATATGTTGAACAAGTATGTCTTGGTTTTTTCTTTCGTGTTGAAACAGATATTATTTCAAGTTGCACCACTACCTTTTTAACAATGACGTCCATATTATTAGCAAATTAGATACATTATGATACCTCTTGTCTCCACACACATATTTTGGGATATCTCGGTGATTTGGGTCATACTAACTAAATTTAATTTAAAATTCGTTCCATAGAAAGTAATCAAAGGCCAAGTCATTTCGATCAACTAGTTTGAAGCCACCAATCATATTATTGTAAAAATTTTACGGAAAATTGTTACCACTAGTGGTGATGACTGACATAATAGAATTTTGCATGCTCTTCATTCTTAACATACTAGTGTTTACGTGCCCAAAAATTCCACCCCTTTCTCTTTATTCTATGGTATCAATTCGTCATCCCACTTGACCTTTAGATACCATCATTACGCATCTCTCTCAAAGGTATACTTAAAGACAACGAATATCCTGAAAAGTGCTTAATGAGCTAGAAATTATTGAATATAGTCATGTCAAAGATCTTGAACATCTTCATGCATATCAATATTGCATCTCCCAAGCATATAATCACAAAACTCGTCCTCACGAGTTCAATGTGGGTGATCTTGTGTTAAAATAAAATTAGAAAAACATGAATGCTAAAGCTCCTCTCAAAGGAAAATTCAAGCTGATCTAGCTTGGTGATTATATCATTAATGAAAAGCTTGGAAACAACATCTATCTCCTTTCCACTCTTTATTATCCATCTTAAATGATCCATCTTAAATGATAAACAACACAAATTACCCAATGATGCACTCTAGTGATACGGTTCACACTTGACTGTCTGAGGGCTCCTACATGCATGTACCTCATCACATTATACACTACACACTTCAAACTTAGTTCATTCATGACATATCTCTCTCATGCATAGTTAACATGAATAAAAATTCCCTATGACACACTCTAGTTATATAGTTCATACTCATTGTTGAGGATCTAAATCTAAAATGAAACTCACCAAAACCACTCACTCACTCACTCTATATGTTTTACACTTTTACAATCATATATTTCTAGTGCACTATTCAAACCATTTCATGATGATACACTTGTGTTCTATGGTTCGTCTCGACTACTAAGGTGGCATATATAAATGAACCTCATCTCATACATAATGATTACCATTCACTCTAGGGAACGTGGCTCTATAACACTCACTTTATATTCTATTCCATGTCACTTATCCACAACATATTGCATATCTTGGTTGTACATTTTATTTATTTCTTATACTCACATGGTACATATTGCTTAGTATGTTATCTGGACATATTGTATGTCATCATATTTTCTATATATACATGCACATTCACTTGAATTCTATTCTTGATCACATATTTTACACAAATTGATCCATGTAACATGGATTCTTAGCACATTACCTATTATAATTCATGTAGATGCTCATCGGGGCATCCACTTTTGTACTTATTATAGGTGTTATTGATTCAATTTATACTATTTCTTATTCTCATTAACACATTATTATATCCTATTATACACACTTTGACATAAATTTTATCCTTCGAACATAATCACGGGTGCTTCATGTGCAACATTTATTTTTCAAGAAATATTTTCTACCATGGTTTTTTTGATACCTTCGTGTCACTATTTTTCATTTCTATTATCGTATGCCATATTTGTGAGTTTTTTCCCTTTATATTGTGTGCACATTGTATGATTTTGGCCACTTTTTCCTTGATTTTGTTATGACATCATGAGATATGTCCCATGTTTGCAACCCACTTTTCATGTTCTACATTATCTTCTTGCGTATTATCTCCTTACTTTCTAGCTTAAATATTATCTTCTACATGCATATTTTGACTTGTTTTCACTAACACTTGTTTTACAACCACTTTCTTTTCATGTGCCTTTGATTTTAATACACACACTCACTTGCCCTTGTAGGGATTCAGATTCATCATAGTGTCTAGTCCACCTTTAGGTCATATACTTCTTGTGACATCGCATGCAACCCAAATGAGAGGGGCTAGCATTAGGTGAATCATACACCCCATATAGTAGTTTACATTCAGAGTACAACATAGTTCAGTACTAGTACAACACAATCCTTGGTCACAACAATGGCCCAAAGCCTGACTTGGATCCTCAGTATATCACATTCACTAGTGCCCCAAAATAGTTAGTAGTGTGTGGACACCCCCGACCCTTTCTAGGAGCCTATGACCAGGGCGATTAAAATTTTTCTCTTTTAATACAATTTTCATCAATACACAATGAATTCTATAAGATAGGAAGTGCTTTGGCACTTTCGGCATGCATGCATTACAATTTATTTTCTACTTTTGCAATGGATTGAAATGGATCAGATTTATACACACCATATAAACTGGTGTTTATACTTTACGAATAATTAAAAGGTTGAGACTAACATTAGACTTTTCTCCCTACACTTCTTCATACTTAGCGTAGCTGGTGTGAGATATCCCAAATAACCAATTCTTCTACAACATATTCTGGATCCTTTCTATCTCTTTTATTCATCATGGATCATATGCACATGTTCCTTTTTCACATTTTCACATACTTACATACTTTTTTACAAGTTTTGATAATATTTTTCATATACACGTATTTGACTACTTTTTCATTCTTCTCTTTTGTAGGTCCATCCTAATGGAAATTGGTAGTCACATCAATCACACTACATCAAACATATAACGATATCAATGAGAGGTACAAAATGACATCTAAAAATACATTTTCACCCCTAGTTATCATCATTATCACGTACTCTTATCTAGCTTCCATGCTTCACTTTTTACCACTCACTTTTAACTTGTATCTCGACATATTTTTTTCACCATCTACTTTATATTATTGATATTTATCTCAACAACATAAAGTGCGGAAAATTTCAACACTAAATCATGCACTTTGGGTATATTTATAGTCCTCATCACATACTACTATTCATATGATTCCTAAGTGATAAAAGTACTAATTGATCACTATCTTTGGCCTATTTTCTTGTTTTTGTGTTTTCCATTTTGGGCTTACACACATTGTTTCCCGAGATGACATTGGAAACTTTATTTTTATGTGTTTGGACACCCGCGACCAGCCAAGGAGCTAGCGCCTGTGCACCCCTCCCCCGCTTTGGGCACCCCTAACCTCCTTTAACTTTTCTCACATCTTTTGGGTCTTTTCTAGTTGTTAAGGCATATTATTTTTTACTAGTTGGCCTTTTAGTGGTTAATTAGAAAATTAAAACAAGGGAATCATATAAATGCAAAGTTATGTGATCATAATAAAGTACCAACTACTAATCATTATCTATCATCACCTAAGGTTTCACCCAAAGGAATTACAAGAGCACTTAAGCATCCATCTAGCTCCACACAAGGGATAAGGGATTGTATTATTTTTCATTGACTTCAGAGGAGGAGGGAAGATTATTTTTCATTAACACATCTATCTATGTATTATACATCTATATATTTCTATCTATTCAAGTATGACTGACACAAGAACAACCTAGGGTGTAATTATACACATAAATAGGTAGACCTACATGGATTTTGTAAACAAGTGTTGTGCTTGGATCATAACTTCACTCAATTGGGTGATCGCGAGGATCAGTCCTACTCCCCATTTGCATATTTTTATTTTAGGGATTTGATTTATTTTTTATTTTTCATGTGCTTCTTTCTTATTAGATATTTTAGTCGAATAATAAAAAGTGCAATGACATCTAGGAGATAAAAGGTGACACCTAGCGAACATCTCGTGAACCTACAAAATTGGGTTTCACCTATTTTACCAATCACAGCACTCTAGAATGTGTCTCTAGCACCCCAGTGCCCCTAACCCTACGTAGTAACCTTGGTCCTAGAATTTTCAACACTTATATATTTTTCATGGTTTAGTTTCAATACTTTGAGTTCTATGCAATTAGTTTTCCATATGGGCATAGCTTCAAAATCACTGTAAATCAGCTAAGTAATTTATCCCCTCTCTTGCAACTAGGGTTTTAAATTTAAATTACTTATTTACGTGGATCAAGTCTATACTTAATTTTTTATATCATTGTGATGTTACATATTTATATTTAGCATCTATTTATTTCATTATTTTCTTAATCAGGAATGTAACTCCTATGACACCACTAACTCATATGACAATGACAAATACTATGATGAAATTTTCCATGTGTCATATAACTCCTATGAACTCGCTAAATGATATGACTCACCATGTGATGTTGAAGATAGAAATGATTCATGATGAGGTAATTCATACACACCAACATTGGCCATGGACAATCTATACATGCCAATATTAGAAATATGTGCATCCGACAACAATTGTATATCATGTGGAACCCCTATTTTCAGAGGTAACCTTTATGGATCCCAAAACACATCATTATATTTATAAAGAATATTAATCAAATCATTTAGATGTTTAGGATCATGTTGTCATGTGTTTTTACAAGGGAAAACTTCAAGTTGAAAACATGACAATTCTGCCCTAGTGTCAAAATGTTTGTTTATAAACCCTCCAAAAGACCTTATCCGGATCATTTTTCCCTTTAAGTCATGCCTATCCTTAACCTATAAGCACTGCTATGTGTTGTAATAACCATTCCTAAGTGTTTGAAATATTCAAACAATTTCATGAAGTTCTTCCGATGAAGTGTTTCCTAAGGTAGATTCTTCGTAGACCTAGAAAAGGTTATTGTTAGCCTTTTTGGGACAAGAGTGTACACCTAGGATAGAATTGACTTCTCCAATTATTAAGTAAGTGGTATTTAGGTGATAATAACATATTTAAAGTAATTTAGGAAATTTTAGGGAATATTTCATGGTTTAGGAACAAGTTCAGTGAAAGTGGGTTTTTGAAGGTGAAGGAGCTTGTAGTTCAAAATAGTTCTTGAGATTCAAAAGATTATTCTAAGAGCTCTATAAATAGTTATAGGTATGAAATATATCATTTGAAAGTTAATTCAATTCTCTACATGATTGTTATTTCTTATTTTCACAAGACCCAAGTGCTTCTTCCCGAATCACATTTTTCGGTAGACACACCCTACATTCCCAAGAAAAATGGCTATTTTAGGGAGTGTAGGATGAATTAGATCATGGGACCCATCCCATTTATCTCAAAATTTTATTGGAGTCAATTTAATATAAATAAGCTTTGGAAACATCCTTTTGGAGCTCTGGAAAATTCATCTTCAAGGCTCTCTCCTTGAGGTAAGATTTCAAGACTTAGCCATATTCATAGGTGGAAACACATGTCAACATGAGGTTGAGGTGTAATTTTATTTCCCATACGTCCCATACGTCTACGTAATTTTTGACAAAAAAATTTTCCATCTCTAGTTAAGTCCCGGGACCTCCACATGACTCGATGAAGCTATGTGATGTAAGTTAAGCTCCTTTTCACCTCATTCTAGCCCTTGACGTTGCACAATCACAACTTGAAACTTGTCGACCCATGGTGAGGGAAAATATTGTTAACCCATCCCTTTGGGATATTTGGGACAAAAAAATTTCCCCATTCTTTTCTTGGCTCTTGGTTCTTCACATGACCCGGGAAGGATCCACTAGCCATTTTGTAGCCCTTTCCCCTTTTTGCCTCATCAAATCACATCCCACCATTGTCACTTCCAAATATAGTGCATTTTTCTACCCCATTTATCTCTTCCCTTTTAGACTCTTGGGACAAAATAAATCACCCCACTCCATCTCTTGCAATCATTCTTGATGTGACCCGAGTCTTAGCCTCGGTGTGCTAATTACTTTCTTTCTCTCTCTCCTCCACCAAGGAATCATTGATCATCACTTGTCATGCTTACATGAGGGAACATTTTTCTACCCCATATTTCCCATCCCTTTGGGAAGTTTGGGACAAATAAATGCACCCCATTCCAGGTTAGTTAAAACACCTAAATTTCAATAAGTCTTTTTAACCACCGCTTCTTCTTTCTTCCTTTCCCATGCATGAGAGGTACTCCCATAAGTTATAAAACTTGGTTTAACTCATCCTCACTTGATTTTTTATTCATGAGTTCATGAATTCTACTGAAAATACACTTAGGAAACATGAAATTTATCCTGACACCATGTAGAAATTTCTTCGGGTTGACTACATGCTCAAAAATTAAAAAAATATATCTCTCAATCAAAGGGTGTACGAAATGGAGTGAGATTTTCATAGTCTTCCTCCATCCCAAGGACCTTCAAGAAGTAAGTAACAAAAAAATTAGTGGTGCCCCAAATTTTGAATTATATAAAACCCTATTTTTCTTCCTTAGCTCATTCTTTTTAAAATTCCCATCATTTTGACACATGGATTGGAATGAAATTTTAAAGACGGAGTACTGAAGCTGAGCCTATTCTATTCAAGATATTTTCATCACAATCCAAGGTTGGAAAGTAATGTTTATAAAAATGGTAATTATTTAGTGCCCTTAATTACTCTAATTATAAAATTTATTAAAAAATAAAAAACTCTCAGAAAAATGCACTCAGAAAACAATAGAGACAACAAACTAGGCATTTCGTAGAAAAAAAGCACAAAAAAAGGAAAAAAAAAAAAATTTTTTTCTAAAAATAGAAAATTTCTAAGAACATCAATGATACATCTGTGAAAATGTTCCTATAATGTTAGGGGTTCCTCAAAAATAGGTTTCGGGACAAAAATTTCATATTTCCCAAAATAGCTTCTCCTCAACGCTAACTACTAAAAATAGAAAGTTCTCATTTCGAGTATAGAAAGGTTTTGTCATCTCTATTTTAGCACATATTTTTTTATTTTCATAAGAATGAATTTAGATTTTCTTGTCTCGATCCTATTTTTCTCTATCATCATAATATTTAGGTGTGGTGATAGTAATGTTACCCATATGGATCTGTAAGATCTTAAAACAGAGAGGCAAGATGACCCGAAACATGAGGAAGAGAAAGTCTACACAAGAGATTTTTATGTTGTAGGAGGTCATCATGGATCTATTTAAAGCACATGATTGGTATTGGCATTATATCACCATTATGAGTCGACACTTAAATCATAAGAGTTAATGATGACTTGATTATGGCAATACTTAGTCCTAAAGAAATTTCTCGAGTATATGTACATGTTAGTCTAGAATAACATGGTATTCATCACAAAATAATTTGCATTGGGTGAATGATTTAAGGATAAGTCATACCTCCAAGGCCTTTCATTAGTTTCATGGTTAAAACATGATAGAAATTTGGATCTTTGTTCTAAATTATCTCTCTTAAGGTGAATTTCATGAGGGCCACTCATATGCGATCATCCTCTTAAACAAGATGATGGGAGAAGAAATAACACAATATTTCAATGATTGGATGGAATTATTCATCCTCACCATCATCGAGGGTAGACAGATGATAGACTAGGGGAAAATAATTAGTGATAAATTACATCACCAACTAATTCAAGTATCAGCTAATAAAATGTTTTCAATGACTTTATACCTACTTTATGCCCTTGAAATCACAAGGCCATTGAAAGGTTTGATACTTTCCCAAAACATTTCTCGAAGGATCTACATATGAAAAAAATATCCATAGCTGATCTTGAAAGAAATAAATCATCATTTTATAACAATGAATGATGTGTTAACTATGTTTGTCATCGATTATGGAAAGGAAATCCTCACTTAAGGTTTTATTTGCAAGATTCTTCCTAAATCAAAAGGTATGGTTCCTTATTCATAAAATTTTCAACATTTTCCTACATCCGAGTGTCTAGTTTTAATCTTACTCCGAGGAAGCTGCCAAAGTATCGCAATAATAAAATCATTGTTTGAGTTGTGTAGGTAGATTTTTCATGTCTATGGTAAAATTAGGAACCAAAATAACAAAATGGTTGTAGTCCCTAATGCTCTTGGGATATTCCTTGTAAAATTACTCATGAGACTACTAACGTAGAAGCTTCCTTCTCTCCCATGAACCTATATTCAAACACTCCAAGAGTAGACTTTGATATTTAGAGTGATCTAGAAACATTTCACCTCCTTAACTTGCATCATGTTCCACAAATTGAAGACTATTGGGTGAATTATGTAGATGATTTTGAAGTCAGAGAACGAGATCATATGAGGATGAAAATTGGGAAAATGAGGAGATTCAAGTTTGATTTTTATGCGAGATGGCATAAAAGATGATGGACAGAGATGTATTATTTGGAATATTAAGCAATGAAAGCCTCACCCCTTCTAAAATTGTCTTGTAGTATCTATGAATGAGGGGATAAATGACTAGCGGACAAGCGATAATCAAAGATCAAAAAAATGGATCAAAAGGAAAATATTTTCCATCATTACATTAGGATACTTCCCAAATCTCCAAAGGAAACCTTCCCATCTTTCCTCTTCAGAGGAACATGAGAAAGCTTTCACTTGGCTCACTCGCGATAACACTAAAAATGAAATTGATTAGAATTAGAAGATCTGCACTACAAAAGGTTGCACAAAAGGGTAAGGAAAAAAAAACATCATGTGTTAGATTTGGAGTGAGGGAAATTGATCCATTAATATTTCAATCCTTTGTAGTATCAAATCCTCTCATCTCTACTACTCCATTATCCCCTCCTACATAAGATGTTCCTTCTTATTTTGAATAGGAGACAAAAATCATGCCAAATGTTGAGCATGAGAAAAATGAAATCTTTCCATGAGTGTAGGAAATGAATAAGAAAGAACCCAAAAATTTGAACAAGTAGTAGTACACGACTTCTCATCTGTAGAGCCTAAATGGTCAAAATAAAGAAGGAAATGTTAGCTCAAATTACCTCTTTATTTTTAGAGGTTCTTCTCGAAACCAATATGTAGAAGTAGTCTAACCAAAGGTAGCTCAACCCATTAAATAAATGGCACGAGATGACTACAAAATTAACACAATTACCCTAGGCATGGAAAATCATTAGGGATATGCACATTTGTTTAAGGAATATTTGACTCATCTTCTCATGAGGAATCGGAGGATAAAGAGAAATGACCACTTGGAATATCATGTGACAACACTCACCTCATACATTTGAATTTTCATAGATCTAAATGTTTCTCTTTCCTTTCCATTTAAAGAAGTTACTACCATTAGTATCTTCAATCCATAATCCATTCAGAAGACACAAGGATTAACCATGTAGGGGAGAGAAAATGATAAATGGGTAAGAAATATTATGGAAAAGGGAAAATGTCACATCCCGAGATGGTTTCATTGTACAAGTACATGAGAAAAACATCCAAAATGGACATAATGACAAGAGATGAAATCAAGAAATAAAGGAACATTGGGATCAAGTGTTTCCACTTTTGTTACGAAATGTGGAAAGCCCATTCTCACATATTGGTGGATAGGAAGGTATTCAATTTCCCATCTGAATATTTGTCTCAAGTGTGGGATAGAACTCTTATCACCTAGTATGAGAGTTTAAACCGTGCTCTAGATGAGTTGGATTCACATGAGGAACCTACTTCTAAGTTGAAAATACATCAACGGATGACTTATTGAAGCCATTTGATGATCTTGTGAAGAAATAATCTAGGACCCATTTACTTCAATGAGGACACACTAGAGTCTCCCATCGAGATAGGAGTTTTGATATCAAGCACCATGAAGAGACATTAGTCATGGTTCATGAAATGTAAAAACATCAATTTCATCTTGGTGATTAGCTCAAGTCCTTAAATTTGTTCACATTCGTAACATTCCCATTTTAAGACTTTAGAAACAAGGAAATTTTATTTTTGCATAATGTTCTCTATTCTAAATTAACATAATTTAGAACACACATTCATAGCCAATCAATCTCATAACAGAATACCATATGCAATTATAAATGACTCGGTGAAACACCGATCTCTCATTTCATGACTCGGTATCATACCGATCTCTCATGTTAACTTTATCATGTGTATACCATGTATACTTGGTTATTTTACCCTTTTAGAGGTATCAAGTGTATTTAAGAGGCCTATATGAGTATATGTTACCGATATTCATCTAAAATCCCGCTTCTTAAACTAGGTGACATAAGACAACGCAATCGAAGCTTGCGATACTTTGGCCAAATATTTTTAAACATATTGTTCATGTTTATATTCAAAGATGGAATACTCGTCCAAATGAAATATGTCCTTCACCTTACTTTATATGTTATATAATGGTCTTTATTGACTTCTGTCAGTCCACTTGTTCAAGGTTTAACCCTAGTCAAGGTTAGTAACATGGCCTAGTGTGTAGGAATGTTTATGGTGACTAAGGGTATTTAGACATACTCAATTGACTTATGTCGATTAGGAATGTCTATCTATCCTAATTCAATGTGAGTTGACCTCGACACTAGGTCATGCCCCTATCTCTACCTAGGGAAAAACTATGATCAAGTCATAATTTATGCTAGTCTAGATGAATAAGCTCGAAAGAGTGTTGAAACATGTCAACTGTGACATATAGTATCCTCATGAAATCCCTAGTCTTTGTAAAGGTACTACACTACATTTGCGTGTGTCAACATCCATCGAGTTTTTCTTGTCGGAAAAACATACATTAGATATAAATTTAATGACTTATTAATTACATCATTACATCATTAAGGATCAATTGCAGTAACCCTACCAAACAACTATGTCCATTGATCATTCGAGTTCCAAGTTAAAACTACAATAGAAGTAGGTATGTATATACATCTTCTCCTTAATCATTTCATAAGTTATGTTTTTATACCATTAACATTCTGATTTATGTTTTACATAACATATCTAGCACACATTAAAGAGATTTTTCTTACTTACTTACCCAAGCCTTAGCTTACATAAGTTCTAAGTAAGTTCTTTTTATATTAGACTTCAATGGAATGAAGTCTAATCCCATTTATTTTCCTTTCCTACATTCCTATTCTGTTAAGGAATTCTTCAAGAGGAAGCACACCTTCCATTATCCAAAGATAACATTCAGATTCATTCCCAAAATGTCTTAAGACAAGTCTATGATTAATTACATGACAGTTGTCTTCCTTTTTCCTTATAGAGGGTTAATGTTCATTTAAAACCTCATACTACATTTTAAATTAACATAAAGTTTTATTCTCATTCAACGTCGAATTAAACATAGTCATAGTGTTATTGTTGGATAACAATGCAAGAATTTCAACTTAGTAAGTTGCATGTTCACTAGAGAGGGTAGTACATCTAGCACCCCTGATCTCTATTTATTCTATTCCAAACCATAAGAGTATGTTACTGACAGAAAAGTAGAGAATTTCCACACACTGAATGCCAAAAGGAAATACATCAAGTACAATAAATTTCACATATCTTTTATTCATCAAGAGGATTCATAAATTATAAGTCCAAACACTTTAGACATTCCTAATTTCAAACAACAATAACAAGATCAATTTCAAGTACAACTTTATTTTCCATCAAATACATTTCAGTAATGAACCATATTTCATCATAAAAAGATCTAGTCTCTTTGATAAACAAATGTAACTTCCTATAAATATTTTATCCTTTCATCACTTACGAATTCCATCTGCAAAATTGCTAGCATGGGTCAGTTCATTGAACTAAGCATGATAAGCACTAAACATTAAAACGATGTGCTTTTAGCTAATTGTTTCATAAAAAGAACTCTGCTGTTATGAAACAGTCTGAGCAATTTAGAAAGACATAGCCATAGGATTTATCATACTCAAATAAAAGAGAGAGAAAAGTGATAAACCATAACAAAAGTAAGATTAGGTCCTAAATAAACAACTTCAACATTCCATACTATTGTATTTTATCAAAAGAATTAAAATAATAATTTAGATAAGTAACATTTCATCATAATCCCAATATTATTTTCATACATTACTTTACATGTTTCCCTTCTTAGTTAAACCTATTTAACATAAGAAGATAACTATCCTAACTATCTTTTAGGCATAGTTCAGCAGTAGATAAAAACAACAATACTTCCATCTCAACATTTCATTCACCTAAATTAATCCTAAAATCTGAGATGCCAATAATTAAAATTAAAAACATAAGAATAAGTTTAGGATGATCAAAACAACATAACTTAAAATGTGTCTTTGATTTGAGTATCCTAATAATCAAACTCAAAATTAAAATCCAATTTAAGTTAAGTCCAACAACTAAAATAGACCTCATAAAAGGGTAAGATCAAATTAACATGCAATTGGAAGTACACTCAATCCCCAAAGGATACAACTTTACCATCATTAAGTAAAGAGAGTAGAATGGTACAATCATCTTCATCAATCATCCATCCAAATATTTTCAATAAACACAAATAACTCAAAATATTTCCAACCAAATGCAATAATCCATCCAATTATTCTCTACCCAGCTATCTTTGTCGTAGCACAACCCGAACTCAATCTTACCAAACAGGTCCAGAGTTTGAAAACAACAGACCAAAGAAAACCACCATCATCTAGTTTGAAGTAGAAAGAAGATTAAAGGAAAGAGAGAGAGAGAGAGTTTTCCTCATAGTTCTCATTAGGAAGAGAACATTAGATCCAATTCCATAATTTTCATTAGTTTCCCAAATACAATGAACTAATCGAGGCATTGAATTGAAAACATAGAAGAAAGAAAGATAACAAAATTTTCCCCAACAACATTCATGGATTCAATTTTAATATCCACAAAGATGAAAATAATTCTTTTCCCCAAGTACTAAGAAAGGAGCGAAAAAGATGACAAAAGGATAAGTTCTCAGATCCTTGAAGAAAATATGTGTGCATAACGATATAGTTAAACCCATATCACACATTTCCTTTTCACAGATACATTGCCTTAGTTCGTAAAAAGAAATAATATTTTGCCAAAAGAACAAGATAACAAGTCCATGAAATGTCCATAAACACTCAAATGAAAACAACAAGTAAAAACCAATAATTTTTCCCTTCTTAATCTTTAATTTTCCTCAAATACTCTAACATAGTAACATTGGATCAAATTCGTGAACCAGACAATTTCAACAAAAGGAGGTTTTAAAATAGCCAAAATCACAAGTCCATGAAACGTTAAACACTTGATAAGAAATCAAACACATTCTCCATTTTGATCATTCCAATCACGAGTGATAAGAAATCAAACTTCTCCATTTGAATTCCAGAATATGCTAAATCCAAGGTCGTAGAAGTTTATTCCCCAAAAATATTCATGCAAGATCAAACAATAGTCAATATATTCAAACAGTTTATCCTCCAAAGTTTCCTCATAGTGGTGATACAAGATCTCTTAAAACAAGTTCCACAAATTTAAGAAACCAAGTTACTTACATGTTTAACACAGCTCAAACAAGAGTACAAATAGTTTTGACTTCATCTTAGGCTCATGCAGAAGGATTCAAGAATAACTAAGAAAATAATCAAGAAGAACAAAAACCCAGATCACACTTTTCTCATTCAATTGGACTTCAAAAAGCATTCACATTAAACAACATAAAAAAATCACATGTAGAGATGATATAATCAACCATGCAAAAACAAGATTATTCCCAAGAGAAAAGTTCTTTTAATGAATCATTTAATTAAAATTGAAACAACTTAATGGGTAGAGCCTATCATGCCTGATAGAGCTTCTCCTTCACTGATTCATAAAAGATATCTAAGAAGAAATTCAATAGCTTCTTCCTCTCCATGAAACATCAATAGAAATTTCAACACTTCCCCTTTCTTTTTATAGTTTTCACAGTGTCCATTAATAGCTCTATGCTATGCAATAAATAAAATTCATGCAAGAATTGAATTGGTGGTTCGAGAACTGAAACAACATCATGCAGATCCCAAGCTCGAAACAACAAAAGATCAAAACAACTAAACCCCTCATGCACCTTCCTAGGTAGTTTTTGCCAAATTCAAAAACATTAAATGTAAACCCCTCATGCACTTCCTAGTTACCTCCATTTCCCACCCTCATTTCCCACCCATCTCCATATTTAGAAATGACTAAGTTTAAATTTTGCATGAAACCAAACTCGGAAGAGGTGTCAACTCAAGCCTTCTTCCTAAAATTTCTCAAGACCATACCAAAGTTAGCAGCACCAAAGGATAAGATTGTTTTAACTCACAATAAATGTCTAGAAAATGATGCCACCGACCAACCCAATTGCCATGTCATCCTTTAGGCCCCCTTATGTTATCCATTCCCATAGTTAGGTTAATATTAATTTTAATAAATTAACATAGGTCCAAAGGTAGGCCCTTATTTGAAGTCACAACATCCTAATTAATAAAATATTGTAAAGACATAGGTTAGAATTAGTTTTAGGCTATAATCACTTAACATTAGAACATAGTTAAAATAGGTTCCCAATAAAAGTAAGCATTTCATTCTACTAATAAAAATAAGAACCAACCATATCATCGAAATTCAAATATATAGCAGGATCTAAAGACTTCATTCTTTCCTCAGCATAGTCAAAATCTAGAGATCACCTAATCTATCTGACTTGGTCATTATGACCACAAAGTCATGAATTAAAATCATACCTTGGATCAATGGAATTGATCCAAGGTAATGTTGTTCTGAAAGAATAATTTATGAAAACAGAAACCAAATTTCTCAATTCAAGCAACAAATTAATTCTGCATAAGGAGGTGGATTTCTCCATTAAATTCAACAAAAACATGACAGAATGTACCTATTCAACCAGATGAATTATTTTCTACTACAAACATGATTTCCAAAGTCATAAGAGTACACCGTCTTAAGACAAAATCACCTGTCAACGTTTGTACCTTCTAAAGTAGAAGTCATCATAGGTACTAGTCATGTTGGAGGCATTACACATTCCTTAGGCCAAGAAACTTATTAATTGAGTGGAGAATTTATTAGGGGGTTCCACTTTTAATTTTTTATTATTCATTTAGATTAGACTATAGTTGACATTGTAATAAGTTTCCCTCAATTAAGAAAAAGTTGACTTAACTTCCTTCCTAGGAATATAAAGAGTGAAAAGTTGTAAAATACAAATGAAACATCATGTTGGGGGTAGGTGAATATTCTTTTGGAAAATTATATATTGTAATGAATTCCTCATTACAATAGGTTGTCAATTTTGTAATTTCATGAGTAGATAACTACCAAGAATAAGCAAAAGATAGAAAATTATTATATTTCCCTCTCTATATGTTTTCCTATTTCTCTTTCATTATACAACTTTGTGAAAATGTCAATAAAGAAATGAGTTTCAACTTTTCTGGATGAGTGAATAAGTGAGATTTTATGTTCATGGTTTCATCTTGTCTTGATATTGTTAGCAAATTTGTTATTCTTTCCAATTGTGTGTGTTGATATCTCTGGTTAATCCTTGTAAGAGTCTAATTTTTCCTACTCGCAATATTAATCCCTCTCCTAATTTCTCACTCCCACATTCCCACTTAAAAAATTACAAGAATTTTCCGTAGTTGGAATGGAGTGTACCTATTGATCCTAACATTTAGGCCAACAAAAAAATTGTTTTTATTTCACATACAATAATGGAGCTGCTCTATTCAACAAAGGGACCTAGTCCCAGAGCGTTGGTAAAAATCAACTAATTTTTCCTAATGACAAATTATTTTGCAAACATGTTTTTCTGCCCACCATGGGGAATATTTATCTATTCTGCACCCATTTATATTCCAAAAATAGAAAAAAATTAAATATCCAAAAAATTGAAAAATATGAATTTTAAAATCAAATGATCCTTATGTCTTCCACTAATGGTTATTCCTTGTAATCCCCCATTCGTTATACCAAGAATTATTTTCCATATCCAAGAAGACATTACACGTGACTTGAGGGATGTTATTAGGTATAAAAGAGAAAACATCTCTCATTATGTCATTGTTACAATGTTTCCTTATTCTCGAAGAAGAACATGTCAAGGCTTTCAAAAGAGAAAGACAAGTTCAAATCCAAAAATTAATATCTTGAGTTTATTTAAAGTCCATAAACTAGCTAAGATTAGATACACCAAGTATGAGAAGAAAAAAGGATCCATTGATCCTATATTTTATGAACTCCAAAGACGGTAAGAGAAAATCAATAATTATTGTTATCTCATTCCTCCCATGATTTTTTACATTAGCAGATTAAGTGGTTTATAAAATCCTAATCACACTCCTCTTGTCTCATCCTAGGTTTCTCCAATTTCTCCAAATCCATTGGATATAGATTCCAGATCATAAAGAGAGTTTGAAGACTTTTCGGAGCAAAAGCAAAAGAAGAAGAGGAAGTAGAAGAAGAAGCGATAAGAAGAAGAATAAGTAAAAAGGTGGAAGAAAGAGTGATTCCTCTACAAATTGGGCCATGAGGAATAAATACAGGCCCAATCACTCTTCTTGCACTAATCCATGAATTAATGAAGGGATATAGTTAGATTTTTCCTAAATTCGGAGGTGACAACATGTAACTCCCGAGAAGAACATGTAGCATCATTCATCACAACATCTACTATAATAGGAAAAGAACAAAAAGATATGATGGTGAGGTTTCTTATAGAGACTCTCCAAGATAAGGCATCAAAGTGGTTCTATCTTTTACAAGTTAGATCCATCAGTAGTTGGGATGACATCAAAACCAATTATGAAGAAAGGTTCAAATTCACCAAAGATTTTCAATATTTCCTAGTGCGGATGGTGAAAATGAAAAAGGAGTCCAATGAGACTATGATGATGGAATTTATATCTGATGATAACATGTCGTTAAGGAGGATACCCTTTGAAGCTATGCCCTCTAATGATAACGTGAAAATATTCTTCATCAATTCTCAATTTCTTGACTTAGGATTCATTCTCCAAAGATCTTTACCTAGGAATATTACATAAGCTCAATAATATGTTATTGAAGTAGAGGATCATCTAATTCTGTCAAGAAAAGTAAAAAAATCCAAGTGGAAAACAAAAAGGTCAAATTTCCAATTATTCCTTTATGGATCCTCTAGTTTAAAAATTGGTAAATGATGTGGTTGCACTCAAAAAACAACTTGCACAAATCACTTTGAGAGATGACCCAAGGAAGAATATTTTTCCAAATAAGAGAAGAATTGCAGCACCTCCCCAAAGACTTTCTCTAGAGGCTCCCCTGGTTAATGCATGCCACGTTGAACTAGAATATGATGAAAAGATATTGTTAAACAAGATGATAATGATGAATAAGATAATGGGATTGAAATAAAATAATTTGATGATGCTCAAAATTGGTTACTTTGATTACTCATCTAGAGACGAAAGTGAAGAAGATGAGGCACCAAAATTCTCTTATGCGATGCACCCATTCTCAATCTAAAATGAAAATTTCCCCATTGCTTCCCCCAAGAAGAAGCAATATGTGGATGCTCCCACAGTGACTCCACCTAAGAAAATAATTAATAGAGGAGTTTCACTTCAACCTTTTATGGACTCTGCTAAATAAAATATAGATTTTGTGGCATCAAAGAAGACCTCACTGAAACAAATAATTCTCCTAATCCAAATTCTATTAAATCTTATTCTTCAAAGTCTCTCAAATCTACTCCCAAGAGAGTTAATGATCCTAGAAAAACCCTTGAGGTTCCTAATAAGCCTATTGTAGCTTCCAAACCTACTCCCATTGCTGAAGCAACCCCTTCTCCCAAAGTAGTGTCTCCTCTGCCTCCTAAATATTATTCCACTCTAGATACATATACTTCCTCTTCATTTGATATAATAGATCATGTCCAATGGTATAAATTACAAATTTCGAGTTTGAATATTTACATACCCATCCTCAACAGCTTTGATAAGATAGTCTAGTTTATAAAAGGTAGTAACCCAAAGTCAAATATTGGCACACCCTCTTCTAAAGGGTTACTACCAACTCCTCCATCCCCATAATATCCAAACATGTTCTCATTAAGCGCATCCAAGACTGATAATATTGAATCATTCTATCTTTCTCTTCTCATTGAAGGCTACCAATTGAATAATTGTATCATAGACTCTAGTGCTTCTAAAAATGTAATGCTAATCAAAGTTTCTAATGTCCTTTGTATCACCATAACATGGACTAAATATCAGTTTTATTCTATGGAGACTAAATAAGTCCCACTTGTGGGAAGAATAAAAGATGCCCAAGTTGCTTTAGCTGATTTTCCTAAAAAGAAAGTCTTATTGACTATCTTGGTTATAGACATTCCAGCCTCATATGGGATGTTGTTAAACGAAGCTTCGTAGATATTTAAGAAGACAAATTATGATATACTTTTCATCATAAAATATTCTAATCAAAGGCCAAATGAAAAAGTTTCTATTGATGAGAAAAATGAAGTACACAGTGTAAAAATCAGAATATCCTAGAGCTGATATTCTTTATCAAGATGATGGACATGGAAACTACTTCTTGACTTCTAAAAGGGATGAAAATTTTCCTTTCCTTATGGAGGAGGATGAAAATCAACTATGGACAATGGAGTTTGATGGAATTCATTCTAGTGTTGGATTTGGAGTAGGTGTTGTGCTAACCTCTCCTTCGGCTGCATCACTTCAATTTTAATATAAATTATAGTTTTAAAATACCAATAATACTGCAGAATATGAAGCCCTTATTCTAGAAATGGATGTTGATGAAATCATGGGTATCGAGAACCTAAAATGTCTTGGTGATGCTAAGGTGATTTTCAAGAAAGTAAGGAGTCAATATCAGGTCAAGAACATAAATCTAAAGCATGATAGGAACCAAGTATGGGATTTCATTTACTATTTCAATAATTTATCTGTTCAATTTGTTCCCTATGAAAAAAATGAGAAAGTCGGATTCTTGAATTTTCATCTTCCTGATGACTTTGCACTCATCCTTCAATAAGGACAAAGTTACTATTAAGATGGTGTTTATGGGGTGTGTTCTGGATAACATAAATCATTGGCAAGTATTCAATGATGAAAATAAAATTATATCTTTATTAGAGAAAAGAGATAACTTTAGTAGTATTTTCTACAAGGAAAGTGATGCTCCATATCGAGAGTCTCAGTATTGGATGAGGATAAATAAGGGATAGATGAATTTGACTAAAGAATGTGTCATCATATTGAAAAGAAAAATATTCCACAATTTCTTGTGTCTCTCAAAAATTATTTGATAAACATGACATATTCATCAAGGATAAAGCTAAGGAGGCCTCTCGGCATCCTGCTGACTTTGAGAAAGAAAATATCACTACATGGTAGAGTAACCGAGAATGGTAAACATTGGCCGTGTTGTTAACTAGAAGAAAAGATAAGATTTGTCTCATAGTTAATAAAATATTATAATGTTTTGACATACTCCTACAATGAACTCAAGTCATTCCAACTAAAAGAGATGCATCATTCAATCCCACTAAAGTCAAAATCCAAGGATTTTAGGAAAAAGCAATGACAATCTGACCCAAAGAATATAGATAAAATTAAGGAAGAGGTTTTGAAAATGTTGAATGAAATACTTATTTTCCCTATTCACCACTCCACTTGGGTAGAAAACATCTTTCCACTATATAATAAGAAGGAAGGAATAAGGATTTATGTATACTTTCACAAATTGAATTAGGATTCGTTGAAGGATAATTACCCACTAAATATCATGGATAACATATTATAGCCATTCATAGGATCATAGATGCTCTTGTTACTCGATGGTTTCTCTAGATATAACTAAATTGAGGTTGTGGAATACGATAGACACAAAATGGACTTCATAAATCCATGGGGCACATTTTCCTATTGTAGAATTAAATTTTGTCTTATCAACATTGGAGTAAATTTTCAATGATTAATGGATCTTGCATTCAAAGACCTAAAGAATTGCAATGTAATCTTCCTTTATGACCTCATTAAATTTTCAAAAAAATTAGGGATCACATGAAACATTGAGAATAAGAACTTATCGATTCTCGATAGCATGGAATATCACTACATCCCTTAAAGTGCATCTTTGGTCGCACCGAGAGGAAATGTATTAGACATATTGCGAAACAAGGGGCCATAATAGAGCACGAAGCGATAAGGGAAATTCAATAATTTTCCTTTCCCATGAAAAAGAATGGACTTCATTATTTCTTCGGTAAGGTAAACTTCCTTTATCAATTTTCCCATATTTTGCATAATTGACCAAGCATATCACTAGAATGATGAAGTCTCAATTAGGTTTCAAATGAAATAATGAAGGAAAGGTAGATTTTGATGCAATCAAATAAGCAATATCCAAGGCTCCTACTCTGGTATGTCCCGATTTTGAAAAAGATTTCATTTTGTATTGTTATACTTCGGAACACACACTTTTGGCCATCTTAATTCAAAATAATGAAGAGGGAATCGAAACACCTATCACAATTTTGATATTTCCACTGAAACATCATGAGTTATGATACAATCAAATGGAGAAAAATTATATCCTACAGTCAAAGCATTACATAATTTAAGATATTATGGCCTCAAATCCCATACTGTGGTGATGGTCCCATGATATATGATCCAATCAATCCTAACTAAAAATATCTAGGAACTAAAAGTGGAAATTTGGTGGCCAATGTTCGAAATAGGAATTGGACATCCAACCTTCAAATAAGGTTTGAGGGAATGGATTGTGCCACTTGATCTAACACCCATATTATGTTGAGCTAACTGGGGGAAATTTTTTTCTTTAAACATTAATTAACTTGATTTCTTCAATGATTATAAGCAAGCAACAAAAATAACCCAACATGTAAGAACTTATAAAATCCCTTAAGTTAGCTTACACTTTGAAATGTGTGCCATCATTTACAACAACCACTGAATTATTCTAGTATTAATTCATATTCAAAATCCATCTAGACAACCTATTATAACCATGTGTAACTATAAGGATTTCAAATCCTACTCATTTCCCAAACAATATTTACGAGCCAATATACCTTGCATATCATTTGGTTAATCCTCTTTAAAGGTACAAATAATCATGTGCATCTTCTTAACCTCAGCTAGGAAAGTATACACCTACTTTACTCTTACCGAACGAAATATCTAAAAGAATAAATGGTGATAGACAATGTAATCAGTCCTTTGCACTATTATCACCATAATTTTTTTTGCATTGTGCTAGCAATCCTAGTTTCATGATTACACATAACCCACTCGAAACATGTCCTCCTATTCACCGCACAACTATCTCAACATAGTGTTAGGAGTTTTTTCTGTTAGTTTACTTATTAAGTTAACTTTTACTCAACTTAAGTAAGAATTCATTAATAATTTCAATCCTCGAAGCTGTAGATATCATAATACATCATCAAGATAATGCGGTTCATTCCTACATCAATTTGGTATCCCTAAAGGAAAATTTACATTCATGTAATTACCAAATTCATTACTTTTCCATCCCTCTCCCCATAGCCATCCCGAGTTGGTATGGGTATGACTTTATGACACGAAGGTCATGTCATGATTCCTACATCCTATTACTATTATGATAACATGCTAATTGATTTTCATTATGTTATCTAAATCATGATAGAGGTATGCAATGATCTCTACGAGTCACTAATGATGTATACACCTCTTACTACATGACAATCAATTATATTTATTTACGATCATGAGTTATGTTTAGTCAAGTACAATACTTGAAACCATTTCATAGCATTAATTAAACATCATTAATGCCCATTTAGTAAGATATATACATATGTACCATTTCACGAGTTTTCAATGTACTTTCGTACTTTGTTACTTATCATCATATCTTCATTCACATTGTTGTACAAAAGATTCAAGTTTGTTCATATGCCAATACAAATTAATATTTTTGAAGTGTAAGTTCTTTCCACCAAAATATAGTCATTAGACTCACAATGATTCAATCATATAAGTTGATTTATATCATCTTACTTATCTAAGGTCAACAGATATAAGTTCATCACTTATAATTATCTCTTTAGTATACATCCATAAGTTCTTGCTTACATTATTATTTTTGTTATATTTTTTTACCTCAATTATACTTAATCATTCTTATGGAAGTGGAGGTCATTAAGACAACAATGTGATTCACACTATTTCATACTTAGAAGAAGATATAGATTTATTAGAGATGTCTTCATTTGTATCATATTGTATTATATATTTACTTGTTTTTGATAAGCAATTAAATACTCGTAAAGGTATTTAAAACAATAATATTACTACTTAAATACTAATTTATACTAAACACTTGGTTGTTAACAACAACACCCAAAAAGTAATAAACACAATCTTATGATCATTTCATTAATCGATAACTTAAAAGTTAATACTTGTTACATTTCCGAAAGAGGCTATCAAAGATAGTTAATATACTTTAGGCCCAATAGCTATCAAATTTATATAGGAAGTTTTTAGCTTTTAATCATATGCCATTACATTCATTTTATTCATGGATTTGGTAAAAATACAAATGTATGTCATGATATCGCTCTTTATCCAACTTGACATTCCACTCATCCCTTCAACTAAAGAAAGATGATAATGTGTACATGGTCAGTCTAAAACAACTAGCATGATATATATGTATATATACATCTTCCTAGTTGTTTTAATAGAAAATAATTGATCATCACCTATCTGATTTAAAAATATTAAAATTAATCGTCCAACACAACAACATGTAAGTTATACAATATTATTTAACTTTCATTTACCAACTATTTACATCCATTCATCATCTAATAAATAATCATTACTATGTCCTTAATTAAAAACTCAATTTCTTCCAAAAACCTTTCTCCTTTTTAAAATCAACTAAGTAACCATTCATATTATCTAGTATTGTATTTTTAACACTTAATAGGCATATTAGTTATAAAATAAAGAAACAAAGATCAAGGTATACATCAATTGACATATTTCACCTAAGCATCAAAAATTGATATGTTATTGTTCTTTCCTTCCACGATTTGATTGAAAACATATTAGGTCTCGATCAAATATGGAGAAAAACTACTTCTTCAACGTTTATTATAACAATAAACCCGAGAAAAGTCAAAAGTTCCAAAATAGAATGACCTTCCCTCTTTTTTAAAACTTGCACAATTTTTTGTTAAGAGATAACATTCTTGACCCATGAACTCATATACCTTAAAAAAATTCAAATATAATATACCATTGAAGGACTACATAATTCATCATGTAAACCTCTCATTCACAAAACTAGTGTGTGTGTGTGTGTGTGTGTGTGTGTGTGTGTGTGTGTGTGTGTGTGTGTGTGTGTGTGTGTGTGTGTGTGTGTGTATGTATATATATATATGTACATATATATATATATATATATATATATATATATATATATGTATGTATGTATGTATGTATGTATGTATGTATATATATATATATATATATAGATATATATATATGTATGTATATATATATATATATATATATATATGTATATATATATATATGTATGTATGTATATCTATATATATATATATATATATATATATATATGTATGTATGTATAGATACATATATGTATATACATATATATATATATATATATATATCTATACATACATACATATATATATATATATATATATATATATATATATATATATATATATGTATGTATGTATGTATATATAGATACATATATATATATATATACATATATATACACACACACACACACACACACACACAAGACCCGTAAGTTCTTGAAAAGGAATAATATCCTTCACCATGAACGCATCCCTTTTCAATACAAGTGACAATAAGAAAGGACGTAACCCAACATGGAGAGACAAATAAGAAAAGGATTTCATTACTATCAAGGTGGTTTCTTATCCCGCCCAATGTCCATTCAATAAAACTATTCAAAGCCAAGGTAATCCTCTTGTTCCCTTGTCGATCGACCCAACAATGCCACCCGAGATATTGTTTCAAGATCGACATCTAAATCAACACTTATAGAACTCATATGAGCTTGAAAAAGGTTATGAAAAGTCCCCTTAGGTCATTCTTGTCCATTAAGTTTAAATATGGTTGATCTAATATTCTATGAAAAATAGTAATTTTCCATATAAAGAATTTATGACCATATAGGCACATTCTGAATTTCTTCAATCGAAATTCTTAACAAATAATGATCTCTTCAAATGAACGGTTGAGAACTCATAAACGTATTAACACCCAATTCCCAAATATAACCATATACAACTCAAACAATAATTTTAACCTTTTAAACATATAATGTCCTATTATTTCATATTAAAATATCAAGACAAAAAGGTATATCTAAATCATGCCTATAATTTAGAAGATCTCTATAACTTTCTTCATTGTTTTCCCTTGCAATTTTCTCGATATTTTCAACAAAGTAAACCAATAAACCCGACATTGATATTTTCATGAAATCCAAAACATATAATCCTAAATACTATCATTTATTTATGCAAATCATTCTCCAAATTTACAAAGGAGACCTTAATAACCATGCACATCTCCACAAATTGAGAACTCGGGATCAATTGAAATGAAATGAAATGAAATATTTTAATGATGTCCATGTGATCAAGAGTCAAAGGGACCAAAAAAAAGTAGAAACATTAAGCTGAAACTAAGTTCTTTTCCAAATCCTCTCGCCTACTCGAATCTTGAGCACAAAACCAACAATCCTTTGAAGCTTTTCTTCTCAAAATAACTCATCTAGTTTGTCCACTTGTAAGTCATTTTTGTACTAGAATTGGATGTCATCATACACTGAGCATTCCATGATGAAGTGCCATTCTGTTTCAACAACCCCGTCTCACCGAAAAGAAAGTTCTCCTTTCCCACTCTTCTTTTGGAATAGTCCATCTGCCCGTTTCACAGCGAAGATGATGTGACCCGGTCCTCAACTGAGCCAAAATAATCCTAGCCTTACCTTTGATATCCACCCTTAAGTAAGCTTTGTTATCATGAGCCCAAGTGGGGTTGAAATATTTGATATAGTGCGCTTTCTTACAACCAATATTTTCTGTCCACATGATTTTCCTAAACTTCTCCGCCACATAATTTTTTATTTCCCTATTGTTGTTAGGGCACTCCTGGAAGTGGATGCCCCACTTCTCCATCCATTTGGTGTTTTGCTTCATCCAAGTTTTCTTTCTGTGCTCTAGGTTATCCTCTATAACCATTTTGGGCCAACGATGATTGTCCATGCTTTCCACTTTTTTCAAATAGCTTATTAGCCGAGTGATTGCCGAAGCTTCCATTGGTAAGATACCCGCTTCAGCCAGTAAAATCTCATAAGGAACCGTTGATTTAACTTTGAGAGTGCTTGTGATTAAATGTTTTTGGATTCTTTCTACCTGTCTCCATCCATGCTTTGACATATTACTTCCCCAGACTTCACACCCATAAAGGGCCACCGGAGTGACCAACAGACCAAAGAGGGTTTTCTTAGTATTCCAGTCCCAAAGCTCAACTTTCCTACATCTATTTTGGAGCAAGTATGATGCTTTCCAACCTCCTTGAATTCTTTTTGCTCTGCATGTTTCCCAGCTCATTTTGTGGTGAAAATCAATCCCCAGATATTTATATTCTGTAACAATTTCCAATGGCCTCCCTTCAAAAAGAAAGTTAGTGTGCGTCCCTTTCCTTTTTAGAGAAAAAATCATGATTTTTGTTTTGTCGATGTTCACTTGCATCCCGACTTCCTGGCAAAAGAGTTCTAAAGCTTTTAGATGCTCTCTCAAACCTTGAGTTGTTGTTGATATTAAGATAAGGTCATCAGCATATAAGAGCAACTTCACCACATATTCCACCAACTGAACACCCCCTCCCTCGGTATTGTGTAACCATTCTTCAAGCTTGTCAATGTATAAACCAAACAAAGTGGGAGAAAGAGGGCAGCCTTGTTTGACACCAATGTCACTACCAAAACATTCCGACATGCCTTCTCTAGTTCTGATTTTAGCTCTGACCTACTCATAAAGCCTGTGCACTGCAGCTCTAAACTCATCTGGAATCCCAAGTTCTTCCATCCTGTTCCAAAGTTTGTCACGAGGGACTGTGTCAAACACTTTTTTAAAGTCAACAAAATAGCAAAAAGCTTCCTCACCTTGTGAATCCCAAACCTTTTCAATCAAATGCCTAAGAGTTATGCAATGATCAATGGTTAAATGTTTAGGTCGGAAGCCTTTGTCCTTTTGCTCTTTTACCCTCTCTTTCTGCCCAACTGCTGATTCGGCGCTCTATCATGCCCCCAAACAACTTACCAAATAGAGGATTGATCATAATGGTGCAGTAGTTAGAAGGGTTATTGACATCCCCACTTTTAAATAGAGGAATAACCACACTGGTCATCCATTCTATTGGGAACCCTACTTGATTTACATTATTGAAGATTGTTTTGATATGTGGAGCAAGCACCTCGACCCCCCACTTTAAAAATTCAGCTTGTAACCCATCAACATCTTGTGCTTTTCCATTTGCTAGATTTTGAATGTCGTATTTGATGTCATCTTCTGAGAATAGCTCGATTGAAGTCTGGAGGATGGGAGGGCTATCCTGTTGAAGAGACCGCTCGTATAAAAGCTTCACATATTCTAACCAATGTGCTTCTGTGATATTGTTTTCTATGTGTGTTTTCTTTTGTTGCAACTCCCTCCAAAATCCTTTGGGATTGTGTTTTCCGAGAGCAATTAATTCCGACCTCCTTCTATTCACATAGGTTTCTTTTTTGTATTGAACCAGTCTCTTATAATTCTTTTTATTTATTTTATTCCCTCCACTTTCCCTCATAGCTCTCTTGGCAGCCTTACAATCCTCATCATACCATGGATTAGTGGGAAAAGTATTTGCAGCTCCCTTTCTAGGCTTAGATCTTTTGCAAGCACCTAAAGCCTTGTGAATTAAAGGTATCATTAGTTTACTGCCAACACACCCCCTTGCCCCTTGATCGTATTGCACTCTAAATCAATTTTTGCCGATTGAAATTGTTGCTCAAGGGCAGCCAAAAAGATTTCCTGATTTTCTTTATTCAAAATGATTTTGCCTTGTTTTGGATATGTCTCTGGCAAGTGATGGCCTTGGTTTCCTTGTTGCTGATTTGTACTGGTGGCAAGTTTGATTAAGAGAGGTTTATGATCAGATTTGAGCTCAATAGGAGAATCTCCAATTTCGAACTCGAGCAGTCTACAAATAGAACTCTGAGTGCAGATAACATAGTCCACAACACTTTGACCATTGTACATTTTGCAAGTGATATTTCTGGATCTAGGCCAAGTCTTCATGCCATTACAAATAACCATGTCGTGTAGGCTACATAGACCTAGAAGCTCAACCCCGAAGAGCGTCACCCCTCCATTCCCATCTTGGGATATTCTTTCCCAAAACTTGTCATCTGCCTCATCAAGCCAAAGTGGATTTCCATCGTCACCTTTGGTGTTTTCTAGATTGATTATTTTCCGTTCTTGCATTAAAATCTCCCATCATAATAATTTCTCCGTCTACACTAAACAAAGAAATGTATTTTTTATTAAAGCATAAGGGTCCTCACTATCTAAATTTCTTTTCTTATATGTCTTTGATCCTTGCGGAGCAAAGTAGCAAGCAACCAATCTGATAGTTGTCTTGTTATCTGCTTTTTTCAGCCATATATATTGCTTATTTGCATCTTCTTTTTCCACTTTAACGACCCCAAGCCATGTATCCTTGATTAGAATTGTGATTCCTCCATGCCCTTTCCCTGTCTCACTCCCTTCATTCCAAACTGAAATTTTCTTGTATCCTTCAAAATCTGGAACTCTGCAACCATCATGTTCATGTGTTTCCGTAAGGATTATAATATCTTTCCCCTCTGCTATGGGCCCCAAACTAGGTCCTCTTCTCCATGGGTACCCCCTGCAATTCCAACTTACTATATGCATAGGATCCCGTGGGGCCCCGAATTCCTATTTCTTGTTTGTTGAATACTCACTGATTTGAGCTTTGCCATTCCTTAATTGTGCCCATTTTCCTGCCTCTCTTGCCTTTTTCACTTTCTCCCATTCCTTCTTACGATCTTCTTGTTGTGCGAATGTCAAATCCTCATCTAGATATATATGTGTGCCTCGAAGAAGCCCCCTACTTTTTAGAATAGCTTGCTTGTCTTCTATATTTCTCATGACCACTCGCACATGTCGATCTCTTCCTCCTTCTATTCCCTTGCCAATCCTATTAGCTTGTTGTATATATCCTGTCCATTTCAACTGATCTTTAAGAAAATCCCTTGTCAATATGTCAGTTCTCTCTCTTTCACCAAAATCTCTCAAACCTTTGATAATAAAATTTAACGCTTTGTCCTGCTGATCTTTTTCTTCTTTTATCTGAAATTTGACATGTTTCTCTAAGGCTTGCCTTTGTTCGCTTGTTGATCACACCAATTGTGACCATGTTTTGGCCTCCTCTATCTGATCTTTTAGTTGATTTTCTTTTATTTCCAAGTTTTTGATTGTTTCTTGAAATTCCTTTATTTGTGTTGTTTCCTTTCCTTTTGTCATTTCAGTGTTTTTTTCTCCCGCTGCTTTCAGCTGACCTATGTCATGTTTTAAAGCAACTAACTCTTGTTGTCCTCTTTCCATGAGGTTCTGTAGAGTTAGAACCTGCTCTTTGAGAGCTTTATTTTCCCCTTCTAGCTTGTGTCTATGTTCTGCACATTTTCTTCTTTCAATGTCTGCTTGTAACATCTGATTTTCTAAGAGTCCCAGTCTCTCTTTCATGCTCATGAGTTCAGTTACATACAGTGCGGAAGACCAAAGCAGAGGCGTAGATGTAGGACTATATAGTTGTTTGGGGTCTTGCATCACCTCCTCTCATTCCTCGCTATTTTTTGCAAAATTTTCTGATTTGTTCAGCTTTGTAGCCTCTCTTCCTTATATATTGTTTTCTTTCCTTGAATAAGTTGATCCTTGAAGACAAAAGTACCTTTGTTGTTTGTCGTTTTAGGTAGAATCAAAGTTAGATTTTTCTTCTGGGTTTGCCTTAACTTTTTGGCTTGTCTGCGCCGCAAAATCCCCTTATATTGCTTTGCATTCACAAAAACTAGCTTGTTCCCTGTCCCCAGTGTATGCTTTTGAGAGTTTCCTGTATTTCCTGCATTTCTGTGTGCTTCTGCTAAATATGTGACTGGACCAATGTACTTCTGTATCTCTTTGTTTGGGTTGTCGTTGGGAAACTCATGTTTAACCATGGTTTGCTTGACTTGTTTAGACTGTGCGTGTCGGTTTGAGCCCTCGGAGAAGAATCCACCACTCTCCGCTTGCCTCTCGACCCGGGCCCTCCTGTCTACCCTTCTATCTGTGTTGACCCCACTGTCTGCTACCTTGTTTGTGTTGTCTCCACGCGATAGTCAACCCTGCTCGCTAACCCACTGTCTACCCTCGTTGTCTCTGCCTGCCCTCGCGATCGTTGTCTCTGCCCTCGCCTCTGTGCGTGTCGGTTTGAGCCCGCTGCCCACCACTGCCCTCCTTGTCTGCCACTGATCAAACTTCTCTACCTCTGAGGCGCAGTGCAGGAGCAGCCGCAAGAATGCTTGGAAAATGATTGCTAATCTGACTCACCAAATACGACGACTGAAATTTTGAACCGATCGCGTCGACAATGAAAAGGCTAATTTTTTAAGGTGTTCCTATGCTTTGGCAAGATAGATCTGGAGTGCACTTTCTCAAATGAAGGGAATAATTATGATCTTTTGGCAGCATTACTTCAGTTTCCACTTGCCTTATCAACGGACGAGTCTCGAACTCCCGACCTATTTCAGACCATCCTCCTTCAAATCTCCCTTATACGCTTCAAGTTCTAAGAAGTTTGCAGATGAAGAAGAAGGAAATAGAAGCAAAACGACACGTGGATGTTTCATTGTCATTAGCAGTGACGAAAGGATAATTTGGAGAAACAGAAACCTTCACATCCCCACCGAGGGAAGGAGCCTTCAAAGATCTGGTCGAAGCACGAGTGATATGGTCGAAGCATAAAGACCTAACTTGACATGTGGCTTTTCTGAAAACAACTTAACAAAAACAAACAATAAAAATGAATAAAAATGATTCCAACTTTTCTCTATAGTGTGTATTACAATGTCATTAATTTCAACAATTAGCTATGTCATATGTATATCATATTTCTACCACCCTCCATTTCAACTACCAAATTTTGTGGGGTTTTTGAGTTGTTTTAAATTCATTCAACATTTAATCAATAGCTAACCATTTGCATGACATTCCCAACTTGGTCGGTCAAAGAACTTTATTATAACCATTATAATGTGATTCAATATGCATGGTGTTTATAACTAAGCTCAACCAAGAATTCAAATGAACATCCTAACCTCATCAACTTTGCCCAATGGTCTAAGACCATAGGTTGATCATGAAATCATAGGGTCGTGGGCCTTGATTTATCAATAAAACCTATAAAAAGTCGCATAATAATGATGTTCGTAATCAATATAAATAGTTAAGGACCCCTCTTCTAATTCCATTAAACTTATAAAATTTCCACTTGGTTGGTGACCCTTCAATATTTAATCAATTTTATAACCTAGTCAAATGTCAAGTGCTAAGGAGGGAACCAATATAATTTATGAAAATTGTCAAAGACCCATAAATTAATTTTTTTCCTTTATTAATAGTTATAAGGTAAGATAACCAAATGAGTAACCTTTACCTTGTCTTCAAGAAAGATTTTAGTATTACCTTTGATCAGACCGAATTGTTTTTCCAAAGTGCGAGGATTAAGACATTTAATATATTCTATTATTTTCATTACCTAGAAAATTGGTCTATGACCATGTCTATTAAAAAGGGTTATAAATATTATATTCTTCACATTATTAAACCCTAGTCATTGGTGTTGTCATATATGTTAAATCATGTTGATGGTAAAAGGTGAGAATGGTGAAGTGAAGCTCAGTAAGATTCCTCTCAAGAAAGAAAGGTGTGTGGTGAGTCCTCCCAAGGTGGTATGTAAAAAGGTAAACCATATGTGAATCAGGTATATGAGGTGTTACAGGTCTAAAATTCATATTCGAATGTTCTAAGTACTCACAATGTTTGGTTCGAGAAAGGATAAATTTTTACACTTACAAAAATTTTGAGAAAAATGAGTAAGTTGAGTTTTCAAGTGTTCTGCGAGATATGAAGTTCCAAGAATGCAAAAAAATGCAAGTAGAGTAGTCCCGCAAACCCGTAAATGATTTTTTTCACTATATCATGCGGAGATACGATGTGCTAATATTGTGAAGTGTTGAAGTAGAGAAGTCCTATAAGCTCGAGTAGAGGCATCCCACAAACCTTCAAAGAAGGATTATGTATTGCAAAGATACGAAGTACCAAGACTACGAAGTTATGAAGAAAAACATTCCCAAAATCCAAAGTATATTCATCCCGTAAACCCTCAAAGGAGTGTGTATTATAGAAATTCAATGTGCCGAAATTGTGAGTAATGGAGGCCCAAAACCCGAGGTAAAGCACATCCCAAACACTGAAAAGTAAAAGTGCCAAGAAAACCTGTGAAGAAACAAAAAAGTTAAATGCGGAGATACGATGTAGGAAATATTCAAGTAATGCTCAAGGAAAACCCCGAGTAAAGAAGTTGAAAAACCCACAAATAAGGGAGAATAAAAGGAGTTATGTGGGAAAATGATGTAGTAGATCTAAGAAGTAGTTGGGGGTCGGAAACCACGAATTGCAATAAATATTTCTCAAGGAGTCATAATTCTTTGATATTGACATTCTATAAAGGGTGTTTCATCCTCTTCTGCAATGGAATAGAAAAATCCATGATTGTAGGAATAATAAAATGTCATAAAGTTAATATTGTAATGTCCTAATCTTAATGATTAAGAAAATCATGGAATAATGTCAGATAATTTTGGGAAACTATTTTGTAACGTGTCTTGCATCTACTAGAAATGTGAAGAAAAATAAAAGGAATTAAAGTAAAAATTAAAGATTTAGAGAAAGGGAGGGATACTTATCTATTTAAGAAAAAATTAGATGCATGATTAGAGTTAAAGAAAAAGAAAGCAATGGCGCAGGATGAGCAGAGGGATTTTGTAGAGAGAGGAGACAATTTTTTCAAATGAAGATATGAATATTGAGTGAGAGGTTCGAGATAGAAAATCAAATATAATGAATGCTTGAACAACCGAGAGAGAGCAAGGAAAGTATTGAATATCTAATCTTGAAGAGAGTTCGAGAGAAAGATAAGTGTGGTCATAATCTATTGTATAAGGAATACATGATCAATATGATCAATGTGTTTGTAATATATTTCTAAGTGGGTGCTTATATTATAAGCGGTGGGTGCTCCTTGTAGTTCTAGATTGTTAAACTAGTTGAGTGGGTGCTTAGATTTCTTCAAGTGGTTTCTTGTAGGTTCTCAAGTGGGTTCTCAACAAAACTAAGATTATTGTAAGCTTTAGAATTGGTTTTTGTATGTACCCAAAATTGCATGTGCTAAATTGTCAAAAAATGATTGCAAAAGTCCCCAATGATGATTCACATCATTTCAGAAGATATTCAAGCTCCTAAACCCATATGCAGTGTATATTTGTAGCCTAGACATTCTTAATTAGATTTTCCATGCTTTTTTTTTAGCTTCCCACTTCATTCTATGCATGTTTTGGCCTTCAATGCTAGGACTACCACCTTGCACAGGATGGCGGTCCTGAGTGATTTTTCCAAAATCCATCATGTGTGTTTTTGACATGTAACACTTCACTTAAATTCACTTTTAGGATGCATTTGTGAACCAAATTGCCTAAAAATAGTCTTGATTTCTTAGTTTTCCTTCCCTCTTCTATTTTTAAATAGATTTAGTTAGTTGAACTACCTCTTCTTACCTTGTGCATGAAGCCACATCCTAGCCCCAATTCCTATATATTTCATGCTTGTATTCAAGAAAAAGGATAGAGAAGTTTTGTGTATATTGCATAGTATTTCTTCCACAATATTTCTAGGAATTACGTAGCCAAGCTTAGATCTCTTCTGCTATCTCTCTTCTACTTTCATTGTAACTAGACTTTGTTCATGCTACCATTCCTCAAGCATCTTATTTTGTTGTTGTTCTTGCATTCCCAATACCTTGGACTTATATGGACACACAAAGAAAGAAAGGAACAAACGAGGAGAGACACATATACAACCAGATTTTCCAAAGCTCTTACTTATCTAGGTTGGAATTACTTGTTCATTTTCTTCATTTGTCAAATTGTCAATTTTGAATCATTAGGTTCAATTACATATCAAATCGAGTAGAAAAATTGTTCATTTCAATTGATTAGACAATTACAAGTAGATAAAATCATTATAAATCTTGGTGTTTGAAAATACCAGGGAAGTAGTGGGAATAATACTTCTTCTAGGGTTATGATTTGTTCTTCACCTCTGAGGTAGGGTTTGAAGGGTTTTTATTAAATTAGGTTATCTATTTTAGATTTAGATTTACATATTCACACAAGTAATTAGCTACATCTAGCTAATTACTTGTATTTAGTTTTTTATTAGATTAGAAGTATTTCTTAAACAAGAAAAGATAAAAAAATTACTTATGTTAGATTAGTTTTATTTTATTGTTTTGCTTTGATATACTGTGAAAACACAAAAACATAGATTAAATTTCCTTTGATAATTAGCTTGTTTTATCAAAATCATTTCAATTCATTCTGCATGACCATCAATGGACCACAATAAGAAAATACGTATGGTTGTGATCCTTTGGTCCCACAACCCAATGGGCTAGAATTCTTGACTGACATTGATACGGGTTTACACTTGCAAGTTTTATGCACACCTGCTAGATTTTATGAGAAAATAGAACAACTAAACACACTAAACATCACAACTAATCAAGCCTATGATTATTGGACTACTCCTAGCAACAGGGTTTGATTACATGCATGACCATAATAGGACCACAACCTCCATGATTTTTTTGGTTGTGATTCCCATGCAACCCAATGGGCCTACTAACCAATTAGATATCGACATTGGTTTACGTGTATCAATATTTAGATCATCACCACTTCCACCTGATATCATCACACAACTTTCATTATTGAACATAGTAGCTGATCAAGCTAAGAATTTTGGACTAGACCAAAAAATTGTCCATAGTCCCTATGGTTTTATTATGCCTCTTGTTCTCACTTCCATGACCTTGTCTAATAATCTATACGAGGTTCCCGTAGGTCACTTTCTGTGTGTTCAACAACCAGTGTATAGAATCTCGGCAGAGATCGATATTGACTGCCGTCTCTGAGTAGCCATTATATTAGATCGAATCATAACACCACTTTAGGTTAGAGAGCATTTTTTGCCTTAGAATTGTAGATCCCGATATTACGTGTCGAAGATACAAGGATGCCTCATTAGCTTATTCATCATCACCACACATACATGACCATTTCTATTCTACACCGGTTGTCTTGGCACAACCTCGGGAATTCAAATTCAAAGAAGGTCACGCATTGATTTTCTTTAATACAAATTGGTGAACCTAGCATGAAGAGATATTCTCTAAGCATTTCCACTTTCTTCATCCATCATTTATTCTCATGGTATTCTTATACCCCCAAATATGTCGAATATAATGAGTAAAGTCGATCCATCCCGGGTTTTGACGTGTACAATTATAAAATAGGCCTACTACAACAATCACCTTCTCTCTCTACATGGGCACATAACCACTCAAATATTTAAAATCCTCTTCTTTAGGGAGCCAATGTTGGTTACTTTGTATGTATCGAGGAACTTGACCAAATCACATAGACATATCCTCATGAACAATCAAGTTCTAACAACATGACTTTCACTGGGAAACAAGTTCATATCCTCGGGTATTGTTTTAACAACTCATTAGCATGCAATCGGACCAGCTCCCATATCTAGATGAGGTTTACTTATCATGATACACAAGTAGTGAAAAATGATTCCACAATATGAAGTGGGATTTTGATAGGTTTCAAGGACATGGTGATGTATTGCTTCAAAATAATAACACTAACCCTTCAACAATGGAAGACATTGCCAATGAGGGGTGGAAACATAATGAACAATTCATAGCAGAATACCACACTCCTCAACAACCTGTTATCCAATTTTTCCCATCAAGAAAAGTGTGATAAAACACGACCTTCTACACCAGAGAAATGAAGAGATCGGTTCAGTCATGCAAGCCCATATTTCAAATCTAACAATCAAGTTACAGGAAGGCTCGGAAATGGCAATGGAAGGTGGGAAAATGAATGGCCAATAGAAATGTTGAAGAAAAGATAACTCAGTAAGTCAAAATCGAGCCCAGAGCGAGTTGACTTGAAGCAAAGAAAAAGAGTGCGGAAGGTGTCATGTGTCAATTTAGCACACTTTCAAAAGGTGAAACAAAAGTAGAGACCCTAGGGATGTGCTTGACCCCCACATGGATCTCAGCACATAACATGCTTGCGATGATGCTAAGTGTCCAACTGTCACAACTTCAAGAGTGAAAGGAGGGGGTAAAATCTTAAGAATGCGTGGGGCTTCCACGTGGATCTTGCATGGATAGAATCCAAACCCAAAGTAGTTTGGAAAAGATTGGCGAAGGTCAATTCAATGAAAGATGAATCATGAAGCCCACCAAGAATTTTAAATGCTTAGATATTTTAAAATATTGTTCACTCGAGGCCCGAATTGGCTAAGTATAAAAAGGCCATCGAAGCCTCCACGTGTCTCTTCGGTGCACCTTTGGCATGATTCTTAAAAGGTGGATCCCCAAACAAGTGCAAGCTCTCCACGTGGTCAGATCTCGAGAAATTTACACCAGCCATTAAAAATTCTAAGCATGGGAAGAGCCAGTGGCCTCATCAACGCAACTTCAAAGGTAAAATCCAAAGGTAGGTCCCCAAATGAGCACATGCCCTCCACATGTCTAGGGTCCAATAATGAAAGATGAATCATGAAGCCCACCAAGAATTTTAAATGCTTAGATCTTTTAAAATATTGTTCACTCGAGGCCCGAATTGGCTAAGTATAAAAATGCCAAAGCAGAAGCCTCCATGTGTCTCTTTGGTGCACCTTTGGTATGTTGCTTAAAAGGTGGATCCCCAAACAAGTGCAATCTCTCCACGTGGTCAGAGCTTGAGAAAGTTGCACCAGCCATTGAAAATTCTAAGCATGGGAAGAGCTAGTGGCCTCATCGGTGTAACTTCAAAGGTAAAATCCAAAGGTAGGTCCCCAAATGAGCGTAGGCCCTCCACATGTCTAGGGTCCAATAATGAAAGATGAATCATGAAGCCCACCAAGAATTTTAAATGCTTAGATCTTTTAAAATATTGTGAGAGCTTGTGTGAGATGCGCTTCTTAAAAATGAAAAATATAGTTCACCATTTTTTAGGCTATCAAGCTTCTCACCTACCACCATAATGAATTATGGGCTTCCTTTCTTTCCCAACAAGGAACAACACATGGAGGCATGGGTTTTTAATGGAACCCATCATTGTTGCAAGTGAATTCAATTCTCTTTTGGGGTGGTTGAGGCAGGATTCAATTTCTTCTCTCCTTTCTCTCTCATATTCTTCATATATATTGTAAGGAGGGGAATTTTTCTAGAGGTTGGACATTTTTTTCTTTGCACCCTCCCTTCTTCCCTAGTCTGCAAGTGAATTTGTGGAGTTTTCAAACCTCCCATTCAAGTTGTAATGAAATTTTTACCTTTTGGCTATTGTAATGCACTTGTATCAATTTTTGGAGCAATAAGATAAGTCTATGGATGATTTCAACCCTCTCTTGTGTTCATTGCATCCTCCTAATCTCTCATTACAATTTGGTTAACTGTGCATGGTGATTGTATTGCTTTTAATGGTTTGTGTTTAATTACAAAGCAGGTGTTCAACATTCCTTTGGTGCATCACCTCTATTAGTTAGGTTTATTTCCATGCATCTTCTTAACCATGTCTCCTTGGAAAATTATATTATATTTTAAAGTATATCCTCTGCAAGTTGTATGTGTGCACCAACACGGGAATAAGAACCGACCTCCATCCGGAGACCTTTCCTAATTACAAATTTCCACACTTTGGGAAAAGCTCCATGTTATGCAATCACACTGACGATCTCAACCCATCGAGTTGTAGACATTCATGGGTGCTTTGTGATTTTCCATCAAAACAACCTCTAAAAGTTCAACAACAAGCACCTAATAAAAAAACTGCCCCATCAATGAGTGATGTCATCTAAGCATTAGTACACAAATTCAAAGATTTAGAGCTTGCCCAAAATACTCAAAGTTCATACGCAGGGCAAGCAAGAACTTCTCACTATCCACATAATTATAGATAAGTACATACTACACGAATCCTCCTATTTATATGGGCACTCTAAACCCTAGAGATTTGCTGATTAGGATGGGCACCTTCGGTATGCCCCTCACCCACATATGGATATCTACAACAGGTGATAGTTGGAAGTGTGTTCTCAAACTCCATATCAGTTTGTAAATGCAATGTTCCCTAGATTTGTTGATTCGAATCCATATCAAAGTAGTCAACCCCCTTAATTACAAATGTACTCTAAATCACCACATGGGGATATGTACACTTACCTAGTTTCTTATGGTCATCCATAGGGGATACCATATGCCCCAAAAAAAAATTTTTTACACTGTATGATTTTAGCAATCGATGCAACCTCCACCTTCCCACCAAGAATTCAATGGTAAAAATGTACACAATGGGGACATATTCTAAATATCTTAAGGAGCCTCTATACTTCTCCATCCAGACAGTCATGCTCCCAAGACCTTTGCCCGATCTTCCGAAGTTCAAAGGCGAGGTCGATCCTAATGCTCACATCAAATTTATGCAATGGCCATTCAAGAACTACTCCCATGGGACGTAGTTTTTGTGAACCTTTCCCTAAGATGCTAGGAGGTATTGCTCTCGATTGGAGCTATAAGATACCGAAGAGATTTAATACACTTCTTCAAGAAAATAGTGTCATAATTCCTTCATATCAAACAAGAGCACAATGAGTCCAACACCCACTTCATTTAAATGTGGTGACAGGTTCTCTACTCCTCTGCAAGCACTCCAAATATGGATCAGATAGAGCTTTGTGATTTGTTCCTCCACTCTCTCAATAGAGAGATAAAGGAATAATTCCAAAATATACTACTAAGGAGAAATGAAGAGGTGTTAGAGGGTGCTCTCTAGATTGATCAAGCAACCATTGACAATGTTCATAAGACTTATGGAGAAAATAGAAGGTTAGTCACTCTTAACCAAAATAACCCTAGTTACTCCAACAACATGAGGCAATAATCAAGGACCAGGGTTTTTAATAAGAACCATTTGGTCACAACTGATGGTGTTACTGATCAGCCCAAGAAACCTAATGTTGTTAGTTCTCCTAATACAAATACTACCAATAACAACAACAATGGAAATAATCAGAGAAACAATAACTTCTCTCCCTCATTCAACTTTATAGATATTAATCATCCTCAAGTAAAAGAAAACAACAACAACCTCAAAAATTAAGACAAACCCAAGCCCAAGGCCCGAGAAATACCAAGGTGGGTATCTCGAAAAATTCCAAAACCAAGGGCAAGGGTTCTAAATTTTTAACTATAAAAACTAGAAACCGAACAATAATAATAATTTTGGACCGCAAAAAGTGAAAACTAAAGGCCTCGAGATTATGATCCTATTTTTATTTCAGTTTCCATAGGGTTCACAGGAATTAAACAAGAACATGTCGTGATTGCAACAAGTTTCTATACTTCTTTCCGAAGATCAAAACAATTATTCGTTGACATGTTTTTATCAAATCCAACCATGTCAACTCATAACACTTACATGGGACTGGTATCCCCACATAATAAACCACTTGGAATCTTTAATGATCCTCTCCTCAAATGCCTAAAAGATAGTAGAATAGATCCCAACAACTTAAACAAGGGTATTGTAATAGGAACCAATGATCATGAAGCCTTGAATTCATCGAACCCATAGGTAGCACCTCCTTTGGATGGCCACCAACAAACAAAAATTGTGGGATTGGTAGAATTGGACACTAAACCTTAGATTAACACTACCACTAGAACCAAATATTATTCTTCACAGCCAATCCCAATCTACCCAACTATATCAGATGACATTCGTGATACACTAGGCAATCCAGTAGGAGCTTATGACTTGATCAATGACCTAACCAAGACCTTCTCTCACATTTCTTTCTTGGACTGTTACAGAACACCCCTGCTCATAGTGTCACTCTATTATAATAAATAGGTCTTGGCCATTTTCTTAACGTCACCCCTCCTCCATAAGTGTAGATAAATCATATGGAATTTGATGTCTATCCTCCAGCGCATCTTGAAAGAGATGTTGGATTTGTATTTGACATCGACAAGATGCCTATGGATGCTAAAATAGCTCATAAGGTGATCTGATTTTTTTACAAGTCTAGATTTACAACAACTATGTAAAACATGTGATGATTGATGATAGGGAAGTGGTTAACATATTCCCCTTCTATTTCCTTCAAAATTTAGGTTACAAAGAGACCAATTACTCCTCAACATGAAATACACTAAGAGGTTAAGACAACCTCAAAGTGACGTCAATCGGGACTATAGTGTTTCAGTCACTCTCAGACCTAAGATGGTGCTAACTGAGTTTTATATTATAGATCGGAAACCAACTATAATATTATCGTTGGTCTTCCTTGATTCATTGAATGAATGCAATTCCCTCCACTTTTTTTAGGAAGTCAGGTTCTTACATTTAGGGAAGGTCTTTGTGGCACAGGGTGATCCAAAACCCTTCAACATACATCTAGATAACTTAAAGAAGAGGCCAGGGGTCCACTCTGAGTTTGATCTTCCTAAAAATTAGTTAAATAAACCTACAAGATCAATGCTAGAGAAAATTTGGTTCCTACAATGGAATTAGAAGTCACGAGCTTGATCGAAGGCATTTTGACAGTTAAGGATGAAACCGTCATTGTAGAGATAGTGTCATTAGGAACCATAGAAAATATTATCGAGCTATTAGAGAAGTATTTACCTATTCTCCTTCCATTTGATTATATGGGTATGGGACATACCCTGGGACTTAGTTATCTTCCATCGATGAAGTTTGTATGGTTGAAGTAACTGAGGTAAAGGAAGAAGATACAAAGGATGATCCAACATCCATTTTTCCAAGTAATTGTTAGACTCTCCATTTTTATGGAGCCAAGTTTCATTTTGGCGTTAGGGAAGGTGTGATCCTTACCTCTCCTGAGGGAAGGATTCTACCTTTTCCATCAAGTTAAAATTTGAATGTACAAATAATGGGGCTGAATACAAAGCCCTTCTACTTGGTCTCATTGTAGCCAAAATAATGGGTTCTCTTAATATTAGGGTGTCGGGTGATTCACAACTAGTCACGAATCAAATATCTTAGGTATATAAGACTAGATTTGAGAATCTACAAATCTATAAAACATCAGTCCTAAATATAACAAAGGGGTTTGACTTCATATTGATTAAATAAATTACATGAGAACATAACCTCATCGCAGACTCTATAGTAACTTCTACTTCCTACTTCACTCCAAGTAGTGAGTTAGAGGATAAAAACTTCACAGTATTGGTTCGTGTTGAATCTTTGGCTCATAAAACAATGATAACCCCAATGCTAACATACATAGAAATTGAGAGTGAGTCTGTCATCTCAGATCACATTGACAGTGATAAAACAAATTTGGGATATCTAAACACTTTTGTAGAATTTTATGTTACTCATCATGAGGTTGATCTTTCCCTAATCCCACATTCTTCTTCCTATTTTAGAAATCACAAGATAGAATCTTCCCGTGAGAAGGAAGCTCAAAATTTTTGAGGTAGGAGAAGAGGGGGATTTAGATTTACCTCCAACCCTACCTAAGTTTGAGGAAGGAAATGCCTCCTTAATCGAGGGAACAATTGATATAAACATTGGGACAGAGGAGGAACCAAAAATATGGAAACTGATCCTCTCTAACTCCTAAGGAGGTTGAAATACATACTTGTATCCTCAAGGAGCATCATTTTAGCTACAAGGAAATGAAGGGAAATGCACCACAGATTACAGTTCACAACCTCATCACCAAGTCAGATGTTAAGCCAATTAAGAAAAAGTCAATGCCCATGAATCAAAAGGTGGCCCTCATGGTGAAAGAAGAAGTGATGAAACTCCTATAGGTACGATTCATCAAGCCAATTGACTACTCACAATGGGTGTCTAATATTCTCCTTGTTCTTAAGAAGAATGGAAAGATCCGCATTTTTATAGAATTTCAAGATATCAACAAGGCTTGTCCCAAAGATGATTTCCCATTACCATCCATCGATGTTATTATCGATGTAACAACTAGTTTTGAGTTGTTGTCTCTCATGGATGGGTTTTCTAGGTATAATCAAATTAGAATCTCTAAGGAGGATCAGGCCAAAACTACATTCATAACTCCTTGGGGAACCTATTATTATGTTGTCATGTCATTTGGGCTTAAGAATGTTGGTGCCACATACCAATGGGAAATGACTTATATATTTCATGATCTTATACATAATATTGTGGAATCCTACGTGGATGACCTTCTGGCTAAGGCTAGAAAATGTTGTGATCACCCAAAGGTGCTTCATATCATCCTTTCTCGCTTAATCGAATACGGTGTGATGTTGAATCTTGAAAAATGTGTGTTCTTTGTAACAAGAGGAAATATTTTGTGATACATCATATCTTCATGAGGGATTGATGTAGACCTAGCCAAAATTTGATCTTTAATGGAGATGAACCCACTTATCGGAAAAGTTTGGCATTAGATCTTTTCTTGGAAAACTTGGTGCACTTTGAAGGTTTATCCCTGATTTGACATTTTCTATTCACCCAATCAAAAAAATTTGAAAAAGGATTTTTGCGTTGATGAGTTGGAATAATGAAATGAGGCATTTGATTTGGTTAAATGGTTCTTATTGTCTCCTCCCACACTCATGCCACCTAGGTCAAATCACCCCTTGATTATGTATTCACGAGCTACAGATGTCTCACCATATTAAATGTTAGCTCAAGAAGATGATGATAAATGAGAATGTACGGTCTATTTCATTATTTGGACATTTCTTGATTATGAGAAACGTTATACACAAGCAAAGAAGGAACACCTTCTTTATAAGTCTTTATGATAAATCTCTTAAGAAATTACATGTTAAATCAATAAACAAGGGTTATTGTGAAAACAAATCACCAATGCGGACATTTCTCACATAAGGTTCTTTATCTAAGAAAGATGGAAACTTCATAACTCTGATGGGCGAGTTTGAGTTAACATTTGTTAATCGAAATCCGTCAAAGGAAAAATCATTACAGACTAGTTGGCTGATAACCCATTGGATGGAGGCGATCTAGTAAATTTAGACTACCCCAAACGAGTATGTGTAATTTTTGAAACTAATCCTCCCATTTCTACGTGCCCATGGTACACTGACATAATTAATTTCATAGTGGACCATACATACCTAGAAGGGGCAACATCGGAATAAATAAGGTGAGTACGTGTTATAGCCATTAAGTATGTTATCTTGGAACAAGTGATCTATCGTAGAGCCTTTAATGGAATGTTGTTAAGATGTGTTGATGAAGAATAATCTAAAAATATTCTTTATGAATCACATAGCAGTATGTGGAGGTCACTTCAGCAGCCACACCACTACTTGGAAGATACATCGATGGGCTACTTCTGGCCCACACTAGAACATGGCGTGGTAGATTTTGTACAAAAATTCCATAAATGTAAAGAGTTCTCCCATGATATCCACATACTAGCATAGGCTCTATAACCAATTGTAACGCACCATGGCCCTTTTCCACGTGGGGCCTATATTTGATAGGGAAATTATCTCCCTCATCAATAGATGGTCATAACTTCATAATCATGGCAAAAAATAGTTTACTAAGTGGGTAGAATCCATGCCTCTTACCATTGTGGATGTATTTGTAATCACAAAGTTCATTCTGAACTAAATCATTTATAGGTACGGGTTCCTAGAAGTCATTATGTTAGATAATGGAACATATTTCAAGAATGAGGAAGTACGTGAGTTGTGTGAAAATTTCAAGATAAATCACCATACGGCTTCTCTCTATTATCCTTAGGCCAATGGACAGGCTGAGGCTACAAACAAGACATTAAAATCCATTCTCCTTAAGACCATCAAGGAGAACAAATGATATTTACATTTTAAAAAAATTCGGCCTTGTGGACCTATCGGACATTAGTAAGAATGACAACGGAGGCAACCCCCTTTTCTTTAGTATTTGGTGCAGAAGCACTTTTACCACTCGAATTCAAAATACCTAGTCTTTGTATCTAATTACAAGTAATTCTAGGAGAAGAAGGCTATCGAGAGGCATGACTCTCTCAATTATAAAGTCTTGATGAAGCTAGACTCAATGTTGAACAATGACATAGCATTTATGTTGATTGAATGGCTCGGAAATACAACAAGAAAGTCTACGAGCGTGAAATATATGAGGGATATTTTGTTTTAAGACTTGACAATGAATAAACAAAAATACTAGAGAAGGAAGGAAATTCAAATCTAGGTGGTTGGGTCCATATCAAGTAATAGAAGACTACAAAATGGGACATTTCACCTGTGTACACTAGAGGATGAGGATTTTAGAGAATATGTAAACTCTCTTAACCTGAAGAGGTACTACGCATAATCCATTATCATTTTCATATGTACATTACTACATCTGCATTACATTTTCATTTGCCAGTTCATTCTATAAAATTTGTGATCAAGGGACTTATTCTTATAGAAATTCCTAAAACTTGTGAAAATGTTGGCAACAAATTCAAATCATGCCCCTAAAAAAATTCATGTTATCAACAATTTTTTCCTGAATCATTTCATCATTCCAAATATGATAAAACAAAGTTTTGATAGTAACCATATCAAGGCCTCGCATACTTTGTTCTACTTATAGTCTCTTTCTAGCTTACGTGTCTTTGCCTATAGTTTTTCTAGAAGCTTCATGTTGTCACATCTATCTTATACACATATCTTTAGAAATAAGAACATTCTAAAAAAATTTCCTAGATAAATAAGTCAAATGTAAATCCATAGAAAATTATTATTTTACACATTTCACTACCATACCAACCTTTTGTGTTGACCCTACGTCTCTTAATAGTGATGTAGGGTTGAGAAAGAAGAGAAATGCCCTTACTTGGCCTATGCATTTTCCATGGTGATACACCCATACTTCCTACTGGTAACATGGGGAAAGGTGTAGGGGGTCTCTTTGAAAAAATTGAAATTTAGAAATGGTTCATTCAAATATTTTGAAATCATTAATCAAAATAAAGTGAGTTAGATGTCCAAAATTCCAAAAGAGCTTAAAACCTCAAAACCAGATTTTGTCTAACAAATGGCCATCTATAGATCTAAGTCTAGATAAATTGGAAAGAAATTCATATTATAAACTATGAAACAACTTGAGTAGAGTGAGGATGTAGTGTCTCAATTTGGTTTTTTCAAATCTTTGTCTTTCTCTCATCACTACCATTTAAAAAAATCCATAACTCGTGCCCTTTCTATCTCTTGATGTTGAACCCTCGCATCTTACTAGTTGCGTATGGAGTTAGGAGTTTTGTGCACAATTCCATCACGCACTAGGATCAAAAACACTTGTAATGAGTCTCTAACATAGGAAAAATCATTTAATGCTTGAAAAAATCACAACAAAGCAATAAAAGGCCCAATGGCATGTCAATCCCTCTGGGATCCCTCAGACGGTGCATGATTACATCCAGGACTCCTACTATGGCTATGACGATGAGAACAAAATGAAAAGTGTGCATGCTCATGGTGGTGGCCACTATCCATGGTCTCACTATGAGATTAACTCCACCTCATCAATCACTCAGCTTCCTTATATCTAGACACTTGTGCACGAAGAGAGGTCATTACCTCCACTACTCTCTAGAGGTGTAAACACATTAGTGTGTCTGCTTTGGTTACTAGTGGCTAACCTAAATCCTTAATAAGATCAGCTCAAGTCTTCCTTGAGGGGATAAATAAAGTATCTACACACACCCATCGAATAAGTTGTCACAACTCTTGCAGAGCAACTGCGAAAAGAAAGAAAAGAAGAAGAAACGACTAGTTATAAACTTATAAAAAAACAAAACAAAAAGAAATGCCAATTAATAAAGTTAAGGGAAGAGTATCAATGTACTTGGATTTCTAGGCATCCAAGTAGGGTCAGTGGCTGCTTCTTGGTGGCTCACGAGGCCTCCCAAAGCTAGATCTAAGACACTTTCCAATCATGTAATCATCATCTCCTCTCCATCTCTAGGAAGTGGTCCCTCCAAGACCAAGGTCTCTCTCTCTGTGCTCACCTCCTTTCATTCCACTCTCAACATATCCTGAGTGTTATGCCACTTGGGGTCACTCTCCTCTACCTCCATGTGAGTTGTCCTACCAACCTCACCACCGAGACCCTCATCACCTATCCCCTCTCTAATTGAATCCTCCTCAATCTCATCTATTGTGTAATCCCTAGAGTCGAGTTCTATGTCAATTGGTTCATCGTCCTCTCTAGTGTGATGAGAGTAGCCAAAATCTGAAGTAAAGGTGCTCAAGGGCACCATTTTCCCATCAAGCATGAACCACATGCGTAATAAAGAAAAGGTAGACCTAGAGTAACCATAATCCATCCAAGATCCCTCTAGGGCCCTTACGGGCATCATGAATATTCATGTATACTTGTGCCACTGGAGGAAGTATATCTACATAAGGGAGGCCAAATTGCTGAGGAACCTAGTCGAATGGATGAATTTTGAATCTCCCTCCACTATCAACTAACTTCCCTGTGGTAGAGAAAGCTACTGCTATTGTCCCCTCCTACCCCCACAATATTTCCTGGTAGGGTGTGGGAACCATGTCTATCATGGTCAAAGAAGACACCGGATGGTGTGGGATCTGAAGTACTGACATTACTAGCCACCTCACTACCTAGAAATCCCATGATTCATGTACTAGTATTCCACTCTAATAGGGGGCAATACGCTCATATACCCAACTCATAACTAGCATGGGATGGCTCAATGACTATCCCTGTAACTTAACTACCCTATATAGGTCATGATAGGTAGTCCCTAAGATGTCTACTCCCCAGGCATATATGCGGCCATGCCCCTCAATCTATGTAATAATGGGAGCCTAGTAGTAAAGGAGAGTGTCACCTCCCTTATCCTTGATCAATCATGAGGACAAGATACCCATGATGGCTCTGCGAATGATGGGGATAGGAGTAGTGGCAAATAGATTAGACCTTTATCCCCTTCTTCAAGCCAAATGAAACAATGACATCCCCATGTATGTGGCCCACTGAGTCATTGCGAACTAGATCATGCTATCTCCAACGTAAGTCTCCCCCAAGTATCGGAAGCCCAAAATGTGGTATACATCCTCCAAGGTGATAGTCCACTCACCCCTGGCACCTAGCAACCAAAAAGTGTTCCGATCTACATCCTAGTAAGAAAACAAGTCACACAGTATGTGACTAGTAAGAGTGACATGGGATACCTAGGAAATTCTCCAAATACTTTCCTCCGGAGAATATCTATCTCATCCTAAGTTAGCTGGTCTAAAATCTCTGGGAGCCAATCACACTCCCTCTCATGACTCTAGAAAATGTATACCTCCTTCTACATCCACCAAAACATAGAAAAAGAGCAAGTTAGTAACGTATATCAAAAAATAAGCTCACCAAAAACATGACAAAACATCAAAAATAAAAAAATTCAAGTTAGCATGCATTTTGGTCATTACATTTAAAATGATGCCCTAGAGAGCGGTGGTCCTGTGATGGCCATCTTGATTAGGCGGAGATTCTAGACCGATTTTCCAAATGCGTTTTAACCCTAAAAATGCTCAAAAACACAAAAAAAACCATTTTTGGAAAAATAAAGTACACCCTATGGGCACCCCCTAAAGACTCATTTAAGATGAGAAATTTTTAAAATGATCCCCCCTAAGTAAACTTTTCAACATTTTTTACATTTTAGGTTTAAAAACACAAAAGTGAAAAAAACCAACCTTAGACCATGTAGGTCGATCTCCCACTCGTGGAGGCATGATCACGATCTCGTAATGATCGTTTTGTTGTACTCTCATAAAAAATGATCACCATGGGTCCAGAGCTCCAAAATCACCAAATCGAATAAGCGCAAATGAATTGGAAAATGAGTTTGTTTTGATATATATATATATTGTTTTGACCTCATTTTGAGTGTATGTGTTCACAGGGATGGAGCGTTAGTGCAAGTATATCTCTATATCCCCACAAAATGGTAAGTCCTCTTGTCATTTTGATCTAGTGTTTATTTTTTGATATTTTATTTATATCTACACTTGAGTCTTCTCTTCCTCTTTCAGTAACGAGCTTGACTCGTGACATTTCAACACACGGGCATGTTAGGTATAACTTCTAACTCTCCATTTTGGGAATTCCATACTTGACCGGTACGTTTACATCTCTCCATAGCTAAGATGCTTCTTTGAGGGGACAATATGTATGCACACAAAATTACATGTGCTACATTGTCGAAAATTGTTAAAAAATCCCCAATGATGATTCACATCCTTTCAAAAGATGTTTGATCTCCTAAACCAATTTACAATGTATATTTGTAGCCTAGACATTCTTACTTAGCTTTTCCATGCTTATTTTCCTTCACCCCACTTAATTTTGTGTACGTTTTGGCCTTTAGTTCTAGGACCGCCGCCCTACCCGGGTGACCATTCTAAAATCACCACACTTGTGCAAAATGGAGATCCCGAGAAATTTTTCTTGAATCATCATGTGTGTTTTGACATACGACGTTCACTTAACTTCACTTTTAGGATGCATTTGTGACCCAAATTGCCTAAAAATAGTCTTGATTGCTTAGTTTTCCTTCCTCTTCTATTTTTAAATAGATTTAGTTAGTTAGAACTTTCTCTTCTTGTCTTGTGCATGAAGCACATCCCATCCTCAATTCCTATATATTCCATACTTGTATTCAAGAAAAAAGCCTAAGAATTTTTGTATCTTGTATATTATTGTTGTCACAATATTACTAGGAATTGCATAGCCAAGCTTAGATCTCTTGTGATATCTCTCTTCTACTTGCATTGCAACCAAACTTCCTTCAAGTTACCATTACTCAAGTGTCTTATTATCTTTGTTGTTCTTACATTCCCAATACATTGGACTCATATGGACACAAAAGAAAGAAAGGAACAAACCGAGGGGAATGATACGAGATACATCCCGATTTGCCAAAGATCTTTCTTATCAAGGTTGGAATTACATTTTGTTTGCTTCATTTGTCAAATTGTCAATTTTGAATCATTAGCTTCAATTACATATCAAATAGAGTAGAAAAATTGTTCATTTCAATTAATTAGGAAATTACAAGTAGATTAAATCATTAGAAATCTTGCTCTTTGACATTACTAGGGAAGTTATGGGGAAAAATAGATCTTCTAGGGTTATGATTTGTTCTTCACCTCTAAGGTAGGGTTTTAAAGGTTTTTTATTAAATTAGGTTATCTGTTTTAGATTTAGATTTACATATTTGCACAATTAATTAGCTACATCTGTAAATTACTTATATTTAGTTTGTTTATTAGATTAGAAGTATTGCTTAAAAACCAGAAAAGATCAAAAACATTTACTTTTGTTAGATTAGTTTGTTTTTATTGCTTTGCTCTGATATACTATGAAAACACCAAAAACATAGATTAAATTTCCTTTGATAGTTAGCTTGTTTTATCAAAATAATTTCAATTCATTTTGCATGACCATCAATGGCCCACAACAAGAAAAGATGTATGGTTGTGATCCTTTGATCCCACAACCCAACAAGCCATAATTCTTAATCAATATGAATATGATACAGGTTTACACTTGTAAGTTTTTCGCACACCTGCTAGGTTTTCTGAGAAAATAGAATAACTACACATGCTAAACATCGCAACTAATCAAGCCTACAATTATTAGATTTCTCCCGGCAATGTGGTTTGATTACACACATGATCATAATAGGACCACAACCTCCACAAGTTTTCAATTATGATCCCCAAGTCCTATAACCCAATGGTCATGTTAACCAATTACATATCGACACTTTGGTTTACATGTATCAGTATTTAGATCATCACCACTTCCACCTAATATCATTACACAACTTTCATTATTGAACATAGCAGCTGATCAAGCTAAGAATTTATGAACTAAAACAAAAAATAATCCACAGACTTCCTTGTGATTTCATTACACCTCTCGTTCTCACTTCCATGACCTTGTCTGCGGAAATATATATGAGGTGTCCGCAGTCACTTTCCACATGTTCAAAAACTAGTGAATAGAATCTCGAAGAGCTCGATATTGATTGGAGTCTTCGAGAAGCTATTATATTATATTGATCCATCACACCACTTTAGGTTAGGAGAGAATTATTTTCCTTAGACTTGTAGATCCCGATATTACATGTCGAAGATATAAGGTTTCCTCATTAGCTTATCCATCATCACCACACATACACATCCATTTATATTCTACAACGATTGTCTCAAAGATGACCTCGGGAAGTTGAGTGTGAAGAAGGTCACATGTTGATTTTCTTTTGTACAAAGTGTTCCTAATAAATCCTTTTTTCAACGTGGGTTTTTTCCCTTTATGGGTTTCACACTATAAATCTTGTGTTGTGAGTTACTATTTTCATGCATGTGGTTATCATATATTCATGTTATAACTCTTGCTCTTAATAAAGTAACTTTATTTTGAATTTATTTAAAATTTTGATCTGCACTTATTCATCCCCCCTCTCAATGCTTTGATTTCCAACAATTTATATCGAGTGATTTCTTCTAGTATAATATCAACATCTTCAAGGATATCCTCTCTTCACAAGCATGCTAACTAATCAAGCACAAAATGGATTATCAATGTCAAGATCACATCTCTTCAATATAAAAAATTATGACTTCTAGTGTATAAGAATGAATACCTATGTCATGTCACTTGGTTTTGGCATATGGAAACTTTTGGGAAAATAATACACTCCCCCAACAACTCCAATTACTTCTACAATGATAAAGGCTACTTATGAAAAAAATCAAGGGCCATGAATTTCATCCTATGTGGAATTAATAAAACTAAATTTGTGAAGGTAATTCATTATACCTTAGGATAATAAACTTATACTACACTTGAAATTATTTATGATTGAGATGAAAAGGTAAATCTATCAAAATTGTAGACCTACAGAGCTCAATTTGAGAGCCTAAAAATGAAAGAGGATGAAAGTATTACATCTTATATGTAGAGGTTAGATGAACTAATGAATATGGTCAAAGGACTAGGTGAGAAGCAATAAGAGTCTATCATAGTACAAAAGGTTTTAATATCCCTAACTTCTAAGTATGATGCAAATGTATCAACCGTTGAGGAAGAAAATACATTAAAACCTTGAAATAGAATGAAATACAAGGTATCCTATTAGCATATGAGATGAGATAGCTAGATCTAAATCTAATAACAAAGGAGTTACATTAAAAAAAAATATATCAATCCAAGAAATAAAAATAAGAATCATATTTGGAAGGTAAATCATATGATGAGAATATTGAAGCAATGTTCATGAGAAGGCCGAGCAAAGGCTCGTAAGTACAAAGGTAAAATTCCATTCAAGTGCTTTGATTGTGGACAAGTAGGTCATTTATCTAATAAATTTCTAAAAATACAAGTAAACTCATTTTGAAGAAGGCCAAAAACATAATGTACAAAAAAATTAAATTACAAAAGAAAGATGGTAAGAATAAGGTTTTCAAGAACAAGAGAAAATGTTATTAGTGCGTAATCGAGAAACCATGAATAGTGCTATGGGAAGTGGGACATTCTTTTGATTTCATAACATTGGACCATCTCTCAAACCTGTGGGACTTGTAAAACTTGAGATGGACCTCCACAAAAATTCGGTTCTTGCTTCCTAATCCACCTTACAAGCTACTCCAAAGTGCGGGAGGAACCTATTCTATCCTAATCTAACCATTCCAAGGGAACAAAGAGAGAGAGAGAGAGAGAGAGAGAGAGAGAGAGAGCCTACACTAAGAAGTGATACACTAGAAAAGGAAGTGGTTGAATCACAGATCCAACTTCCTGAAGTGGAGAGAGGTGAGAAGAGGAGAGGGTGGACAGAATGCACCATGGTCCAGAGATAGATTTCACATGGAACACCACTTCAAAACCCATTAAGCACAGCTCCCAAAACCTACAACAAACATCATAGTATGCACAATATACCCAACAACAATGAGAGGTAAGAAGAGACAACAAAATAAGCCAAGGATGGATAGATGCATAACGAAATAGATTTTATTGCTCCAAAATGTTACATAGTACATCATTAGTGGGAAAGAGGCAAGAAAATTCCATTATAGAGCCATGGGAGGAGGCTTAGACTCCACATTATAACCTAAGGAAGAAAGAGAGAGGGGGTAGAGGAGAAACAATGACCAATCATTTGAATATGCCCCTCCTTTACAATATATAGGAAGAATAAAAGAGAGAGGAGGAAAAATTTGAATCTTTCAACCACCTTGAGATATGCATTGAATCCTACTTTGAAAGCTCAACACAATCAATCAATGCCGCTCTCAAATCCACCACAAATATGTCATGTTTTCATTGATTACTTGTTCGCACGTTGAAGGAGTAATAATGGTGGATCAGATCAAATCTAATCTGGTAGTTGAAGCAATCAATTCGCCTTAATGGCCTAGAAGATGTTTTAACATTTTTCACAAAATAAATCCTATTAATAATGATATTTTATGTTTCCATGGTGTAGAGGGTGTTGAGATGTTTCCAAAAGTCTTCTCCCACCCAAATCTGATTTTCCAGTCAAAAGATATGGCCATTTTGAAGATTAGGGTCGTGGGCGTGCAATATTTGAAAGAGTCTATCCATACCAGTCCACGTGGCAGCCTCACGCATCTTGGAGATTCAGATCCTTCCTTATGCTCTTGAAATTTCACCCAGACTGACACATGGTGGCTTCCACGGCTCCACTGGTCCTTTGTATTTTCCCCGAGTCCTTCATGTTAGTGGAGACACCGTGTATGACCCGAGACATGTAGAGGCTTGGCGCTTGTTTGGAAAGCCCACTCCAAATTTTACTTTTAAAATAGTGTCGTGTTAACACTTGGATCCTTCTATCAACCTACCTCATCTTTGACAATTCAACCCCCCGACTTTGTCCCTTTTTTGTACTGGGACACATGGTGAGCTCCGCACTCATTCGGGACCGCCTCTAGACTTTCCTTTTGAAATCGTGCTAATGAGACACATGTGGAGGCTTCCGTTGGTTCTCTATACTTAGTCATTTTGGGCCCACTCTGTCCCACTTTTTAATTTTGACTACATGGTGAGACCATGCTCATTTGGGTCTCTGCTCTTTGGATTTATCTTTGAAGTAGTGTCGTTTGGACACTTGGCACCTTCCGCTGAGTCAAAGACTTTTCAACGTCTAGTGAAAATTTTGGGGCTTTGGACACATGGAGGCTTAGCACTTGTTTGAGTCTCCACTTTTAGATTTAACCTTTGAAGATGTATCATTGAGAAACTTGGTAGCTTCCATTGATTCTTTCATACTTAGCCAATTTTGGGGCTCGTTCTAAATCATTTGCGAGCCCGAAGACTTCGAGCCTTCTCGTATTTTTTTCCTTTGAGCCTCTGGTTCTTTGACACTGTTTTCTCCTTCCCTAACCCTACTACTCCATTATAGATCCTTCTTATAACTTTTCTTTTTGATTTGAAGCATGGGCTCGTACGATGGAACTGTCCCTTGAATTTCTTTCTGCATGGGGTCATGGGTGATCCAATTTTTCCAGGGACAAAAATTGAGATAATAATTTGTGACTCACGGGGACATCTACCTACTAGATGAAGAGTCTAGTATCCTTAAAGCATCCATTGGGCATGGATTCAAGAATGATATCCTGATACTGATCCTGTCTCTGATCCGCGAGCCCAACCATTTGCACTTGGTGACCTTGAACCTTCCTTTAAAATGGATTGTCTCAAAAATGTTTTTAGTTGCTCTGCATTTGTTTTATTTTTAACTTAGCAACTATTACAGGAAACTATGGATCTTTCTGCCATGAATATTGAAGGGCCTGGCCTCTGCACCTCTGAAGCAATATGAACAAAACTTATGTACAAAGAAAAAAATCATACATGCCTCAAGTGAGACATGCAAACTATGCACAAGCAATTGTTCTACTGAAAGAAAACCTAAACCTACTCCTACACAAACAAGAGAGAAGAGGGACTCAAAAAAATCTAGTAGCTAGTAGAGAAAAGTGGCTTCCCTTTCTCAAGAGGGGAACCATGCAAATGATTTGACACTTTGAATATGGCTACTTGTATGAGTGAAATACTAACAATAAGTTGGTCCTCCACCCATATAAACAAGGTATCAACTTAAAACCAGAAAAATACCTCTTTAGTCTACTACTTACTTGGTTTAAGAGGTATTGTTGTTGATCCTTGGCACTTTGAGGCTCTCCCTCATGCTTAGAAGAAAGCATGACTGGTTGTGGCTTCTCCCTTGGCTCCAATGAAGCCAAGTACCTAATTGAGAATGATCTGATCCTTTGAATGTGCCCATGGTTCTAGACCTTAACTCCAAGATTAGAGTCTTCTTGTTGACCCTCATGGATGGATGGTATGAGAGGGATGATGACATCTTATTTCTCTTTCCTTTCCTCCTTAGTAGGTGTGACTTTTGGAAGATCAAAATCTTCCAACTTTGATTCAGGAGGCATGTTGTAAACTACAGTTTGTGCTTGCACGTTCTCTTCCATGGCAACAGGTTCTTATGGTTGAAGAATGAATGATGGGGGAGAAAAGATTACAATTTCAACTGGATCCTTCTTATCAAAAAATTATTTTTAGTCTGATAGGAAATCAAACTCTTTACTATCCTGCTATAATAAGTTCTCCCCTTCTTTCATGGTGATCTCAAAATCTCCATTATTTTCACCATATGAATCTTCATCTTCAAACATGAAGCTAGTGAGTTCAGTCTCTTCCAAAATATCAGAATTTTGGAGAGGTTGAATGGGAGAGGGGTCTATATTTTCTTATGTAACAAGATCATGATTCAGTGCCTCTAAATCTGTCTTGGTCACCTCCATATGCTCCTCTTTAACTAGAGTTGGAGCTGTTTGTTCTTCTTCCTTCTTGACTGATTGTGTGGCTTGGATCGGATCGGTGTCCTCTTCGCAAATGTACCATCATGGACATTACATTCAAAGAAAAATATTGTGATCTTCTCCTTCTTGTTCTTGTTCTTATTCTACTGCAAAGTCATCCTCAACCACCATTGGTTCTTCAACCTTGACCTTCTCTATTGGTTTAACCATCAAGGGGATCTTTGTAAACCCAAACCTTGAGACCCAACGCTTTAGATATTCTATTATTTCTTCTTTGTTGGGTTTCTCTTCTTTTTTTCTCCTTGAATGATCTCTGGAAATCTCTTCCGCACATGGAATTGGGAAGGCAAGAGGAGGGGTGGATGGGGTTTCAACCAGCTTTGCAGTTGTTTGTGGTGGTGAGGGAAGTGGAACTTCTTGTTTATTTAGAGGGAATGACTACTTGGAAGGGAAAAGGAAGAAGAACTGAGATGAGGTGGAAGATCAGGAGATGGAGAAGAGAAACCAACACTTGGGGCAGAAACTAAGGGGCTTGACTCTTGACACTGCTGAAATGATAAAGCTTGAGAAAGAGAAAATGAAGGACATGGAGTTGGTGATTGACTTACCCATTGACAAGGTTGTCTCACACTTTTCTCATAAGCCTCAATGTCCTCAATCCATTGTGTAAGTTGAGGCAACACTTCAACCATGAAGTCAAGCTTCTCTTGAGGGTTGTAATGTCTTGGAAAAGGGCCTTCCCATGGACAAGGTGCCCTGTAACCAATCTTGAATGCCTTCATTTGTGTTATGGCCCTTGAATGAACCATGCCAGCCTCCATTTTTTGAATCTTCTCCAGTAGATTAACTTCTTCCATTTGATTGTTGTCATTGTATGCATACCCTTGTTCTTGATAAGCTCCATAGCCAAACTAGTTTTGGAAATGCTCATATGGGTAAGCATGATTATTTTGGATATGATAATAATGCTGATCTGGAGGAGTTGGGAAATGCATTGGAGGTGGATTGCATTGTTGTTGTAAGTGTGAGTTCCATGAAGGGAATGAAGTCATGATTGCACAACTTCATGAAATGGAAGAAAAATGGGAGATATGGAAAGAAAAGTGAATGAAAAATGGATGGAAAAGGTTTGTAACTTAGAGGATGGGTTATTGACTAGATGGAGTTACCAAATGTGCTTTGAATGTGCCTCTAAAGGCTAAAACTTAATAGGAACACACCAACCTACTAAATGAAGTGGTAAGGTGCTTGAGACCTATCCCACTCGGGTGTGCCAAAACTAATAGTACTCACAACACCCCCAAATGGCTTGATGTGAAGTGGGGCATTCATTACAAAACATGGGACCATCTCTCGAGAGTCAGTGGACTTGCAAAACTTGAGATGGATCTCTGAGAAAGCCGGTTCTTGCTTCCTAATCCACCTGCAAAGTACTCTAGTGTGAAGAACCTATTCTATCCTAATCTAACCATTCCAAGGGGAGAGAGAGAGAGAGAGAGAGAGAGAGAGAGAGAGTGAATGAGCCTACACTAAGTAGTGATACATCAAAAAAGGAAGTGGTTGAATCACGAGATCCAAATGCTGGTGGAGAGAGGTGAGTAGAGGAGAGGGTGGACAGAATGAATTATAGTCCAAAGATAGATTTCACACACGAACACCACTTCAAATCCCATTAAGAAAAGCTCCTAAACCTGCACCAAACATACAGTATGCACAATATACCCTACAATGATGAGAGGTAAGAAGAGACAAAAATAAGCCTAGGATGGAAAAATGCATCACGAAATAGATTTTATTGCTCCAAAATGTTACACGGTACATCATCAGTGGACAAGAGGAAAGAAAATGCCATTACAGAGCCATGGGAGGAGGCTTAGACTCCGCATTCTACCTAAGGAAGAATGAGAGATGGGGTAAGTTGAGAAAAAATGACCTTGATCGTTTGAATATGCCCCTCCTTTATAATATATAGGAAGAATAAGAGAGAGAGGAGGGAAAATTTTGAATCCTGCTTCAACCACCTTGAGATATGTGATGAATCCTACTTTGAAATCTCAACCACCATCAATCAATGGCCCTCTCATATCTTCCCCAAAACTGTCATGTCTGCATCGATTACTTGTTCGGTGCGTTGAAGGAGGAAGAATGGTGGATTTGATCAAATCTAATCTAGTAGTTAAAGGAATCAAATTCTGCCTTAATGGCCTGGAAGATGTTTTCCCAATTTTCACCCACTAAATCCTATCCAGAATGATATTTCATGTTTCCATGGTGTAGAAAGTGCCGAGATGTTTCCAAAAATTCTTCTCCCACCCAAATCTAAGTTTCTAGTCAAAATATATGGCCATCTAAAGATTAAATTCACAAGCACGCAATATTTGAAAGAGTCTGTCCATACCAGGTCCACGTGGCAACCTCACGCATCTAGGAGATTTAGATCCTACCTTATGCTCTTGAAATCACGTTGGAGTGACATGTGGCGGTTTCATGGGCTCCATGGTGTTCCTTTGTATTTTTCCTGAGTCCTTCATGTTGGTGGAGACATTGTGTATGACCCGAGACACGTGGAGGCTTGGAGCTTGTTTGGAAACCTGCTCAAAATTTTACTTTCGAAATAGCACCGTGTTGACACTTGGCTCCTTCCGCCAACCTGCCTCTACTTTGACTATTCACCACCTGACTTTTTCCCTTTTTGGACTTGGGACACGTGGCAAGCCCGTGCTCATTTGGGGACTGCCTCCAGACTTTCCTTTTGAAATCACGCCAATGAGACATGTGGAGGCTTCCACTAGTTCTCTATACTTAGTCATTTTGGGCCCACTCTATCCCACTTTTAATTTGGACTACGTGGTGAGACCGCACTCATTTGGGTCTCCACTCTTTGGATTTATCTTTGAAGTAGTGTCATTTGGACACTTGGCACCTTCCACTAAGTCAAATAATTTTCAATGGCCAATGCAACTGTTTTGGGGCTCTAGACACGTGGAGGCTTGGCGCTTGTTTGATTCTCCACTTTTGGATTTATCCTTTGAAGATGCGTCATTGAGACACTAGGTAGCTTCCACTGATTCTTCCATACTTAGTCAATTTTGGGGCTCATTCTGAATCATTTGTAGAGCTCGAAGACTTCGAGCCTTCTTTGTTTCTTTTCCTTCAAGGCTCTAGTTTTTGACACTATTTTCTCCTCCCCCAACCCTTCTAGTCCATTATAGATCCTTCTTGTAACTTTTCTATCTGATTTGAAGCATGAGCTTGTATAATGAAATAGTCCCTTGAATTTATATCTGCACAGGGTCATGGGTGATCCAATTGTTACGGGGCGAAAATTGATATAAGAATCACTACACATAGGAGAAGTCAACCGAATCTAGATCAAGTAACCCAAGAAACTTGTAAAATGAGGATGAGGAAAATAATTTTGAATCCTTGTTTATGGCCATGGATATTTCGGGAATGCAACACAAGGATAAAATGCAGTTGATTATGAAGATTCTGATGAAGAAGAGGAAAATGTGAATCTAGAAGTTGAACTTGTATGTTCTCTTGAAGAGTTAAAACTATGTAGACGAAAGAACTAAAAGTTGAGATGCACTTTGAAATATTATAAATAAAAAATTCATATTTTTGAAAGGAGACAAAGTCTAAAGGAAGAGGAAGAAACAAATGAGCTCAAATAGCTTGAATCTCAGCTTAAAAATATCTCTCAATCCTATAAGGAAAAGGAAGATGAATGCTTGTTGGTCGTCGAGATAGGACTTTTTAGAAGAGCAACAATCGTGGATAAGAAGTCCCTCCTCTTTAATGGGAGAGGTTCCCTTATTCAAACGAACTTATTTACAAATGTACGAACATTGTTTTATGGTCAAACTTGGATTTTACGAAAGTGTTTTCCACAACGATCATCAATCACGCAAGGACCGAGGAAGGGAAAAAGAAGATGAGCATAATAGCAACATTCGAGAATTATAGATAATGAATAATTCTTCATGTATGCGAAGCTTGAAGGATTTAAGACAAGATCATTTGCATTAGCTGAATGGGATTAAATTTAAAGACACAAAGTTCCGTAAATAACCTTCTTCAGATTTGTTAATCAAGGACACAAAGTTCCTTCTTGGTTGTTTATAAGATCAACAACGCCTTGCAAAACAGATGATGCAATCGTGAGAGACTAAAACGAGTTAGGAACAAAATGATCTTCACAATATTAAAGGAAAACACGAGAGACAACTCAAGAATCGAGATAGACAAAGAAATCGAAAAGCCCTTTTCCACTATTGATTTCTTTAAGATCTATTTACACTTTCAAAAAATCCAAGTTCTTCCTCCCGGAAAATGGTGTGGAAAGGCCATTATATAGATTACAGGTCAGTTACTCTTCGTAACCGTTTCTTTTAACTAAAGAATAGTTAAGTACTGCCAATTGCAATACCTTAACTAATTACAAAGAATACGAAAAGAAAGGAAAGAAGAGGAAAGGAAGGAGAAGGAGACAGGTGGCCGGCTACTGGGAGGGACCCCTTGTCTTCGTAATCCGCTGCCTGAACTTCTTCAATGACTCAGCTATATCTCTGCCACGAGGGACTGACGTGTTGGTTGCAGACTGAGTCCAAAATCCCAGACATCTCTCCATCTCTTTATCAAACTCGACGTGAGTATGATAGTCTTTGTTTTCTTCTTCAATGTTGCATCAAGAGAACAAATTTCCTTTATCTTGTCCTTAGAGATGGAGTCTTCCTTGAAAAGATTATCTTTGACAAAAGCTCAACGGCTTCGAGCTTTGATTTCTTGCGAGACAAGGGAACACCTTTAGAGTTTTCATTACTCAAGGTGACAATGCATATCTTTGACGCAAAGCAATTTTAGCCAAATTGCAGTGTCTTGAAAGCTTCTCCTTCCGCGCCTATTCTTCTTCATTTCTCCTACTGACTTCCTCCAGGACTTTGATTTTCCACTCCACGCTTTGTAGAGACCAAGTACCCAAGATTTTGATGATTGTCCTTAGCATCATCGAAAATCTTGTTCGCCAAGAAGATGTTCTCATCTGTCTGGTCCATGAGGCGAAGGTCTACAATGCAACTACTCCACCAGCTTAAGCTCTTTATCCATTACCCCAATAGTAGAGGACAAATTGTTTTGAGATGCAAATTATCTACCTTTCCATGTAGCTTAAAAGCTTCATCGATGAAGTTTAGTCCGATCAACAAGCATGTCATCTACCATGGCTTCGATAGCTTTCTAATGCCATAGATGAATACTTGTGCATATCTTTAATACTTTGCACTTCATCTTGGCTTAGAATTACGGAGGCGGTAGAGAAGTCAAGGGGGTAGGGTCCAAAACTTTGTCCTTAGACAAAAGTGACTTGATAAAACTCGTGAGAACTTGGGCTCTAGTTCTTCCGAACTTAGCTTTCGCTCAATCGTCTGCCCTTTCTCTACCCTTCCAGTGACCCTTGTGAAAGCTGTTTCACCGGAGGTTATGAATCTCACCTTCTCAGAGTAGACTCTCCATAGGGATCCTTGAAAGCTCCAAGTCGGATGTCGGCAAGTCTCGATTCTCGATTTGTCTCCACTTAAAAGTGGGCTTAGCAATCTCCGGGAATTGCTGACCTTGAGCATCCGACACAATCTCGGAAGTAGTTCGGCTTTCTTGGCACGAGAAGGAGTGGTGCCCAACAAGGTCAAGCTTCTGACATCAAAATTTGGTCCCACGCTTTGAGAGGAGGATTTCCTCTTCCTTTTCCATTTTCCTCATGTCAAACTCGAGAGGTTGCACCTAAGCAAAAGAGGAAGAAGAATCTACAGGAGAAGCAAGGGGACCAAGAGACAGGGAGCTCATGACATCAAGGTCCATTGAAGGTGCAGTGCATTTGACTCAGCATGAGATGTGGGTAGAACACTTTGGAGGTAATGGCGGTAGAAGAATCGTAGCAGCACCCGGAAGTTCAATGCTCTGGACCTCCTTATCTTTATCTCTGGATCTTCAAGAACACTTGCACATGGAGTTGGCATCTCACTGCCATCTTCTTCACTTTCACCGAGAACGATGATGTTCTTGGCCCTATAGGAAACTCTACCTTTTTCTTGGAGGGTCATTCTCTGCAGGCTCCTTCTTTACCTCTTTGAGTTTCTTCTTGTATACATGGGTAGATGGAGAAGGAGTAGATTCTACAGTCCCAGAGCCGTTGAGGCTGGAGGCTGGGAGGGGTTTTCACTGGTGTTCCAGACTCTGGAACTGATGCCTCTCTTATGGGTGTTGAATCATCCTTGGAGCTAGATTCTCCTGAGTGCCTCTTGAATTCTCGGATCTTCTTACTGAACCAGACCCTAGTCCTGATTAAGACTGGAGCAAGAATCTCAGCCAGATCATCTCTCTCTTTCTTGTTCCAATCCAGGTCCTCCAGAGGGGTGTGCTTAATCACATTTTCATACTCATAAGAGTATAGCTCAGAATTGTCATCCTGGAGACCTTCAGGAACTTGGTACAGACTGAGTTCTTGGATCAATTGCAGGGAGAACCTGCCACAATGCCTTCTTCTGGCTTCAAAATCATCTCGCACGAGCCCGAGTCTTCTTGATCCTCGCCTATGATGATAGACTATTTTGATGTTCTGTTCAATGAACTTCTTCAAGTCAAAACAGGTTCTTGGCTTGAAGAAATGAACAGTGATAGGGACCAGGGCTCTTTCTATGTTCTGAGCATCCAGAGCTGTTTTGCATGTGTAGTTTCCCAGAGAGATGGGAAAGTGCAAGCCAGAAATCTTCTTGTCTCTGCAAGTTCTGTGCAACTTGTCTAGTTGCCTGCATATTTCAATCAAAGCCATTTTGTCATTGCAGAACATGGGAAGCCATGAGGAGTGCTTTCACATAGCAACTGAAGCTTTGATATAGGAAAATTTCTGAATTGAATGAAATAGGCTCCATATTGCGATATCGGGTTCATGGCTTCATCTAAAAACCTTCTAAAGAAAGATCACCTTGAGCAATCTGACCACGTACATGGTGAAAGCATCATTGACCCTTCTCGAAATTGCGGTTCTTTGGTCTCCAAGGTGAATCATGGGCAATAGGCATGCTGCTTTCTGGATCATCTTTGTGTGCATCTATATAGGAGAAACCAAACCACCGTCACTGGATGCCGCTAGGGTATACATCGAGATATGAAGTCATATAGAACTTCTTTGTTTCTTTGGACTTTGGATAACTGCTTTCATCACTAAGTTCACCAAATTCATACCGATGATCTCTGTCCATTCAGCTTGATATTTTGTGTTCCTCGGCACACCATGCCGATGAGCGGCACATCCAGAAATGAAACTCATTGGTGGAGGGCAAACCCATAACCCGAGCCAACAGATTATGAAGTCGCGAGTTCTTCGTTGAAATCACTCGAAAGAGGGTTTTGGTTAGGCGAGAAGTGCCTTTCTTAGGGTTCTTCAACCAAGACTTCGCCACTCGCGCCTTGTATTTGTCATTCTGTCTTGGTCGAACATAGCCTCGTGCTTGGTCTCGGGAGACAACTATAGCATTGTCCATCTCCCCGAATCTTGAGCAGCGCTAATGGCGGCTGGCAAGTCGGCCTTGTGCAATGAGTTCCCCATGTACATTTGTCAATTCGCTCGAATCGGGGTCAGTGAGCTCCACATGAAAGGCACCGTTGTATCGGCACCTTTGTCATTGAGATTGGGAATCCTCCCAAAAAAGCTAAACCACTATCATTAATCATCTGGCGTCTCCCCTCCCTCCAATGCTGCCATTGGTGTAGGGTTTGATCCTGTCATTCTTGCCCAAAATCACCGAAGTCGAGATGAGAGCTTCCACTGTCCCCTATATTGCTAACAGGCGGATTCAAGCGGAGAAATTTGCTCCGTCCCTGGAACTTGATCTTCATATCAGTCTCGGAGCTGCAAATAGACCTAGACTTCTCGGAAGGAATTTGCAAATGGAGGGGGAATCGCGCGAGGTTTTTCAAATGACGAGGTTCGAGCAAAAGATAGCATGGAAGCAATGCGAAAAATGCAAAGGGGAATGCTCGTTATATAGCCGTTTGAGGAGCGGAATGAATTTAATGCGCATTGAATACACAACCACTAATTTGAAAAAGCATCATATTCGGAATGAGCGGGAGAAGCTAAGTGTGAATGACACTTGGTACGCTTGGGACAGGTGAGACGCGAATGCGTGAAACACGCGGCTCGGCCGGTTCGGGCGAAACAGGGAGAAGACGCACAAATGCATTTGGAACAAATGGGACGAAAATGTGCAAGTACGATTCGGGTGCTTCGGCCAAATGGAACAAAGGGCCCATTTTGACTTGGGACATTTCGGGACAAAAAGTTCAAGAAATGCACTTGGACTTTCGACTTGACTCGCTCACTGAAAATGAAACAGGCGCATTTTTGAGAATGGGACATTTGGGCAAAAACGCCAAGGACGCGTTCGGCAAATCGGGCCAAAAATTGAAACAGTTTGCATTTTCGATTTGGGACAAAGAGCTCAAGTAACGCGACTTGGGAGTTTCGCTGAAAATGGGAAAGCTCGCACTTTTAACTTTGGGTCATTTAGGACAGAAAGTGCTGTACGCGGGAAGGATGATTCGGCCGAAATTGGAAGCAGATTCACACAAAACGTTTAGGGACACTTGGGACAAAACCTTCCGACGGGCCGAAAATGAGAGCGGCGTTGGACTTCAGGATTTGATCTGATCGAAGGCAGATGCACTTTCGTACTTGGACAGATGGGACAAAAGTTCCACAGGCCAAAAATCACACATGAACACAGATTTTTTTAAATTCACGATTTAGGCATTTCTAGAGAGAAACACTTAAACTCAAAATTTTGAAAATTTTACTCTTATCGGAGCGGGAAATTTTGAGTGGACAATAATGCTTGAACCTGAAATTTGACTTAGACCACTACTCAAGAATTAATTTGAACAAATGAATAGGAAAATCAAAATGTCCGAGAAGATAGAAAAGAGTTCACATGTCCTGACTAATATATTGAGTACAAAAATGGATACAAATGAAAAATGTTGAATATGTTTAAAGGAAGAAAGAAAATAAGTTTAACCAAAAAGGAGGACAAGTCTACACCAAGCATCTCTCATGCTATAAACAAAGAAGCAACTAAAATTGTCAAGAAGAAGACAAATTCTCCCAAAATATCCTAAGCTATGAGGTACTCACACTCTTTCTATGGTTATTACTTTTCATGTAATATGTTTGGACATAACAATGCTAAATGTAGAAGATATGTTAAGGGATATGGAATAAACTATAGTTCACAAAACACTAGATTGAATCATAACGTGGTTTGTTACAAATGCCACAAGGATGGTTACATAGCTATGATGTGTGCAGACACTAAATAAAACATTTTGGGTATTATTTAGACCATTTTTATACTACTATATATATGGTTTCTAAGTGAATAAAGTTTTAATTAACCCCGTCTTTTGGCCATGTTACTTTGTTTTCCATCCTCATTTCCGACCTCCCGCACATACATGCCTAGTCTATTTTTGTCGTTTTGTGTCATTTTAGCCTTGAATTGGGCACCGGGCCGTAATGGGGCGCCCAGCGACACTCTCGATCTTAGTCTCACACCTTGATCCTTTTCCCACTTTCATTCCATCTTTTTGGAACTTTCTATCCATTTAAGCATTCTATATTTTTGGTGGTTGGCATCTTTAGGGTTAATTACGAAATTAGAAAAGATAACAATATAAATTAAAATTTATAAGACCATAATTAGGGACTAAACACTAGGCAATACTATCATCATATAAGGTTGCATCCATCTGAGCTCATTTACATCCATCTAGCTCCATCGCCATGGAAAAGGCTAGGTCATCTGAAATCACACATCATAAGAGGGAAGTTTATTCTATTCCATCCACTATTCTATTACATTTTTCTACATATAGTTATAGCTCTATATTTCAGAAAGTGTGACTGACACAAGATCGCCTAGGTCATGATTAAACACACACTCACATAGTAGAACTACATTAGGTCTAAGATATAGTGCAACACTCTGTTAGTAAGTCTACCATTGTGGCTACTTCCCTGAGGATAGTCTAACCCCTTTATATGCATCTTTATTTTTTAGGGTTTGATGTTCATATTGGGGTTTTGTAGGTCTCATCTTCATTTCATATTTCTAGAAACATACTTTACAGTCAAGAAAAGCTAGTGTGATAAGAGGCAAAGGAAGGCACTCATCAGACAACACCTTAGAGGAAGGTTACAAAGTTTTTTCATAGACCTAGGTGCCCATACCTCATACTACAAAGACACCCACGGTGCCCCTGTACCTATCCAGTGCCCAGTCCACTCGTATTGACCATATCTCGTACTTTTATGGACTTGACATATTCATTTCCTCCTCTTATGTTTCTAGTCACCTCTGTGATATAGTCCATGAAGCTCATCCAATCAACTAAGCTCCCTCCAACACTTCTTTTCACATTAGAGTTTTCAGTTCTACTTTCTTAGTTGCTTGGGTCATTTTCCTTTATTCATTTATTTGTTATTTACTGCTATGCTTATTTAGAATAACTAAAAAATCCAAATTTTATTTAATAATTTTAATGAACCCGACTTTTGAATCCACTTTCTATCTAGGGTTTATTTTCCTTTCGGCATGAATCAATCTCATGAAGATATTACTAAAGCTCATCTTAAGGCCATTAATGATCATATTGTTGAACATCGCCAAGATCTATATTTACTTTTAGATTTTTCTCATGAGGAAGTTACTAATTTGGCAGAGCTCACCACTTTCATGTCCATACCCACTTCTGTTGCTACTCAATCGCTCACTTCCACTCTTCCACCTATTTATACCATTCCCATTTTTGTCACTACACCTACTAGTCACTTTATACCACCTTTAGTTTCTCATACATGAAAATTTTCATCCATTGGTACTCAAGATGTAACTACTCTTTGTTAGGACCTTAAAGATTGAATTCGTAAGTTACAATCAGCCACTTCACATGCATCACCATATTTAGATTCCACCTTGTTATTGCATACTCCATTTGCATCCACCATCTCCACTCATCCGCTTCCTCATAGTTTTTCACCCCTATGCTTCCCATTTTTAATGGGCATGGTGATCCGCAGGAGCGTCTTATAGCCTTTGATGTCTCTTGTCTTGATTTTTTTGATGATCTTTTTTTTTGGATAAAATATTTCCCCATAGTCTCCATGTTTATGAAATGCATTAGTTTTATGATCTACCTTTTCTCTCGGTAAATTCATTTATGCATCTTGCCAATGATTTTCTTACTCAATTTTCCACCAATATTGGCTACAAGATCTCTTATTATCAATTAGCACAATGAAACAGGGACCTAACGAACACGTAGCCAAATATGTTTTGAGATAAAACATAATAATTTAGCTAATGTTTCTAATTTTCTATTGCATTATGAACTTTAGGATTTGTTTATTCGAGTCTCTTACCACCACTCTAGGAGAGTATTCTCTTCAACACCTCTGTTTCATTCGATCAAATTTTTCACATTATTAAACTTCGTGAAACTAAACTATTTTCCATAGGAAATTTTAATTATCATGAGAAACCTTCCTCGTCTAACATTTTTTTCAAAATAATGCACCATTTAAACTTTCTACGACTAGGCAAACCGATGCTAAGGTTATTGTCAATGTAGTCATTAATCCTAAAGAGGTTCAATCACCACCACCTAAATGTGCATTTACTAACTTTCCTATGGCCCCACATCTCATATTGCAACAACTTATTGAGAGAAATATTATCACGCTCCCTCCACCACTCAATTTAGATCCATCGTGAACAAAAGGAAAAAATTAGAACAATAAATTTTGATGTGACTATCATAGATGTTTGGGACATTCTAAAAATTGATGTTTCAAGCTCTACACAATCATTCAAGATCTTATTGATAATAACAAGCTTGAATTGAATAAACCCACAGACTCTGCACCAGTCAATGACAAGGGTAAACTCAAATTATTCAATAATCAATCCCAACCACGTGACAAGAAAACATCCAAATTTTCTAATAATCATACATATCATGCAATGTATCCTCCTACATGAGGAGCTCCAGATTTCTTAGTTTCACATACTTACGTTATGCCACACTTCATCTCTTTCTATAACTATGATTATCATGTAAATTTCACATCTAATCACTTACATATTAAAGAATCTGTTGGCTCGACCTCCATCAATAATACTAAGGTTGACCCATCATGGCCCATTAGTGCATGTTATATTCAACTTCTTAAGGCTATCGGTTACCCTCTATCACAAGTTACATACCCTATTAACTAACCCTTTGATTTCATCTACTCACACATTACGGTTGGTCCTATTACTATTATTATGCCTTTCCTCATTAGAAACACCGTTGATGGGTGCGACATAATTTTTAGTCTCAATCGGATTCATAGGTCCCAATATATCATCTCTATGAATCATTTGTGACTTAAATTCATTCAAAACAATAAAGTTATCTCTATTGATGGTGTACCTCCCTCTACTCCATGGTCAACATCTCCTCGTACATTAGTTAGCACACCACCTACTTCATCTATCACATCGCATTCTATGCTACTCAAAGTGCAATCTACTCCTAGTTCACCTACTCACACATTATCTACATGACCTCACCACTCTGATAGTCCTATCCATAGGTGTAGGCATATTCCTAGAACAATTACCGCATCTCAATGTCAATCACCTCCTCATTTTATACCACATGGGTGTCAATCACCTTCACACTCCACATCATGTAGATCTCCATCATTGACACATTTTGCTACACCCTAACATTCATCATATATTCATCCATCGCATGCACATAGACTTCATTTACCAACGCAACATCTATCTAGAATACCACCAATATTAGAGCATGATCATATTCTTTTTTCACCATAGGTATCGATGAAGTAACTTTTTCTTCACTATTATTGGATAGTTCATTCATTCATGCATATTTGAGGGTATATCATGCTCAATTTAATCTCTCCCTGTTTGTTCAAAATTTCTCAGCCCACCTAGTTTAATGCACTTTTTCATCCTATATGGGTGTCATAAATATTTTCCTTCACCAGGATGTCGTTGTCAGTCCTTTCCTTGGGTCATGGATCACATTGAGCCTTGGTATTATTTACAGTCTTCTCTCCATGGGAAAAAAATTTGTTGTTGGGTGTCTTCCACGATTGTGTCTCCTCTGTAAATCCTATCCCAACATCCATGGATATGTGGTCATCTTTAATTGGATGTGGCACGATGGGTCTATTTGGTGAACTTGTCACTTTTTTACAATTGTAAAAAATGCCAAATTGGTCCCATGGCTCCGATAAATTCTAATTGGCTATTCAACAATGATATGAAGTGGCGAAGAAAATTTCTTACTTTTGACCCCAAAGATGTACACGTGTCATAAATCAAGCGGTTGATTGTGGAAAGGCAAGGCATCGAGGTTTTGGAACTTTTAGCTTTATTATGAAAAAGGAATAAATTATAAAAGATCAGAATGCCTAACCCATAAATGCCACATGTTTGAGTCAAAGTTTGAAAAGTCAAAAGGCGCAGAGGTGGGTCATTTTTGAGATTCTTGGCTTTGTTTTGAAAAAGAATGAAAGTCATAAAGTAAGCCATAGCCCCATCGATGCCAGAAAGCCACGTGTAAAGCCTATATCAAAAGTGGATGGGTGGGCCAAATTGTCCAAAAATGCACAATTTCTTTAAGTGATACAAAATGTGAAAAGCACCCTAGTCCCGACTTCAACTCAAATATTTTCCATGTGGAGGGCCTGCACCTGTTTGGGGACCTGCCCCTGAATTTTACTTTTGAAAGAGTGCACGAAGAGACACGTGGAGGTTTCCGCTGGATCTTCCCATACTTAGACTTTTCAAGTGTCTGATGCAACTTTCTTGGACCCTAGGACATGTGGAGGGCTTCCGCTTGGTTCTTAAACTTTGGGGATCTTCACCTAAAAATTTTCCGGACCTTTGGAGGGCCAAAGAGACACATGGAGGATTTCCTCTAGGTTTTTCTTTGGATTGCCCATGGAGACATGGAGGTTTTACAAGCATGTCCGATGCAAAACTTTCTCGGACCCTAGCACACGTGGCACCTTCCACTGGTTCTTAAAATTTTTCAACAACTTTTTAGGCCATGAGACACGTGGAGATCCCATGCTTGTTTGGGGTCTCCACTTTTGGGCACCATATCAAAAGTGTGTCAAGAGACACGTGGAGGCTTCCACTTTGCTCCTCTTTATACTTGAGACTTTTTCAATGGCCGAGGAAACTTTCTTGGGCCCAGGGCATGTGGAGAGCCTATGCACTCATTTGAGGTCCCACCTCTAGACTTCATCTTTGAAGTTATGAATAGACACGTGGAAGCTTCCATTGGACCTTCCCATGCTCAAAATTTTCAATGACCGATGCAACTCTCTCGGTTCTGAACACGTGGAGGGCCCGTGCTCATTTGGGAACCTACCTCTAGGACTTCACCTTTGCAGTTGTGCCAAGGAGACACATGGAGGCTTCCATTGGCTCCTCTTTACACTTGGCTGAACTCAGACTCATAGCGCAGATATGTGGTATAATCCATGCGAGGACACTCATTTATGAGAGGCACAAATGCAGGTATCTATTCCTCAAGGTGTATTCTCAAAGGTGAAAAGGATTTCTTGTCAGATCAAGCCATATGGAGCCACCTGAGAATTATTAAAAAGGGATTTCTTGCATGAAAAAATAAAAGAATGATTAAAAATACTATCAAAAGTTATGACATGGCATCCCAATCATAGTTGAGGAATTAAAAAATGTGATCAGTTCATGATTTATCCACCTAGCAAAAAAAAAGTAAGATATTTTCAAGGGAATAAACATGATTAAATGGTATGTTGTAAAGAGGAATATTCTCTTGAATATTTAGACTTTTGGGGGAAAATTTGGGATGAGTGAGCGAGTGAAATTGTATAAATGCAATGAGAATACTCTTGCATAAGGGGGTTAATTTTTATGAGAAAGTTTGAGAAAACCATTTTCCCGAGAGACCATCTAGAAACTTGTTTATTTTCTATGTTTTAGATTTAATCATGTCAAGATGGTTGCAAGTGTACAACCATTGACAAGCTCTAGATTGTTAAAGAAACTCTCCCTATTGATGAATCTAATGAACCTTGAAATGAATTTGTGTTGATCATGAGCATAATTGTGTTTTCTTTTATTTCAAAATGTTTTCAAATAGTTTTTCTTGTTCCTGTTGCAATCTTATGTTAAAATCCTCTAAATCACACAAGATCTTATCCATGTGTTAGTATTGTGGCATTTGCAATTTCATTATGAGAAGAGCTTTCATCTTGTAATGAAATAAACAATTTAAAATCACTTTACTTTCATTATGTTGATAAAGATTGTTTGTAAGTCTATGAGTGTATCTTAGGCATGATGAATCAGGGATTTCAACATTTAATTGAGTCTTTAGCATGAGCCTTTATGTTGAATTCTTGAAGAGTGTATGAAACCATGCATCTCTGGGCCTCCATTGATACACACCTTCTGGTTGAAGGAATATTTTGGCTATTTTGAAGCATTTTGTCTATGAGTTTTCCAATATTTGTAAAGGTTCTCAAAGATTTGGTATAATCAACTTTATCTTGCTTAACTTCCCACCAAAAAAATTTCTCAAATGATAAATCCTACATGAACTACCCCTATTTGTACTATGTATCCACAAAGGTTTAACAAATTTCCACTGCCAAAATATGCAGAGACAATCAGGATTCAATTATTGTCTTTAGTAACCCAAACCTTGTCTAGGAAACATCTCCACTCTCTAGTGTGACAACTCGTGAGAGTTAGATTGTGTTGTATTGATCATATTTTCTCAAGGTTCTCATGAAAATTGTGCAAAGAAGGATCTCTTGATATCCTTCACCAACACGGGTTACAAAATGGGTCCTCTCACCCTGGTTGAAGGCACAACCTAAAGTAGTGAGGGTAGATCAAACCCTCAATAAGGTGCTATCCATTTCTCCAATGCCTGAGTGACAAAGAGTTAGGTTGAATCCCTTCCCTAGCTACAAAAATGACTCATATCATGATTTGTCTGTCTCTAAGCATCCTTCCAATTTTGTGATGTTTCTCATCCCTCATGGGAGAATCAATTTGGATACCAACACTAAAGTGGCATTGTTTTCGGGGATTATTTGAACACCGGGACCTATTTGTGTGGAACAACAACATCAAGTGGCATTATTTGAATTGTAGGGGATTATTTGAACACGGGACCTATTTGTGTGGCAACAACACCAAAGTGGTGCCATTTTTGGGGATTATTTGAATTACAGGGATTATTTGAACACCGGACCTATTTGTGTGGCAACAACAAAAGTGGCACCATTTGAATAGGGACTATTTTTACAAATGTGTACACATACCAACCCTATTTGTAATGTTTTTACACATGAACCTGTTTATGGTTTAAGTACAAAAATAATTGTTTAAACATCATCCTTTGTTGAGATTTGTAAGATTTGTGCAAGATTACAAGTTCATTGTGTAGTATTTCTAGTTTCTAGTGGTTATTGCACTAAATTTGCATCAATAGTGATAAATGTGGGTAAAGGAAGGTCAGATCTATTAAGCTTTGTAGAAATTAAGCATTGATAGACACTTGGCAAGTTACTTATAGTGCATCTACACAACTAAGGTGAAAATCCTTAGTGGTGACTCCATGTTGAATTGAAATTTTGATGATTACCAGTGTCTTAACCTATGTCAAGTGAAATTTGTCATTATATTTGCAAAATGGAGGGAAGAAGGTCTTTCTTCACTAGGGATCCTACTAAAAAGTTATTTCCAGAACTAGGAAAAGAAAATTTAGAAGGAAAACAAGTCTGGAAAGTTGTTGGAAATCAAGAATCAAAAAGGAGATATCAGTTCTAAAGGTGATCAATCTATGGTTGAAGATTACCATATGTCTTCAAGTGATTCTGAACCAAGTAATATTTATATAAATTTGAGTTCTCCAACTAGGAGAGGGGCCATCATTTGTGTCTAAAAAGCATGCCTCTCAGTTTTCCCCTATTTTTCCAAGGTTGATAGGGTTTTCCAAGAAACTGAGTCATTAGAGATATTTACTTTTGAAAGTTATACTCTTGTGCTCCAAAGACCCCTCATTCCCTATCATTTTGTTTCTCTAAAAATCACCACCTCAAGGAAATATGGCCCAACCTCCACCTAGACCTCCTTTTGTTGTCAACACTTTTGGACCTATAGATTTCAGAGGTATGGATGGATATCCTAATATGGTGCCACAAGATGTCAAAAATAGGTTGCCAAAATTTCAAGGAATAATGCCATCACTGGTGACCACCATTTAAGACTCTTTGTCAATATGATGGAAGATTTTGAAATTGAGTTTGAAGACGTGTATATAAAGCTATTTATTCATACTCTTGAGGAGGATGCACATGACTAGTACAAGGATTTACTAGATAATTCAATAGATTCATGGACCGAGATGAAAAATGCCTTTAGATTGCAATATGGGGATAAGACAGATCCCAGTTCCTTTTATCTGAATTTGAAAATATAAAGAAAAATCCAAATGAATTTGTCCATGATTTCAATACTCGGTTCAATAAGACCTTGAATAGGCTACCTATAATCCTAAGGCCAAGTGATGAGTCTGTTTGATAAAATATTCTGATGCTTTTGATAAAAAGGCTGCTTATTACTTGAGAGATAAGAACCCAGGAACATTAAGGTAAGGATTTCACCATGGCCTTACAAATAGAAAATAACATCAAAGTAGTTGGAAAGCCTCCTAAGAGAGAGGTGTTAAGTTGATCAATCTTAAAATCCTCAATCAAACAAAGTTGTGGATCTGGAAGAGGTTGTAAAAACTTTGGTTGGAGTAGTTAAAGAGATATCCTATAAATTGGCCAGAGAAAAAAGGATAGGAGGACAAAGTTCCCAGGGTCAACACAAGCCACACGGTCAGGAGAGATTTGGAAATCATCCCAGAGGTGATCACAGACTAGATGACAGAGGAAAGGGCTCATGGGATCAGAAATAAACAACCTCAACCTAGGGAGAATAGATTGGTTCCTGATCCTTTGACTGTCAGGGTTGCTTACTTGTGGAGGAGGCCAATGTTATCGAGTGGTGTGATAGGTGTTTATTACCACACTCCCCATGTGATGTAGATCAAGAAGTTGAGGAAGTAGATGATGATGAGACATATGATGATGTGTGCATGATGGAATGCCCTGCAAACTCACGCAGGGGCAACCTCAATTGAATTGATAAGTGCCAGAACTGTTGAAAACTTTTGGGATTGTGTTCACTAGGTATTACCTCTTCCTCCTATTAATACTTTTGAAATTGATATGGTGCAAGATTTGATCTTCCTAATCATGATTTTGAATACTTAAGGGCCTTGATGATTAAAAATATGATGGAGGGATCCCTTCCGAAGAGGACAGAAAACTGTTGATGAATGCAGTAGTTACTCAGAGAAAGAATATAACACCAGAAGTAAGGTTGTCAAAGGGGAGGGCCACAAACCAAGCCAAAATTTCCAGTTCTTACCAATATCTCAAGGAAACCCCTAAGAAAGATACATCTGAAAAGGCCTAACTACCCCAAATAAAACATGTGCTCCTGCCCATGCCCAGACTCTGAAAACTCCTATACTATCGAAGAAGTGGTGAATCTCCTCCTAATACTACCCTACCCAAATATGTTCCTTGTGACATAGCCCAAATCTTGAGTCAGATCAAGGTCATTGTTCCCATTGTTGAATTACTCAGATCCTTGAGCATAGGAAAAGGGCATTTGAATATTTGGGATTTAAGGAAGAAAAAATTACTCAGGGAAAAAGTGTTAATAATATAGAGGTTCCTCCTATTATTGTAGAATCAAAATACCACAAGCATTGGAGGAACTAGGTGAATCATATGAGGTGTATTTGGGAACTTCTCTGGTTGAATCTCAGCTTAATGTGGATCCATTTTTTACCACTTTGATTATTAAAGATAGGTTGGTACATAACTACATGTTTGATTCAGGAGCCTCATGTAATGTAATGCCTCTTGAGGTAATGAATGAGTTAAATATCAAGGTAACAACAACTTTTGGGAAATGTACTACTATGGATTCAAGAGAAGTGCTAGTAATTGGATATGTCAAGGGATTAGTAGTGCAATTGGTCAACTTTTCCAGGAAAATGCTTAACCATGAATGTGGTTATTGTGGATTGTCCTACCAAATGGGGGATGTTATTATCTAGAAAATGGGCAGCTAGTGTGGGTGGAAGTGTACAAATGGACATGTCATATGCAACCATACCAATTGAGGGAACCTTGTGAAGTTGTATGGTGAGAAGAAAATGTTACATCTCATTGAGGACCCTAACAATGCTTCTTATGAAGTATTGTATGCACAGATGTCGATGTCGAAAATTTGTGGGTTATGCTTGATTTTAAGGAGCATAAAATTGATGAGTGCAAGTATCCCGAGTAGATTGGTTCTCCTAGACTCTGATGTTTGATGGGGTTTTTCTAGATCTAGTAAAGGCACAAAAGATAAACCTCGAGAAAATATGGCTAGGTAGAAACTTGGATAGAGAAGAAAAACAAGCATATGTCCAGTTGTTAAAAAAGTATCAAGACTTCTTGGCTTGGTCATACTCAGAATGGTAGGCACTTGAAACATTTCCTTGATTGATTTCTCAGAATCAAGGCACACATCATTATATAGTGTATAGTCTTTTGTTTTTTTTTTTTTTCACATTTTTATTTTGGTTTCATCCCGGTCCTTGGTGACTGGTTTTTGTTGGTTTCTCGGTTTGTTCTTGGGAGGTTGGTTATTATTTTTTCTTTTGCAAGATTGTTCTTGACTCCATTTCCCAATGGATTTTTGGCACATGGTCATTATGTTGTTCTTGTGGCACTCGCAGGGAGTGCCCATCCCTGAGTCGAGAGCCGATGTTGGTGCTCAATTTAATCTCTCACCTTGTTTGTTCAAAATTTCTCAGTCCCACATGGTTTGAAGTATTTTATGTCTCCCTGTATGGATGCGTGAAATATTTCTCCTTCATTTGGTTTTCATTGTCAGTCCTTTCCTTGGGTCATGGATCACATTGAGTCTTGGTATTATTTATATTCTTCTCTCCATGGGGAAAAAAATTTTTTTGTTGGGCATCTTCCATGATTGTGTCTCCTCTATAAATCCTATCCCAACATCCGTGGATACATGGTCATCTTTAATTGGATGCGGCATGGTGGGTCTATTTGGTGAACTTGTCACTTTTTCACATTTGTAAAAAATGCCAAATTGGTCCCATGGCTTCAATAATTTCTAATTGGCTATTCAACAATATGAAGTGGCAAAGAAAATTTCTTACTTTGACCCCAAAGATGTACACATGTCATAAATCAGTGGTTGTGGGAAGGTGGATCCCTTTTTGTTTTTGAACTTTTAGCATTATTATGAAAAAGGAATGAAAATATAAAAGGAATGCCTAAGGCCCATAAAAAGGACACATGGTGGTTTGAAAATTCAAAGGTGGAGAAAATCATGGTTCGGGATCATTTTGAAGATTTTGCTTTTTTTGAAAAATGGAGTGAAAGTCATAAAGTAAGTCATTGACCCATGAAAATCCAAAGTGGGGAGGTGGGCATCATACCATGTTGTTTTGAAAAACATTGAAAGCCTATATCAAAGCGGAGGGTAGAGCCAAATTGTTCCAAAAAATGCAAATTTCTTTAAGTGATACAAAATGTGAAAAGAACCCCCAGGCCCATTAAAATCAAAAAGCCCAGTGTGAAGGGTTTTGACAAAGTGGGGATGAGTTGGGACCATACCCCTAAATTTTACTTTTGAAAAAGCACAAAGAGACACGTGGAGACACTGATTCTTTTTTGAAGAAGACCCACTAGATCTTCCCATAATTTCCCATAATTTTTAAAGCATCTTTTGAAACTTTCTTGGACCCTAGGCACGTGGCACCTTCCACTTTGGTTGCTTTTGAGAAACTTTTTCCATTGCTTTCACACTTAACTTTTCTTAGGCTTTGTTAGGCCAGACACATGTGGAGGGCCTACACTGTTTGGGATCCCCTCTAAATTTTACTTTTGAAAGAGTGCTAAGAGACACGTGGAGGTTTCCATTGGATCTTCTCATACTTAGAATTTTCAAGCATTCGATGAAACTTTTCTTGGACCCTAGGCACGTGGCACCTTCCACTGGTTCTTAAAAATTTCAACAACTTTTTCAGGCCTAGACACGTGGAGAGCCCATGCTTGTTTGGGGTCTCCACTTTTGGGCACCATATCAAAAGTGTGCAAGAAGAGACATGTGGAGGCTTCCTAGCTCCTCTTTATACTGAGACTTTTTCAATGGCCGAGGAAACTTTCTTGGGCCCAGGGCATGTGGAGAGTCCTGCTCATTTGAGGTCCCACCTCTAGACTTCATCTTTGAAGTTGTCACCAAAAGACATGTGGAAGCTTCCATTGGACCTTCCCATGCTCGGAATTTTCAGCGACCGTGCAACTCTCTCGGGTTTCTAAACATGTGGAGGGCCTGCGCTCATTTGGGAACCTACCTCTAGACTTCACCTTTGTAGTTGTGCCAAGGAGACACATGGAGGCTTCCACTGGCTCCTCTTTACACTTGGCCGACTCGGACTCATAGCACAGATATATGGTATAATCCATGCGAGGACACTCATTTCTAGAGAGGCATGAATGTAGGTATTCATTCTCAAGGTGTATTCTCAAGGTGAAAAGGATTTCTTGTTAGATCAAGCCATATGGAGCCACCTGAGAATTATTAAAAGGGGATTTCTTGCATGAAAAAATAAAATGATTAAAAATACTATCAAAAGTTATGACATGGCATCCCAATCATAGTTGAGGAATTGAGAAACATGATCAGTTCATGATTTATCCACCTAGCAAATAAAAAGTAAGATATTTTCAAGGGAATAAACATGATTAAATGGTATGTTGTAAAGAGGAATATTCTCTTGAAGATTTAGACTTTTTGGGGAAAATTTGGGATGAGTGAGTGAGTGAAATTGTATAAATGCAATGAGAATACTCTTGCATAAGGGGGTTAATTTTTAAGAAAGTTTGAGAAAAAACCATTTTCCCGAGAGACCATCTGAGAAACCTATTTATTTTCCTGTGTTTTAGATTTAATCACATCAAGATGGTTGCAAGTGTACAACCATTGACAAGCTCTGAGATTGTTAAAGAAACTCTCCCCTGTTGATGAATCTAATGAACCTTGAAATGAATTTGTGTTGATCATGAGCATAATTGTGTTTTCTTTTATTTCAAAATGTTTTCAAATAGTTTTTCTTGTTCCTGTTGCAATCTTATGTTAAAATCCTCTAAATCACACAAGATCTCATCCATGTGTTAGTATTGTGGCATTTGCAATTTCATTATGAGAAGAGCTTTCATCTTGTAATGAAATAAACAATTTAAAATCACTTTACTTTCATTATGTTGATAAAGATTGTTTGTAAGTCTATGAGTGTATCTTAGGCATGATGAATCAGGGATTTCAACATTTAATTGAGTCTTTAGCATGAGCCTTTATGTTGAATTCTTGAAGAGTGTATGAAACCGTGCATCTCTGGGCCTCCATTGATACACACCTTCTAGTTGAAGGAATATTTTGGCTATTTTGAAGCATTTTGTCTATGAGTTTTTCCAATATTTGTAAAGGTTCTCAAAGATTTGGTATAATCAACTTTATCTTGCTTAACTTCCCACCAAAAATTCTCAAATGATAAATCCTACATGAACTACCCTTTTTGTACTACTGTGTATCCACAAATTTAACAAATTTCCACTTGCCAAAATATGCAGAGACAATCAAGATTCAATTATTGTCTTTAGTAACCCAAACCTTGTCCAGGAAACATCTCCACTCTCTAGTGTGACAACTCATGAGAGTTAGATTGTGTTGTATTGATCATATTTTCTCAAGGTTCTCATTAAAATTGTGCAAAGAAGGATCTCTTGATAAAATGGTCACCTATTCCTTCATCTTGTAGTGGTATATGCTTTAGGCTACATCACCACTCCCTCTATTCATCTTGTAGTGATATAAACTTTAGGCTACATCATCACTCCTATGATCATCTTATCGTGATATATGATTCGGCTATAGGGTCACACACACATAATCATTAGGTCACATATCATCACTACATATACATACACATTCATCACCATGAGTTAGACATAACACACTTTGACATGTCCCGATGATGTTGTCTCATTTATAGTTTGTTCTTGATAGTTTAGGGGAAAACCAAATGAACCTCATTGCATATGAATTCATCCACTCACGGGACATGTGGCTCCTATCATCCATCTTACATTCCATTTATAGCATGTTGCATATCTTTGTTGCTTCTACTCTTGCTTACTTTTTCTTGTTTATGGTTTCTTATTACACATGCTATTTAGATATTTGGTATCTCATTTATCTTTACCATACACACATGCGAGTTCACATATTAATCCAGCTTGTGATCTAGATATAGGTCTCTTACATGCAGCCCAAATTTTTACCCATCCTACATTGGTCACTTGGGCATCCACATTCATCTCTTCCAGGTGTTATTGTTTCATTTTGTACTTATAACTCTACATTACTTGCTTATACACACTTTTGACATATGGGTTATCTTTCTAACATGCTAATGGGTACTTAATGTGCAACATTTGTTTGCAGGATTACTTACTAACTTGGTTATTTTTTTACTTGTTTGTTTTTGTATACACGCCTTTCTCTTTGTTTAGTGTGCACACTTGTTTTTTTTATGAGGCCATTACAACCTTAAATGTCTTGTGACATTGTGAGTGATGTCACATTTTGCAACCTTATTTGGTTGTTTATAGTGATTTCTTGTGTGTTTACTTGCATTCTAGCTTAAACATTGTTTATATACCATACACTTCTCTTTTATATGTTTTCTTGTTCATACTAACCCTTGTTTTCTGATATCCTTCTTATTTGTGTGTACCTTGTTTTCTACCAAGCTCATTCCATTCCCCATGTAGGGAATAGTTTATGTGGCTAGTCCTCTTTTGGAGCCACATTATCCTATCAATTATGTCACATGCATCCCCAAAGAGGGGGCATCTTTTGGGGTTTTAAATTCTACACAACACTTGTACACATCTTCGCTAAGTTCAATTTTTCCTTAGCATTATGGGTTATACAATGAGTGGTTTAGACAAGTCTATGAACCCCATACAAAATAGATTTTACAAGACATGATTATCATTAGCATTCTAGGGAATAGTTATTGGTTAGAGGATAAAATGCACTTTCATTCTACATTACTTTAGTCATTGGCGTTAGATCACCCAAAAACTAGGTGGTAAAATATATCTTTACACATATTCAAGGAAGCGCTTACATGTTGTAGGATACAATGGAACTCATCCCTTCACTTCTTTGGCCTATGACGTCCGATCACCCAAAACCCTAGGACAAGATATCCTCTTTCTACATCATTTTCTCTAATCATGGATTAGGTGCACATGTTACTTTAACACTTTTTCATGCTTTCATTTAAGTCTTTTCATTACTATATACATGCGCTTTTACATGTGTTTTTACATATATAAATGTGTAAATGACTTCTTGATTGTCTTCTCCTTGCAAGTCTAACCGTGTGTAAAGAAATTAGTCAAAAAAAAATAACAACAATAATGAAAAAAGAACGACACTTTCTATCCATTTTATCATTCTATATTTTTTTGGTTAGCCTCTTTTGGGGTTAATTATTAAATTATAATAACAAAACCATATAAATTAAAATTTATAAGACAATAATGAGGGAGAAAATACTAGACACTACTATCATCATCTAAGTTCATCAGACTCATTTTCATCCATCTAGATCCATCACAATGGGAAATTCTAGTTCATATTCATCACACATCATAGGAGGGAGTTTTATTCTATTCCATCCACCATTCTATTACATTTTTCTACACATAGTTATAACTTGTTATTTCAAAGTGTGTGACTGGCATAAGAGCACCTATGACATGATTACACACATACTCACATAGAACTACATTGGGTCCGAGATTTAGTACAAAGGTGCTCGGTTAGTTAGTAAATGAACAACAAAGAATCGATTATGTTTTGGTGTTGAGTCAAGTCAACGGAAACTATTTCTTTGATTTTTTCCTCAAAGGATAAATTGTAGTGACTTGTAGAGTCCAACATTATAATGAGTAAATAATAAGAAGACCATGTGTTGAAGGTTAGAGAAATGACAATGTATTTTTTTAGCATCATCAAAAATCTAGAAAATGAAAAGGAAATGTGTGGTTCTCAAGACACGATGATTGCTAGTAGCAAACCTGTAAAGAAGTAAGCTTGCTCATATAACCTATGTAATTTATGTTATTTTTAGACATTAAATCAAAATAAAGTTGATAAGGATAGGAGTTCTTCATAATAAACTATGTCCAAGATATTTCTCTTGAGTTCACGATCTCTACATCGTGATACATAATTTTTGCCCCCAAGATATTTCTCCTCAATTCCTATCTCTTTGAAGATATATGGTGAAAAATTTTGTTGCATGGAAGAAAAAAATGACAACCATTTATCATCTTTGAAGATATATGGGTGATCATAATAGGCGCAATATCTAATGAGGTGTAGCCACACATTCAAAATGAAACAACATCAAATAATTCTTAGGATAATATGTGTATGATCTAAGAAGAAAATAAATTGACACAATATTTGCATCTTCAGTCAAATCTTCATACCATGAGTATGCAAGAAGGTGAGAAAGTAGAAGAATTCTTCCATCTAGTAGCATAACTATGATAAGAGCTTAGTGCACTCATAGAAGTGGTTGAAGATAAGTTTCTTATCCCTCTCACACTGTGAGATATTCCTTCCCAATTTCAAGCATTCATCATCACATTTACCATCACACAAAAAGAGGTGAGCTTTGTCAAACTAGTGAGCGTTCTCCAATAAGAAAGAATCCATTCGCACAATATAAGAAGAGTTTTAGGAAAATCGTTGATCTCAAGGTAGAAGAAGATTTAGAAAGTATTGCAAGGAAAATAAGTGATGCGTAGACACACAAGAAACCACAAAAGATACAACAAAATATGAATTCTCAAAAGGTGAATCGATTGTTTCACATATGAACCATGAATATGCATGATATTGAATTATTGGTACAATAAACATACACAAAGTAAATATGGAGAAGAGAGCACATCGGAAAATGTAATTCAAATAAATGAAAGTGGCATCATCATGGAAAGAATAAGAAAGGACATATCACAGCCCATCCAAATGATGAATCGGATGAGGATGTGCCGTAATCATCGTGTTGTAGTGTGCATGAAAATTATTTATTTCTAGTCTCCAAAACATCTTAGCCATCGGATAATGTTTGGTTGATTGATTCAGGTTCCACAAAACATATGATGTGTGATAGAATTTTTTTTTATTCATTGATCGATTAACCCACTAGATATTACATCCAAATTGTAGAAACAAGTAGTATGTATCGAAGTAATAGACAATGTGACCATTCCTCTTGGGATGAGAAGATGTAATCTCACAAAGGTGATTTATGTCCCTGGCTTTACCACAAATCTCATGTCTTTCTCTCAGTTGTTGAATCACAAGATTAAGGTGGAGTTATTTGTTCAAAATGACATCTAATCATGTATGATATCTAAATAAGGTATGATACTTGCTAGATATTTTTGTAAGGATTGTTTATTCGCATTAGATATAATAAATCCTCTACAGCTTGAGTTATCTTCCTCCAAGGTAGAATCCACTACACTTTGGCATTATCTCGTATAGACATATTTGTTTCGCTCCCTCTATCATCTCAAATTGAAGGATATTATATGAGGAATTTATCCTCTCTTTCAATCATTACCTCTTTGTCTTAGATGTATGGCGGGAAAACAACATCGAAATTATTTTGATTCAAGTCATTCCATGATAAGAACAATCTCAAGGTCATGCATATTGATCTGTGTGGACCCTTTATAGCCTCATTTAATGGATTTTCATACTTCCAGTTATTCACTGATTATTATTCCTACAAGACTTGGGTGTTCTTTCTCCAAAATAATATCTAAGCATTTGAACATTTCCAGACCTTTTATAAGAGTGTTGTTCAGTAGATCGGAAACCCCTTCTTGTCCTCCACTCAAAGCAAGGGGAGGATTTCATGTTGAATAAATTCTTGGCATTCTTGAAGGAGCAAAAATCAAATAACACTTGAATAACCCCTATACTAATCAAGTAATAACAAGTGATCTCGTAATGGTCTAAGAAAAATATATTCATCACACAAGAATACACCACTTTCCAATCAAATAAACTATAGTAGAAAGTTCTAGTCTTCCAACGTAGGTTTGTAATAAGTATTTTAGTGTTATGATAACATAGGCACAATCACGTTTCAATTTTTACAAGCAAGTTGCGGGTCGCAGTCCCATCCCTTCCAGGCATGGGTTTAAAATCAAATCATTGATCACTCTAAACAAGAAAGAACAACATAAAAATGTAGGATATCACGCAAAAGACAAATGTCTTCCACTCAAAAGAGGAGAGAACATTTCATTTCCAAATTCTAAAGAAAAACTCAATACAAAAATAAAATGTAGGTCTTATATGCTTCTACTCCACTTTGATTGAAGATTATAAATTTACACACAAGATAAAGCGGATCACTCGAATACCCCTACTAAAAAAATATTAAGCCTTTATTGATAAATGATACAAAATATACATTCTTAATTTATACACAACAAAGGAGGTATGAAATCCCAACATAGATGGCAGTTGGATGGTCATGAAAGATGGACAATCAAAGTACACCATTATAATGTAATATGCCAACATTCTTTCCTCCAAAATGTGGATCACTATCTCCTTGAATGTCCACTCATTCAATATTTATTCATCTCTCTCATTTTCTTCTTTATTTCATTCCTTAAGGGAGTTAATTATTCAGTGTCACTATTTGGTTCTACATCTACATTTATATATATATCTATTTGAGGTGGGTAACATCTCCCGTGAGCTCAACAACTTGTCTCTCGTAGCTCCTAAATATGCCTATTCATCTCGGCATAACCTCGTTTCCCACATATAGTCATGCCTATATAAAATATAGGTAATAAATGACACACACAAATGTAATTTATATTACCTTCACCTTTCCCACAAGATCCAAGTTGTTCTCCGATCCCATTTGATGTGGATCTAGTTGCACGAGCTCCAAACGGATTGAAATAACACACATAACTTTTACAAAGTTTCATAAGATTCAAAATAGTTATCTTCTCATACTTGAACCCACAATTATCTTTCACAACATTATAATTGATTAACTAAAAATATTGATATATGCACTAGTTAAGATGTTATAAATAAAATGTAAACATGACCCAAGAAAACTAATCAAATGAAAGTAGAAACCATAATATGCAAGAGGAGTGAGGAAGTGACTCATCCGGTAAGAGGAGCTCATTAAAATGTGTCACAAAAGTGACTTGAGGAAGAAGAAGAAGGAAGAACTGTGCATATGTCCCAAAAAGGACTCATCGGGATGATTCTCTGGACGGGAGCACATGGAAAGGGATTAGGGCCTCTCGAGCACTCTATTTTTAAAATGGGTGCCCTAACCTTGTGAAATAGGCCTAGACAAAATTACACAAGAATGGAAGGTATTCTCAATCCCGCAACATTTTTCACATTAACTTCATTATACTTCTTTAGGTGTCACTGGTAATCAAATATGTATAAAGTACTTGTAAAAATCAAAGAGGAGTATCAATACCCTAATAAAAAGAGGAATGCAAATGAATGGATCGGGATCGACCTCAGCCTACCACAAAATCAGGCTTACTAACCGAGTTTCATAGTACATATTAGATCCAAATGTAGTTCTCATGAGTTTGACCATCATGTGACCTAAGTTCTCTTGTGTCACCACACTTTGTGAAGTATCAAGAAATAACAAGATGAAGAAAAATTAATAGAATGTGTGTATGTAATAAAATAGAATCCCTCCCCTATGCTTGTGTAATTCACATGAACCATATTTTTCCCCGTGATGGAGCTAATGGATGAAAATGATGTCCAAATGGATGCAACTCTAGATGGATGATAGTAGTGACTAGTGCTTGGTCCCTTTTTATGGTCTCATAACTTCATATTTATAGGGTTCTCTTGATCTAATTTCATATTTAACCCCGAAATGGCTAACCACCAAAATGATAAAGACCTCAAACGGTTAGAAAAGCCCAAAAATGGCCAACCATTTAAAAGGACCGAGGCACCCCTACTAGGGACTAGGGCACCCACGAGCACCCCAATACCAAACTTGAGAACCCTACTCAAGGATAAAATTATAGAATATGATTGAACCGATGGGGAATGTGTATGGTGTAGGTCGGGAATGATAATGGAAATCAATGAAAATGACCAAGAGACGTGGGTTGATTAGTACTTTCTTTACTAAAAACCCTCTAAATAGTACTATGAGATCTGACTAAATATAACCCAAAGTGCATGATTTTGTGTCTACATTTTCCCCCACTTTATTTTGGTGAGTAGAAATCTTAGTAACAAAAAGTAAATAGAGATGCGTACTTGATAACAATGTAGACCGATGAAGAAAGCATGCCATATGACTAGATAAAGCTTGAAATGACAAAAATATGATTGAGTATTGAGACTAAAGTTAAAAATGCACAAAAATGTGAAGAAAGTGAACCTAAGGTGGAAATGGATGTGTAGTTGCATAATGTGATGTACCCGCATGGTTAGTATGTGAAGTGTCATTTCCATAAAATTTTATTGTTGATGCCATTTTTATTGTTGTTGTTTTTCGCTTATTTGATTGTTTTTTTCTCATACAATTGACGTAGAAGGAGAAAACAATCAATTAGTGAAATATATATGTATGTATGTGTAAAAATGCTATGTAAAAGACACATGTGTATGTATGTAAAAAGCATGTAAATGTAAAATACACAAATGAAAAATGTAAATGGAACATGTGCACCTGATCCATGTCAAGAGAAAGAGAGTGTAGAAGGATATCTTGATCTTGTCACGGTTTTGGTGATGTGACGCCATAGGTTGAATAAGTATAGGAGGAATTGTTTTACATCCTCCAACCTTTAACTACATCCCTAAATATGTGTGAAGAGATCTTTGTCTTGTCTTAGTTTTTAGGTGATCTCGATGCTAGCGGTAGAAGAAGTATTGGGAGGAATTTTGTTATATCCTCCAACCGGTAACTACTTCCCTGAATGCTAAGAACAACCATATCTTGTAAAATCCACTATGTATGGAGTTCGTAGACTAATCTAAACTCATTCATCAGATGTAACCCATAATTTCAAATGTAGAAAATATACTAAAATAAACCGGTGTAAATGTTCTAAGTAGACCAAAAACCCTAAATGATGCCTCACCTCTTTGGGGCACATGCCACGTCGTTTATAAAATAATGCGACCCCAAAAGAGGACCAACCACATGAAATTTGTGCCTTGCGTAGGGGAATCAAAATGTGCTAGGTAGAAACCATGGCACACAAAAATGAGATGGCTAGCTAAAGACAAAGGTTAGTATGAAAAAACATGTATGTGTAAGACAATGTGTATTCTACGCAAACAATGTGTAAGATACCAAACAAAGTAATGAAAACACGTAAAAATAAAATTAAGCTACACAAACTAGGTCACAAACATGGGACATCACTCACGATGTCACAAGAAATGTAAGGCCATCATGGTTGCATATAAATAAAAAAGTGTGCACACTAAACATAGGGAAAAGCTCATAGATAAGAGCAAGCAATAGTAGATAATGTCAAAAATAAGTATGGAAGAAAATATCCTGCAAAACAAATTCTATACGTGAAGCATGTATTAACATGTTAGAAACATAACTAGTATGTCAAAATTATGTATAAGCAAGTAATGTAAAGTGCTAAGTACAAAATGAAACAATAGTGTCATGTGAGAGAGAAAATGTGAATGCCCTAGCGATCAGTGTAGGAAGGCTAGAAGGTGAGAATCATGATACGTGTAAGAGACCTATATCTGTGATCAAAAATAAAAAAGGTGTGAATGTGTTTGTTGTATAATTTAATCTTTTGAAAACAAACAACAGTCAGGGGACAACAATCCCTCCTCTTTGTGGGAGAGGTTCCCTTATTGAAATCCAAAAACCATATTTACAATATAAACATTTGTTCAATATTTTGGTGTGGATTTTGATATCTTTAGATGCATTTATTAAAAGGTTTTCAATATAGAAGAAAATAGGAAAAGTCAGGACTGATATTCAGAAACAAAAGATAGGAGAGCATTTTCAGACATATAGATAGCAGAGAGATATCTTACTTATGCTTGATAAAATAACAGTATTTAGACTATGCATATGAAAGAAAGGACATGCATCTATTAGACACAAAGTTCCAAATACAATTATCAACTGAAAGAAACCAAGTTCTTACTTCAAATACATATAGCCTTGTATGAATTAGACAAAGAATAGAAAGAGAAGAAGTATGAGAGAGGGTAAAATTTCTTCTGTATTGAGTATTTCAATGTTATCTTTTACATCTAGATATCAAAAATGTCGATCCTTTACAATGATAAGAAAAGTTCTTGAAAAAAGAAAAAAAGGGTTACAAAAGATACTTTTCAATTTCCTTTCTATTAATGTCCAAAGCTAATATCTAATTAAATATTAAAAACTTGGGTTATCCCTTACCTTTATAACACATGATTTCAAAGGGATAAAGACACTTAAGTAGATATTTCAAAAGAACAAAGGAAAATAAGAATTACTAAGTCGAGACTCTAGTGAAAGTCCTTGTAGTCCCCTTTGACTTTAGCACTTGATTTATGAAATGCTTTAATGTCATAGCTATGTCCATTCCTTAGGAATTGTTGTATTGGTAGTGGCATGATGAAAAATACCCAAAACTTCTCTATGTATTTCTCTAACTCTACATTTTCCAAGAACTCTTTTTTGGCATCTATGATGACAACCTACAGTGTTCAAATTTATTTCATTTTCTCCTTAGAGATGGTATCCTGCTTGAATAGATTTTCTTTAAAAACCCTTGAGCTAGGATTTGATCTCCTGAATAGTGAATTTATCACTTGAATTCTCTTTGAAGATTTGGAAATGTATATCCAAGAAGGTAGATATGACACAAGCTTTAAAATCTTCTCCTTTCTACAACATATTCCTGAGTTCTCCAATGGATTCTTCTAGAACTTTGATTTTCCAGTCAATGCTAAAGACCCGTAGTTTGACATGATTCTCGCTTAACATAATCAAAAACCTTATTAGTCAAGAGGATTTTGACATCTATCTCACTCATCAATTTTAGGTCTTTAATGCACTCACTCCATAATTTAAATTTTCTATCCAACCCGTTGAGTGTTGTGGAAAACTTCAGTTAAATCTTGAAAATTTTCTCATATGCCTTGAATGCTTCTTCAATAAAATTCAAGCCTATGATTATTAAATCATCAACCATAGCTTCCATTGCTTTACCATAAGTAGCATTCTTATGTATGTCTTAAATTTCTTGAACTTCATTAGTGGGCAAGATAAAAGGAGGTGGGATGGAGGCTAAGGCACTGCGATCAAGAACCTTATCTTCTGCCAATAAGGATTTGATGAAACTAGATAGAATTTGGTTCTACTCCTCCAACTGCTCTTGTGTTTTCTTCCCCTTCTCAACTATTTCAATCACCCTAGACATAGTCTCCCTCAGATTATGTACTTCACTTTCTGGGGTTGATTCTCCAAGGGGAATTCTAGTCAACTCCAGATCACCCATTGATAGGTCCTTTTCATCTTTATCGACTTGGGTTTTGCAATTTCCATGAACTATTGACCTTGAGAGTTTGAGACCAACCTTGATGTGATTTTGGCCCTTTTTCTAGAGGGGGAGGAGTAGTACCTAGAAGAGTTTCCACTGCATCAAACTTGGGAACAACAACACTTGAAGTAGCCTTTCTCTTCTTGCTTTCTAGTAATGGTTGTACTCAGTGAATGAGGAATTAGAAGTGGAAGGGGAAATATTTCTAAGTGTAGAAGCACTCATAGCACTCATATTCTACACAACATTCACCTCTATCATAGAGGTATTAGTTTGAGTAGAGTCAGGAGCTTCCTTGGTAGATATTTCTACAGACTCTGAAACCATTTCCTTTGATTGATCTTCCATCATACTACTTTCTTCAGGTGTATTCTCTTCAAGATTTTATTGTTATTTTCCCTGACTATCATCATCATCAACTAGGTCCAAAATTGTTTCCTTTGCTTCATCTTGTTTAGGAAAGGGTTCACTTTCTTGAATAACATCAGCTACCTTATCTTCTTTCTTGATTTTCCCTTTTTTAGTATACACTAGAGTTGAGGATTCTAGAGGAGAAGAGACAGATTGATCAACTATCTTAGGAGATAACACAAGTATTTCCTTCTAAGGAGTAGGGGTATCTTGGGAAGTAGACCTATATTTCCTTTCCATGAATCCCTTCATTTTCCTGTCAAACCAAAGTCTAGTTCTTACTAGGACAAGATTATTTAGCTCCTTCAAATCATCTCTCTCCTTGAAAAACCAATCAATGGTTTCAATAGGAGTATGTTTGATTGATATTTCATACTCAAGAGACTAGTAGCTCTTCATCATCATCTTCCAATCCTTCAGGGACATCAAAATACCAAAATCAATGACCTGTTATAGAGATAACCTCCCATAATATCTCCTCCTAGCTTCATAATCATCTGAACAATCTTCCCAGTAGTCTTCAATATCAGGAAGATGTTGATAACCCATTTTGAAATTGGAGGAAATGAAATCCTTAATGTTAAAGAAATTTCGGGCTTATAGTAATGAAGGGTGAGAGGGGAAATTGTTCTATCAACATTTTGAGCATCTAGGGCAGTCCTGTAAGTGTAATTACCTAGTGTGATTAGGAATTGAATACCTGCAATCTTCTTGTCCCTACAAGTTCTATGCAACTTATCTAATTGTCTGTAAACTTATACCAAGGCCATCTTATCACTGCAATACATGGGAAGTTTTAGGGGTTGTCCCTCAAATCCAACCAATATTATATATGAAAACTTCCTGAATTGGGTGAAGAAGCTGCCATAGAAACTGATCAATTATTTTGCCTCATCTAAAAATATTTTATCCGTATTCTTTCTAAAGAGCCTTAAAATATACACAACGAATGCATCATTCACCCTCCTAAAGTGATGATTACTGATCTTTAGGGTCAACTATGGGTGATACATATAAATGGGGGATCCTTCTTGTCATCCACAGGGGAGAAACCCAACCACTCTCTATAAGCTGCAATAGAGTACATTAGATAGGAGGTCATGTAGAAGGTTTGGGTTCTCTAAACATTTGATAATTGCTCAGTCAAGCTATCACAAATGATTCCTACCCAGTTTAAATTATGCTTACCCTCACATATGATATTGATGTAGGGGCACATCCAAAAGTGAAACTCATTAGTGGTGGGAATTCCTGCTATCCTAGCCAATAGAGTGATGACATCTAAAATTCTTCATGGAAATCAACTCTGAACATTGTCTTAGGTAGCCTTGAGGCTCCTTTCTTAGGGTTCTTGAACCAAGACTTGGCAATTTTGCTCTTGTATTTTTCACTGTCTTGATCAAAAAGAGTTTGGGCCTAATCCTTGGTGAGATTATTTGAATTTTTTACCACAAGAATTCTGAGGGTAGTAAGAATGCAATATTCATCAAGTCGTGCCACCACCTGACCTTGAGGATCAATGATTTCTTTTGTATCAGGATAAAAAAGAGCTACAAGCAAGAATTATATCGACACACTGGACTGAAATGGGAAAACCCCTTGCCTATGTGATCCCATTGTCTTTAATGAATTAATCCATAGGAGTAGGGTTTTGACAATTGATTTGCACCCAAAATTCTTCCAAATCTAGGTGTTGTGCTTCACTATCACCAATGTTTGGTACAACCATCTCTAAGGAAGACAGGTGTTCATGACCTTTAAAAATAATCTTCATCTTGTGGAAAAAGTAAAAGATTACTTATTAAAAGGATTCCTTAGTTCCTTGATCAACACCTTGATGTTTCACAACTTACTCTTCCACCTGAAGATTTGAAATACAAAGGAATGGGACTCGAACACGGCTTGAAATGGCGGAGAAGAGAGGACACAAATAATCAATAGTAATTCACAAGTGAGGTGATACAAAATGACCAATTACCAAAATGTTTATAAGCATTTTAAAGATAAGTAGGTCGGAGGTGTAGTAAATGGGGTAATTAATGCTTTTCTTAACCTTGAAATAATGCAAATTAGATAAGGTGGATCAAAATTACACAACTGTCTCATGAGACATCGGGATGCCTAGGGACGCGTAACTCCAAAATAGTCGATTTGCTGCAAAAGAGGAAAAAAATTACACAACTCTCCCAAGGGACATTGGGATAGATGGGACACATAAATCTGAAATATCTACATGAATGGAAATTGGCCAATGTAGGTTTATGGGGAAATGGTTTTCAAGAGGCACCTAGGACGAGGGGGACAAAAAAATCTAAACAACCACAATAGAATGAAATCATATAAGTTGGAAAAAATTGACACAAACCGCACTTGGGACGTCGAGATAGCCGAGACATGTAAATATGAAATAGTTGACAACAAAGGAAAATCAAGACCAATTAACAAAAGTAGAAAATCGGGAACAAACACCCAAGATGAACTTGGGACATGAGGGACAAAAGAAGCCGAAATACCTAAAAAGACTCAAAAACATCAAAACTCAAAAAATTTAAAAAAGAATAATTGTTTAGAACTAGGATTTTTCTTAGGAGACTTCTACAAGGATATTTAGTAGTCACCAAACCCAAAAAACTCCAAGAATAGAGAATAAAATTTACAACTCATGAAGAGGTGACAACAACTGGCTCTTTCAGGGATACTATGAACTTAAGAATCTCAAGGTTTCCAAACCAGACTAGTACTTTATCCATTCCAAAAAAATAGAGTCACAGAATGGAACAATACAGAAGAGACACCCCACAACACCACACACAAAGACCAAAAACAAGAACTATACAAGACTGTACAAAGGACCACCTAACAACCTAGGACTGAAACAAATTCAAGTACTACCCACTATATGGAAATGGAAGAGAGGTTCCATCCATATAGTCCAAATAGAAATAATTTTCTCCAGCAAAGTGCTTGATTTTGAAAGGGCCCAACCATAGAGAATCAAATTTTCCATGACTTCCCCGAGGCTCTCACCTCTTGTCCTAGAGTAAAACAATGTCTCCAACCTGGAAGTCTCTTGGTCTAGCCTTTTTATCAAACAATTAATTTACTTTCTGGTGATGTGAGGCAATCCTATCTACCACTTGGAACTATCTCGCATCCATCTTCTAGGTAGGTACATGATTATCTTCTCTAGAGCACTAGTGAAGTTTGAATCCTCAATGGCCTTCATCAGTTGCGAAGATGGAATTTTCACACCAATAAGAATCCGAGCTTCAATTCCATACACCACATGAAAAGGAGACATACCAATTTCCCTTTTAGGAGTAGTTCCATCTTCCCCAAAGAACATCATATATATTTTTACACCAGTCTCTCTGTGACTCATTGACAAGCTTTCCAATGATAGTCACTAAATTCTTGTTTGTTGATTCTTCTTGTCCATTTCATTGGGGGTAGTAGTTAGAGAAATGTGCAAAAAAATTATACCCATAACAAAAATCCATCATTTCATAAGAAGAGAAGTTGGAGGCATTATCAATAACAATTTTACTTGGTACTCCAAATCTAATGAGAATGTTTTCCTTGATGAAATTACATACTACCTCAGAAGTTGTACTTTTTACTGGAATGGCCTCCACCCATTTGGTGAAATAATCAGTGGCAGTTAATACATGAGTATGCCCAGCACTAGAATGAGGATTAAGATTACCCATGAAGTCTAACCCCCATTGTTGAAAAGGTTCTTCTATCACCACTAGTTTGAGTGGCAGAGTGGCTAGCTTAGGTCTTCCCACAAAAGTTTGGAAAGCTTCACACTTACTAACCCATTTAGTTGCATCTTGAAACAAGGTTGGCCAATAGTATCCTACACAAAGAATTTTATGAGTAGTCACAATGGATGAGAAGTGTCCTCCACAAGCTTGATCATGAAATTCTCTAAGTAACCTCTTTTTCTACTCTCTATCCACACATATGAGAAACCTTCCATCAATCCCTCTTTTGAACAAAGAATTGTTAAAAACACACACTATGCAGCTCTCAGTTTAATATCTCTCTTTTCTTTAACATTTAGGTGAGACAGGCATTCTCCATAAGTAAGAAAATGGGCAATGTCAGCATACCATTCATTTGTTGAACTAATGAAGAGAACAATTGGCATATGTGCATTTTCTTGAGAAGGGTTATCTTTAACACCTACAACAATCAATTCACAGAGACCCTTTCCCCAGACTATCTTAGTTAGTCTGATGTCCAAATCATACTATTATCCAAAATTCACCCCTCAAGGTAATCTTGGATAACCTACATCATTTCTTGTAGCTTGAGCAAGTACAATTGGTCTAAAGACATAAAACTCATATTGTAGGGTCCCTTTGGTTTCTCTCTAACTTCCCCATCTAGAAAAAATCCAAGAAGTTGAAAAATGCAAAAAAATTCAGCCTATGCTAGTGTATTACAGAAAAATCAAGATTTTAGAGCCTAGGCCGCACAAACATGTAGGATAGTTGGGACCCACATGGTTAAAATGTTCAATTTGGAAAGAAATCAGCAAAGTCAGGTATATTTGGTCTGTGCGGTCCATGGGACATCGGGACGGTCGGGATGTGCATCGCCAAAAATCTTCACAGTAAAGGAAATCAAAAAAATTGGAATTTTTTCATCCACCACGGTCTACAAGACATCTAGCACATAGTATGCACAGGATGCGAAAAGATGATTTTTCATAATTTAGTGCATCATGGATGGCACGAGAAATGTGTCCTGCATTTGGGACATCGGTATGCGTGGGATGTGAAAAGATGAAAATGCCACATGAGGGGATAGGTGGGTTGAGAGTGGTGTAGATGAAGCAAAGATTTCTAGCCCAATTCACACAAGGGACATCCAAGACACCAGAGCCCAATTTTGCCGAAATACCCGCAATACAAAGAAAAAGTCAACGTTTGACTCCCAAACTTCAAATGGCCATAACTTTTGATCTCGAGCTCCTATTTTCACAAAATTTGACTTTTCAGAATGGGACTTATTAATTTTGATGAGGGTAGATATATAAAAAAAAAAGAAACATCTTCATCTCCAGTCAATTAAAAACGCAAATCCCATTAAATGATAAATGCCCGCCGACCCAAAATAACTACCCGCACTCATAAGGTCAGAACTTTTGCATTTATCAACAAAAATTCATAAAATTTGTACCTTTGGAATTTTGTTTCTTATCTTGATGCACAAAGTAACCAAGAAATCTAGAATTTGGTGATGCATTGATGGTGATTTTGCATAAAACATGCGCAGTTTCGAACAATGTTTTATTTACTAGTTGGGATGCATTCAATGAAGCATGGGCTGACATTCCTCCCCTCTGTAAGTCATGGGACAATATGTGGAGCCTTTTACAGCAACATAACATCATTTCACTCCATTTATGACACCTTACAAGTGGTTGATGGATATATTTCTGGATTTTCATTTTCCCTCTCTCTCTCTCTATCAAATTTCTATAAACTAGAGTGTTGGGCTCATTGTAAAGGAGATAATTTTAAGTAGAAAAACTCTATCAAAATTGTTTTTTGAATCCAATGTGTTGTAGACCCTTGTAGTGGACTCCTTGCATGGTGATCCAGGCCCTTATCTTGTAATAGATTGAACTATGCATACTTATGAAGCAATAGATGCAAGTTTGTGGATGTATCTTCCCCTACTATTTTTGTTTGCATTCCTCTTTCCATTTCAATATTGTTTCATATATATTGTGTCTATCTTATGCTATTACAGAATCTATTATCATTTTATGTGTATGAAATGTTGTTGTGAATGCAATTGTTAGATTGTCAAGAATCAAGTTATCACCCCTTCTAGTTTGCATTTTGCTTCTACTTTTCACACATTGGAAGACTACTCTCACGCTCTCCTTTTCTTGTGTAGTACCACTTTAGTGTAGGATTTGTTTTCATGCACTATCTCTCCCTGGTGCCTTGGAAATTTAGATTAGGACTAGATTTTTTTACCTACATTAGTGTAGATTGTGGAAGGTAGTTCGGGAGCAAGAACCAACTTTCTATGGAGGTCTATCTCAAGTAGCAAGTCCCAAAACTTGGAGATAGTACCCATGTTATCCAATCACACTGTGATCTCAAGAACACACACTTGTATAAACTATATCATGTTGTGATTTGGTGATAACATGCACTCTTCCAACTTTTCCACCCAATTTCCTCTTTTGGTTCAAAACTCTCATTTGAGTGAGGATAGACTTAACCATTGTATCTGAGACAAAGAAAATAGAGTGAGAGATGAGGATATAGAAATGAAATTGTTTAACTTCCTTAACCACAACAAAGGCATGTTTCTCAATCTGAGTGTATTTTAGTTCATGATATTTAAGGACATAGCTCATGAAGGCAATGGGTAGCTCACACCCCTCAAGATTCTTCTGTGTTAGAATAACAACCAAATTATTCTCAGTAGCATAGCAATAGATCAAGAAATCCTTTTCAAAGTCAGGCGAACAAGAATGGGAGTCTGGGTGATTTCCTTTTTGATATTTTCAAAATCATCCTTCCCCTCTAGAGTCCAACCAAAGGACTGCTTTCCTTTCATCATATGAGTTATGCTTATAGTCAACTCTACAAAATTAGGAATAAATCTCCTTAGAAAATTTATCTTCCCAAAGAATGAATGCACACCTTTTTTACTTGTGGGAGAGGAATTTGCTGAATATCTTGCACTCTCTCTGATCTATCTTGGTTCCCTCTTTAGAAACAATGTGCCCAAGCAGCTTTCCTTTAGTGACCCCAAAAATAGACTTCTTTGGATTGAGGGACACTCCATGTTCTTTGCACTTCTGAAGGACAATTTCAAGGTGTTGGAAATGATCTTCCCTTCTTTTTGAAAAGACAGTTAAATCATCCAAATACACAACAATATATTTTCCTTTCAAGGACCCAAAATCTAAATCCATTTCCCACTGAAAAGTGGCACCAACATTAATCGACTCAAATGACATCCTTTTATAAGAAAAATTTCCCCATGGGTTGTGAAGGTTGTCTTGTGTTGATCAGGAACATCAACCTCAATCTGATTATACCCCGAAAATCCATCTAACATAGATAACATTTTAGAGCTAGTAACAACTTGCAATATTTGATCCATCATGGGAAGTGGATAGTTATCTTTGAGGGAATCTTGGTTCAGATTTTGAAAATCCACAAAATCTAAATCTCACCATTCTTTTTCTTACTAGTATAATATTGGATACCCAAGCTGAGTGATGAATTGGAAAAATTATATTTTCCTTCAAGATATTTTGAATCTCTTGGTAAATGGTGTCTAAAATTTTGGGGTTGTATTGCCTTTTGTTTTTCCAAAAAGGCTTGATTCTTTATTTGAGAGGAATTTAATGTTGCATCTCCCTTGGCTTGAATGATTTCAAATATTCATATGAATAGGAGACACATCAACATAAATTTTTAATAAGTTCATCATTTTAATTCTTTCTTCTTTTGTGCAACATTTTCCAATGTTGACAAGCTTGGGTTCCTCTTTCGCTTCCAATATTAACATTTTCATATTCTGTAGACTAATGAACCTCATGTGATATCTTTGACTTGATATACCTATCATGCTTGTCAAATAAATCTTCCAGACTTACTAATCCTCTGGGTATCTTATTACCTTTCAAATTAATACAACCATCCTTATCGATTCTTCCTCTATTCCTTCTTCAACTATAGTAGATGGTATTGTCTCACAAGGAGTAGCTTCACTTCCTTTAATACATACAATTGACTGAAATTATCCTAGAGTTCGAGAAAGGAAAGAAAATGTTGATCATTGTTGAATACTTGCCAATTGTTGGCATTATCTGGTACACTTGGTCTATGTATCATTTCAATTGTAAAATTTTCCTAGGAAAAATCAGGATGAGGGATTAATAGGGATCTTGAGATAGCTAAAGCATCTTAACTCTAGTATTTCTTTCCTTGCTTCATAGAACAACTTCTATAGAAAAGGCATCTAGAAATTCAATAGAATCCCATACCAGATTTCTATAGTGTTTTAGTCTTTTGTTCTTAACTTGGAAAATATCTCTAACTTGCTTAATGATGAGTTCAACATCCCCTCATGCACAAATATTATTAACCCCCATCTCCTTGCCATTGACATCCCCAAAACAAGATCCTCATATTCTAAGTATTAACCTAAAACCATCCTTACGATGTTTCCTATTGTTGGTGGTTTCAAATCGAAGCTTGTAGGAGAAGGGAAATGACTTCTTCTCAGGAGAAAATAGAACCACTCCTGCTCCAGAACCAGCTGAAGAAAACTACCATCAAATTCAAGGGTCTAAATACCATTAGGGTATTTTACCACACCTTTGGAAATTCTCATCTCCTTATCTGACATGATCATGTAGTTCCCATGAACAATTTCCTCATAGAGAATTTTTGCTTTAGGATCATCGGTCTTCTGCACAATATACTTTTTGTCTCTCTAAGGTAATAATTTATTCATCTTCCCATTGACTAGAATAAGAGTGTGTGACCAATCCATTTGAATTTCACCACCCAATTCTTTACAGAAGTTCATACTTAGCAACATGTCATAGGATGGGGAATATCTACTACTAAAATAGTAGCCTTGACTCTCTTTTCTGGAAAAGTAACAAAATCCACTTGTGCATCTTTGATTCTTCCTACCAATGGAACCTCTTTACTTTCCATGGAATAACAAGAGCCAAATGTGCGTGTCAAAGTTAGACCTAAATCATGAGAAACTTTAGCAGGCATAACATTATCTGATGCTCCAAATCAATGACACAATTACTGAGCCTATGACCTGCTATAAGTAGAGTGATATAGAAAGGATCAATTTTCTCAGTTATAGAAGGGATTATGGCCATTAGGTTCTGTTGAGGTGTAGAGGTGGGAGTAGGTAAAAGGCCTTTTGAAGTGATAGGTGTAGGAATGGATTTGGATTTGACAAATTTAACAACCTAAGAAAAGGCATCAGGATGGGTCTGATAAAATTCAGCCTCTTGAAATTTAATTTTAGTTTTCTTAAGGTGGTCAATTATGTCAAAGGATCTTGAGATAGATGGGGTGTCTGCATTGGAAGGGGAAGAACACTTAGGCCTATCAGCTTTGACATTTGAGGTTGTCTTATTAACAGATGAAGATGAAGAAGTAGAGGGAGTATTAACATTACTTACCTTTTGAGTAGAAGTGGTAGGAATAGGAGCTCCTCTTTTTGCAACAACTAGGATGGTAACTGGAACCTCCTTGGATTTTCTTGTGGGCTGACCACTTCCTTTTTCTTACTCATTTATTCTCGGTCATGAAAATATATGACTCATTGTTCATATCGGCTACTACTTCATCATAATCATTTGTGTCATCATCAACCCCCTCAATGTTAAGGAATTTAACCTGAGAATCACTTGGCTTCCTCAAGTGTTTCATCTATCTCTTCCTCAAGTTATTCATAACCTTCAACATCCTCTTCATCTTTTGGTTCCTAAACTTCACATGTTACATTGATAGGAACTTTGAGAGGTGGCCCTTCAATTGTTAGTTTTGGTTGGGGAGGGGGTAACTAATTTTGAGGCTGAAAATTCCTCCTTGGAATATCCTTGTAAGGAGTATTCTGGGCCAATTGTTTTTTGATAGCTATGAGATCATTTGCCAATTTTTGTACTAATTGATCTAAGTTATTTCTTGAAGAAGAGGCCTTAGATTTAACAGGTTCCTTTTTAATTTTCCAGACATTATTAAATCATCTTCAACACTTATGGCTAAGTATTGATCAACATCCAGAGTCGTCAAGTTAGCCCTTCTCAATGCATAGCTTACTTTGGGAAATTGTGCATTTAAGAAAAAGCATTTTTGAATTTGATCCACAGTGCCAAGTGGCCACTAGAATCTTATTGACCAACTTGTTAAATTTGGAAACAAACTCTCTCATAGGCTCATATGGTTCCTTCTTAATCTGAGAAATCTGGGAAAGGAGGGCATGTACATCCTCAAGTAGGTTTGAACCTATCTTCAAACTGTGTTCTCATACTTGGTCAGTCAGTGATAGCTCTAACAGGGAGATGATAAAACTAATCAAGCAACATTATCTTGTAATGTTTCCACAAAGATCCTAATAGAAACATCTTCATGCTCCACTCCAAGTATACCACATGCCACAATGAATGCAACAATGTGCTCATCTAGGTGTACCTTTCCATCTCCTCTGAATTTAGGAAATATTTTCCTATTCCCTTTTGGGAGATCATGTAATGGTTGAGCAAGGGCCAAAGGTCCAACCCATTGTCCCCAAGGTAGAGGTGCTTCCATTCTTGAAAAATAGTTTGTAAAGGAACTATAACTCCAGCCAACACCAATGCTTGAATACTAGGGCTTAGTTGGGTTTGTGAGTCTATGTTTCTTACAGTTCTATTTTTGATAGGGGGAGTACTTGTGGATCTCGTTCTATTTCTCTCTAGGGTTAAAGAGAAGTCGTGTTGTTTCAAAAATAGAAAATCTGGATCCACAACACCAAGTGCTCTTTGACCTCGTGTATATCTTTTGTATATGATGGTGTTAGTGTTTTGTTTGATTGAAGTTTTTTTGGTGGGATTAACAATATGTGCCCCACTTTGGGCTCCAAAAATGTTGGTTGTAGAATTTAATATTTTAAAAACAAGCAACAATCATGGGACAATAATCCATCCTCTTTGTGGAGAGGTTCCCTTATTGAAATCCAAAAAACCATATTTACAATATAAACATTTGTTCAATATTTTGGTGTGGATTTTGATATCTTTAGATGCATTTATTAAAAGATTTTCAATACAAAAGAAAATAGGAAAATTCAGACTAATATTCAAAAATAGAAGATAGGAGAGCATTTTCAGACATATAGATAGCAAAGAGATATCTTACTTATGCTTGATAAAATAACAACATTTAGACTATGCATATGAAACACAGGACATGCATGTATTAGACACAAAGTTCCAAATACACTTATCAACTGAAAGACACAAAGTTCTTGCTTCAAATACATATAGCCTTGAATGAATCAAAAAAAGAATAGAAAGAGAAGAAGCATGAGAGAGGGTGAAATTTCTTTTGTATTGAGTATTTCAATGTTCTCTTTTACATCTAGATATCAAAAATGTCGATCCTTTACAATGATAAGAAAAGTTTTTTTAAATAACCCACAAAACGGTTACAAAAGAGACTTTTCAGTTTCCTTTATTTTAATCTCCAAAGCTAATATCTAATTAAATATTACAAACTTGATTTATCCCTTGCTTTTATAACACATGATTTCAAAGGGATAAAAACACCTTAACTAGATATTTCTACAAGAAGAAAGGAAAATAAGAATTAGGAAGTCGAGACACTAGTGGAAGCACTTGTAGTCCCCTTTGACTTTAGTATTTGATTTTGAAATGCTTCAATGTTGCAGCTATGTCCATTCCTTGAGGAATTGTTGTATTGGTAGTGGCATGAGTCCAACTACCCAAACACTTCTCCATGTCTTTCTCAAACTCTGCATTTTCCAAGAACTCTTTGTTGGCATCTGTGATGGCATCCTGTAGTGTGCAAATTTATTTCATTTTCTCCTTAGAGATGGTGTCCTGCTTGAATAGATTTTCTTTAACAAAAGCCTTGAATTAGGATTTGATCTCCTGAATAGTGAATTTATCACTTGAATTCTCTTTGAAGATTTGGCAATGTATATCCAAGAAGGTAGATATGACACAAGATTTAAAAGCTTCTCCTTTCTGTAACATATTCCTCGAGTTCCAATGGCTTCTTCCAGAACTTTGATTTTCTAGTCAATGTTGAAGACCCACTATTTGGACAGATTCTGCTTAACATCATCAAAAACCTTATTAGCCAAGAGGATCTGCACATCTGTCTCGCTCATCAATTTGAGGTCTTGAATGCACTCACTCCACAATTTCAATTCTCTATCCAACCCACTAAGTGTTGTGGAAAAATTCAGTTAAATCTTGACAATTTTCTCATATGCCTTGAATGCTTCTTCAATAAAATTTAGGCATGTGATTATTAAATCATCAACCATAGCTTCCATTGCTTTACCATAAGTAACATGCTTATGGATGTATTTAATGGCTTGAACTTCATCAATGGACAAGATAACAGGAGGTGGGATGGAAGCTAGGGGAGTGGGATCAAGAACCTTATCTTCTACTAATAAGGATTTGATGAAACTAGATAGAATTTGGTTTATGCTCCTCCAACTACTCTTGTGTTTGCTTCCCCTTCTCAACTCTTTCAATCACCCTAGACACAGTCTCCCTCAGATTATGTACTTCACTTTCTAGGGTTGATTCTCCAAGGGGAATTATAGTCAACTCTAGATCACCCATTGATAGGTCCTTTTCATCTTTATCAAACTTGGGTTTTGTAATTTCCATGAACTATTGACCTTGAGAGTCTGAGACCAACCTTGATGTGATTTTGGCCTTTTTATCCGGAGGGGGAGGAGTAGTACCTAGAAGATCCATTGCATCAAACTTGGGAAAAACACACTTGAAGTAGCCTTTCTCTTCTTGCTTTCCAGTAATGGTTGTACCTAGGTGAATGAGGAACTAGAAGTGGAAGGGGAAATGGGTCCAAGTGTAGAAGCACTCATAGCACTCAGTCTGACACAAAAACCACCTCTAACATAGAGGTATCAGTTTGAGTAGAGTCAGGAGCTTCCTTGGAAGATATTTCTATAGACTCTGAAACCATTTCCTTTGATTGATCTTCCATCATATTGCCTGCTTTAGGTGTATTCTCTTCAGGATTTTCTTGTTCTTTTCCCTGACTATCATCATCATCAACTAGGTCCACAATTGTTTCCTTTGCTTCAGCCTTTTTTAGGAAAGGGTTCACTTTCTTGAATAACATCAGTTGCCTTATCTTCTTTCTTGATTTTCCCTTTTTTGTATACACTAGAGTTGAGGATTCTGGAGGAGAAGAGACAGATTGATCAACTATCTCAAGAGCTAACACATGTATTTCCTTATGAGGAGTAGGGGTATCTTGGGAAGTAGACCTAGATTTCTTTCCATGAATCCCTTCATTTTCCTATCAAACCAAATTATAGTTCTTACTAGGGACATTATTATTTAGCTCCTTCAAATCATCTCTCTCCTTGAACAAACCAATCAATGGTTTTAATAGGAGTATGTTTGATTGATCTTTCATACTCAAGAGATGTATCTCTTCATCATCATCTTCAATCCTTTAGGGACATCAAATATACCAAAATCAATGATCTGTTGTAGAGATAACCTCCCGTAATATCTCCTCCTGGCTTCATAATCATATGAAAAATCTTCCTAATAGTCTTCAATATCAGGAAGATGTTGATAACCCATTCTAAAATTGGAGGAAATGAACTCCTTAATGTCAAAGAAAGTTCTGGGCTTATAGTAATGAAGGGTGAGAGGGGAAATTGTTCTATACAAATTTTGATTTTCTAGGGAAGTCATGCAAGTTTAATTACCTAGTGTGATTGGGAATTGAATACCTACAATCTTCTTGTCCCTACAAGTTCTATGCAACTTGTCTATTGTCTGCAGATTTCTACCAATGCCATCTTATCACTGCAATACATGGGAAGTTTTAGGGGTTTTCCCTCAAATCCATCCAATCTTATATATGAAAACTTCCTGAATTGGGTGAAGAAGCTATCATAGACACTGATCAATTGTTTTGCCTCATCTGAAAATATTTTAGTAGTATCTCCTTCCAACAGCTTGACAATATACATAGTGAATGCATCATTCACCCTCCTAAAGTGATGATTACTAATCTTCAGGGTCAACTATGGGTGATACATATAAATGGGGGCATCCTTCTTGTCATCCACAGGGGAGAAACCCAACCACTCTCTATAAGCTGTAATAGAGTACATTAGATAGGAGGTCATGTAGAAGGTTTGGGTTCTCTAAACATTTGATAATTTCTCAGTCAGGCTATCACAAATGATTCCTGCCCAGTTTAAATTATGCTTACCCTCATATGATATTGATGTAGGGAAAATCAAAAAGTTAAACTCATCAGTGGTGGGAATTCAACAATCTAACAATTGACTTCATTCATGGAAATAAACTCTGAAAATTGTCTTAGGTAGCCTTAAGGCTCCTTTCTTAGGGTTCTTGAACCAAGACTTGGAAATTTTGCTCTTGTATTTTTCATTGTCTTGATCAAAAAGAGTTTGGGTCTTGATCCTTGGTGAGAGTATTTGAATTTTCAACCATGGGAATTTTGAGGGCAGTACAATGCAATATTCATCAAGTCATGCCACCACCTGACCTTGAGGATCAATGATTTATTTTGTATCAGGATCAAAACAAGAGCTACAAGAAAGAATTATATCGGCACACTGGACTGAAATGGGAAAACCCCTGCCTCTTGATCCCACTGTCTTTAATCAATTGAGCCATAGGAGTAGGGTTTTGACAATTGATTCACACCCATAATTATTCCAAGTCCAGGTGTTGCACTTCACTATCACCAATGTTTGGTACAGCCATCTCTAAGGAAGACATGTGTTCATGACCTTTAAAATTGATCTTCATCTTGCAGGCCAGAGTAGAAGATTACTTATGAGAAAGGATTCCTTAGTTCCTTGATCACCTTGATGTTTCATAGCTTCTTTTTCACTTGTAGATTTGAAAAAAATGGAACAAGAATCGAACATGACTAGAAATGACAGAGGAGAGAGAGTACCCAAATGGTCAATAGCAATTCACAAGTGAGGTGATACAAAATGACCAATTACCCAAATATTTATAAGCATTTTAAACCCAAGTAGGTCAGTGTGTAATAAATGGGGTAATTAATACTTATGTTGACCTTGAAATAATGCAAATCAGGTAAGGTGGATCAAAAGTGCACAACTATCCCATGGGACATCATTACACCTTGATGCATGCAAAGCTGAAATAGTTAATTTACGAAAAAGAGGAAAAATCTTGCACAAATTTCCCAAGGGACATTGGAACAGATGGGATGCACAAATCTGAAATAGCTAAAATGAATGGAAATTGGAAAAGGTGGGTTTTGGGGAAATGGTGGTCAAGCGGCACTTGGGACAAGTGGGACATAAAAATCTAAAATAGCCACAATACATTGAAATCGGATAAGTCAGAAAAATTGACATAGACCACACTTGGGACGTTGGGAAATTCGGGACACACAAATCCAAAATAGGCAACAAGAAAGGAAAATCAAGACCAATTGGAAAAAGTGGAAAATCGGGAACAAATGGTCCATATGAACTTAGGACAGAAAAAGCTGAAATACCCGAAAAAGATTGAAAAGAGTCAAAACTCAAAATTTTGAAAAATGACTAAGTGTTTAGAACTATAATTTTTCTTAGGAGACTTCTACAAGGGTATTTACCAATTAGCAAACTTGAAAAACTCCAAGAATAGAGAAGAAAATTTATAACTCGTGAAGAGGTGAGAACAAAACATGTATGTGTAGATGATATAGATAAATGACATATAAGTAATATAAGTAGTATGTGTAATAAAGTAAGCAAGAGTAGTAGTAACCATAATATACGGTTTGCTATGGATGGATAGAATGGAATGCAAGATGGAATGATAGGGACCGCGTGCCCCCAAGTAAATAGAAATGTATACAATGAGGTTCATTTTTTCCCCCTCAGAATCAAGAATGAACCATAAACGAGAGTTCCTCATCGTGACATTTTCGAAGTGTTTTGTGTCTAACGTGATGAGATGATTATGTATGGGTAGTGATGATGATATGTAACATATAGAAGTGATGTGTGTGAATGTTATAGTCTAAGTGTATATCATGACAAAATTAATATATGAGTGATGATTTAACCCTAAGTGTATATTACAACTAGATGGATAGATAAAGTGACGATGTGGATGATAGTATGTGTCACTACAAGATGAATAGTGAGGAGTGGTGATGTAGCATAAAGGGTATATCACTAAAATATGAAAGAGTAAGTGACTAGTTATCCTAAAGTGTATGTGACTAACCTAGTAATGTTGGATGATGAATAGGGGTGAGTAATAAATACTTGATGAATGTAAGGTCATTGGAATTTTAAACCCTTGACATTCGAGTATGGACCAAAGAACTAAAGTGCATCATAGGGTAGTGAGGATAGTTCTTAGAAGAATATGTAATATATGTAATGATGATGATAGGCAGACATATGATGTGTAGGATGTGTGGTATGTAATGTATAGGATGCAATGCAAAAATGCATAGATAGAATAATAAGGATAAATGCACACTATGTGATGTGTATGATGAGTAGGATGTAATGCTAGATGCAAGTGTGACACATGTATGATGAGGAATAGTATGATGTATGATGTGTAGATGTGTAAATGTCAAAAGGATGTAAACTATCTATAGAATGTGTGATGTATGATTCACGATGGGTGAATAGATGCAAAGTGCATAATATCTATTATGCACTATGTGGGGATCATGTGTAGTAGTCCTCAACATTCAAATGTGAACAAAAGCAGAAGAGTGTGTCATCAAGTATTGATAATGTAAAAATGTGTGATTAGTATGCCTATGATATGAGATATATGTATGATAATGTAAAGAAAATAGATGTCTTGACACGAATAGGATATGGGGTGTGTAAATACTATGTCCCCCAAGTGTTTGGTAATGTGTATATTATTCGATAAATGATATATGAAGGTAGGGAAGTATCATATATTTTACAATATTGATGTAGTGATGGGATAAATAATGAGACATTGTATTGTATGTGTAACTAGCGATAGACGATTGTATATGTATGTATATATCAATGTTTATGGAATGAGGTTCTTTATCACAAAGACCCTCCAACAATTATATAAGAACCATAAGAATATGAGGGGTGTCATCGGGAGGGTAGGGTCATAAGATTCACCTATGAAAGACAAAATTTACATGTGGTCCAACCATGTTCGACACAATTAATAGTAGAGAGATCAAAAGGTACTAGAATTGGATATGTATCTTAACCACTAGTAAGAGAATTAGTTTCTTAGACAAAAGTGATTAGTTGGAGCTTAGTCTTGAGAAGAGGCCAAGTTATAATAAATTTTAAGGGAGATTTCTTAGGTTGTCTTGGTAATATGAAAGACGATGTATTATTAGGACATTATAAACTAATTTTGATAGTTGATTGACTTGGTGATATCGTATATGTCTATGTAGGAGGAGATGGTGTACTAAGTGTGAGAGGTTGTTGCTTAAAAGTTGCTTGAGTAACGTTGGCCTGATACTCAATAGATATTTATGAATAATATTTAGGAACCCAATGGGATTTCTCATTTGTATTATAATGTCATGTAGGTAATGAAATAAATCCTTTATGATCAAAATGTTTGAGTATTCATGGAAAAGTGTGATAATCGTTGTCATTATTGTTTACGCACAAAATTTCAGTTCCAGAATAGATTTGCTTCTGTCCTTTCATTCCCTTGAGAAAAAGATAAGGGGTTAGGGTTAGGAGGAATACCTATTGAGTGTTGGGAAGGTGTGCGCATACCATAGAGAGATGAAACCGATTGTGAAGAACTCCTTTTTCCTGGGAAGAACTAGTTGTAAATAAGAATGCAAGACCACTAGATTTTAGTTAGAAAATAAGTAAGGAACTGCCTGGGCCCAAGAAATACTAAAATTCCTTTCGAAGATGGTCAGTTCACTTTTAATATAAATTATTACAAATGATAATAAGGAAGTTATTGTGAAATCACGATTTAGGTACCTCGTTACTAAAAGCAATAGAAACTAAACTAACCATAATAAAATGTCATTCTGTTTGTTTGGTCACTGGTTATTGATGCGTTCAGATCAAGTTACAGGGATAGACCAGACTGAATCTGAGGTTGTTAGGAGATAAATAGGTGAAAGGTTGGTTTTGGTATAAGCCACATGGACCGATGCCATCCTCGGATAACCAACCAACCGCAGCTTATGAAACCGCTACCGGTGGGGGATAATTGATATCGGTAGGGGCAGTGATTCAGGGGCTTTTGGGTAGAGGTTGATTGTAGGGTGGTGATGGGGTTTTTAAGGTTGGTAGATGGTTGGGGGAATAGTAAGGCAATGGAGAAGACTCGTAGAGAGAGAAAACTATCTTCCTGGGCAATATAGGGATGGATGAATGAAGGTTAGGTGCAAGGTGCTTTGTTGGGTGTTCGATCTAAGGGTGAGTTTATAATTAGTATCAATCAAAAGTTCATGAAGTGAAGCCTAGAATCATACAAGATACTACTTACTACTTTCCTCGACAAGGATACGGTCCGAGGAATGTGGCGAAGCGAAGGAAAAGCTCGTGTGGGATGATCCAACAATCGATAGTGAGCTGATGAAGCTATCCTCTAACTCTCCTAATGCTTGGATGAGTGTGACAGTGATCTCGTTGATCGCCATTCCTTGGATTCAAATTATCTTCTCTACAAACTCTCCTCTCCTTCTCACTTGTCTCTCCCTTGCAAAATGGATTCGGATCCTTGTAAATGAATTTGGATCCTTTGGTTTTGGTTGGGGAGGTCATTTACAGAGGAACCGATGGCGGTTACCTAACTAATGCCGGTCAGTAGGAACCAATTTCAGTTACCTAACCGACGCTGTTCGAGTAGGAACTGATGTTGGTTAGGTCAAAGTTGGTTATTTTTGTAAAATAGCCAACTTTCCCTCCTTTCTCCCAAGGGGTCAGGTTGTGGGATTGGTCAATTCATTATGAGGTTCATTCCGGTGTGGGTGAGGGGTGATGAGTCATGTGTGTGGGTCTCATACCAAGTCATAGGTCTTAATTAGGTTAGTTTATGGTTAGGGCTAGGTCATGGTGAGGTGGCGAGGTGAGGTGGTAGGGTTGGAGATGTGGATTTATTAATTATAAGGTAATTAATAAATAATTAAGTGTGTAAGGTTTAGGTGGTGAGGTAGGGTTAGGTTGCGAGATGAGATGCGGCACAGGGTGTCGTAAGACCCAAATTTGGTGTCTACATTTGCCCCTTGTTGTCGTGTAGCTTGTCTTGTAAAGCTGCACTGACAATAATAAGAAGTGGTTGCCCCAGTTAAGGGTATAGGTAATCCCCCTCAAATCTATCACAGATTGAGGCGATGTGAAATCAGGGATAGGGTTGATAAAGGGTGAATGATGATGAGATCATGGTAAGATGGTGGGGTAAGTTCAAGGAATTAGATGCACATTGAAATGTAGTAGTGCGACAATTGTGGTACACGATTTGAAGAGAAAACAAGTAATTCATAGGAAAAGGTTGATAGTTTATCCAAACAAGGTTGATATAATCCTAGTATCCAGGGCATAGGAAGTAGCTCCAGGGGATATAATAGGTAAGGTACCGGAACGTTAGGCATGTTCGGCAAGCACTCAAATGGTTGGTTTGGTTGAGATAAACATCATAGTCTCGATCAGGCAAAGCTGGTTCGGGCTAATCAATTTAAGTATCCTAGTCATGCTAAAACACGAACAAGTGAGCTCGATTGAACAAACAACTACAGGATGGGTGGATAGAATCGTAATTTACGAGCCTCGGTACGAGGTACTTAATCGGGGCAGCCTTGGCCTTGGGTCGGGCTGATTGGTTGGTCATGGCCTTATGTCAGCCGATTGGTTTGTCAGCGGCCTTGGGTCGGGCTGATTAATTGTCATGCGGGCCGTGGGTCGGGCCGATGGGTTGGTTGCGCGCCTTGGGTCGGGCCGGTTGGTTGGTTGTGGCCTTGGGTCGCCGATTAATTGGCTATGGCCTTGGGTTAGGATAATTGGTTGGTTGCGCGCTTTGGGGTGGAGCCGATGGATTGGTTGCGCCTTGGGTTGGGTCGATTGATTGGTTACTGACCTTTGGTCAGCTGATTGGTGAGTGTTATCAATATACATACATGAAAATATTTATATTTTTAAGGAAAACTCAACACATGATAGGTTATGGTAGGGGATGGTCAAGCTAACCTTGGGAGATCCCATGTCTCCTAAGTGATACCTACATAGCCGATTACACAAAGCAAGGAGGGGCCTCAAACCGATGTAGTTCTCCTTAGGACCGGGGGAGAGGTGAATTTAGGCAATTTGGTTATGGTTAGACAATTTGTTGGTTGGTAAAAGTTTGATGTTGGTAGGGTAATGTTGTTAGTGTGGTTATAGGTGAAGCGAGGTTAGCTTTTACCAAGCATAGAAACCGTGTCCTGATTAAGGTCAACACATAATCCTAGATTCGGGTAAAAGAGGAAAAAGTGTCCCATAGTTGGAAAGAGCTAAACAAACCATGTATTATCATAGGATGAGCTTGAATCCCTAGGTACCTTGCATAGGCGAGAAGTCGATAGGTGAAAAGAGTTATATAATCACAATATATCGATGTACGCACATCCCTTGAGTTTTGTTATTGTGAAGAATGATGAGGAGAGGTGGATGGGATCACCGAGGCATAGATAACTTGTTATAAGGTGATTATGCTTTGATGGAAGAGAACCAAACTAAAATAGACAATTCTATGACTCAAAAGTACTTTTTAATACTGCTTTGATGTTTCTGGATATAGACTGATTGATGCAGGAAGTCTACATGGGATATGCATTTTGTTGTTCTTGAGGTCTTCACGAAGTTGATCAATGCGAGAAGCTTCTGATAGAGGATGACTTTGTATAGCTGTCCTTCGAGGGAACAGTCTACTTATAGTAGCAGATGCGGCGTTGCACATAGCTGTCCTTCGAGGGAGTAGTCTAGTTATAGTAGCAGATGTGTTTTTGTAGTCATGGACCAGACTAAAAAGGAGAAGGCCTCTTTAAGAGGAGATGATGGTCAGACCATGTGGGTTTGATTTTACTTTGAGATGCATGAAAATAAGGTGTAGGAGGTGGTAAATGAGCACAAAAGACGAGCGCAAGGTAGATAAGGAGTGATGTAACACTAAATTCAATAGTAGAATGGTCGAAGATGCAAGGCATTAAGGGGTTTAGGCTCAAGTTTACCATGAAGAAAAGCTAAATGATATGACTGATCCGTAAGTGTGAGTGATAATGTAAGGCCCAATCGAATTAGGAGAAAATTTTCCATGTTTGCTCTTTTCTAGTTTGGTTACATGTTGATTCTCTTCTAACAAGATCACCAATATTAAAGGTACGCTCATGAATTCACTTATCATAAGCACGCTTGATGCGCTTTTGATAAATTTGAAGGTGGTCAAGAGCGGTAAGATGATGCTCTTCAAGATGCTCCAATTGGGCTAACCGCTCTTGGAAGTCATCATGGTGAGAATATCCTAGACGAGATATTCGAGGGAAGGGATTTGTATTTTAAGAGGCAAGACAGTTTCGGTACCATACACCGTAAAGAAGGGTGTGGCATTAGTGTAAGTATGAATGCTAAATACGATAAGCCCAAAGGGCAAAGGGAATGTGATCATGCCAATTTTGACCGTAATCGTTAACAACTTTCATGAGAATTTTTGTTAAGGTTTTGTTAGAAGATTCAACCTGACCATTTGCTTCGGGATAGTAGGGTGACGAGAAGATAAGTTTGATACCAAATTTGTCACAAAGGGCTCAGAATGACTTATTTTTGAAAGAGTTGCCATTATCGGTTATCAAGTGATGAGGAACACCGAAACGGTAAATAATGTGATGATTGATGAATTCAACAATTTTTCCTTTTGGTTGAAATGAGTTGAATGGCCTCCACCCATTTAGTGTAATATTTTGTTGTCATGATGATCCAATGGTGACGCTGCGAAGAAGGTGTATGAATCTCACCAATAAGGTCCAAACCCCATTGTGAGAAAGGCCAAAGATCTTGTACGACCTTTGTAGCGGATGGTGGAAGTATGTTGAAGGTTGGCATGATGTTGACACATAACAAAATGCTTAACATAATTAAAATAGTTTTTATTAAGAGTAGGCCAATAATATCCTAGGTGAAGGATCCGCTGGCCATGTGCAAAGCCACTAAAGTGCCCACCACAAATTCCGTCATGGACTTGTTGGATGGTATCGGTGACTTCAGGCCACGTTAGACATTGAAGGAGGATACCATCGAAGCCACGCTTATAGAGGAGTCCCCCATGACAACATAACGAAAACACCTTTAAGAAAAGTGCGTTTGCCATTACTATTAAGGTCGGTGGGAGAACAGAGTTTGTAAGGTAGTCGTGAAATTGGTGATACCAGGTATCTCATGGGTCAGCAGATGCATTATTTACCATACAAACATCTAGGACTAAGTAAGATGGGGCAAAGCGTTGTTGGAACAAGAAAAATATGTCGAATAAGTTGGTGATGTATGAATTTGTGAGGACAAGCAAGCCATAGTATCCACAAATTTATTAGTTGAGCGTGGAATGGTTTGGATAGTATAATGGGTAAATAAGGTCAAAAGTGAATCTACGTAACGCTTTGTACTTTTGAAGTTTCTCATATTTTCATTGGTAGATGCCAAGACTTGATTTACTACCAATTGAGAGTCACCGAAAATGTGAATAGACTTCACACCTAAGTGTAACGCAATGTGGAGACCCAAAACAAGGGCCTCGTATTCATTGTATTGTTAGTGCGGGAAATCGAGCCCGAATGAAAGAGGCATAGGTTCACCTTTGGGAGGAATGAGAACAACACCCACCCCGCACCGCATTGGCATTTTGATCCATTGAAGAAGAGAGTCATCGGATAAGACGCATCATTGAGCAAAAGAGTTGCGATGAGTTCATCAGTAAAATTGCAAATTGTTCCCCGTAAAAGGGCTTCCATGAGCCGCCTCTCGATAGTTTGTATTTCACCGATTTCGGTGTATGAACTCAAGGTCGTGGTCGGTGAGGAGCATAAGCCAGTGGGCGATGCATTTGTTTAGATGAGGTTTGGTGTACATATAATGTATGGGGTCAGCATTGGTGATGACAAAAGTTTTGTGATTCAGGAGGTAATGTCGGAGTTTGGTGGCCACGAATGATAGGGCTAGGCACAACTTTTCGACATGTGTATACCTAGTTTCATAATCCACAAGAGTACGGCTTATGTAATAAACTACTTGTTCTCGATGCTCGGAGTCACGATGTGCGAGCATGGCTCCTACAGCATGGTCGGTGGCAGAAAGGTAAAGGTAGAAAGGGTGATCGTCCTAAGGTGGGATAATCACGGGTGGTCAAGCAAGAGATAAGTTTTAAGAGCCTCAAAGGCTTTGTGGAAGTCCTCACTCCATTGAAAGACAATGTCCTTTTAAGGAGATGATGAAAAAGTTGACATCGATCCGAGAGTTGTGAGATGAAATGACGGATAGATTGAGTTTGCCCCAAACTACGTGAATTGTTTTAGGTTACAAGGTGGGTGCATTTCTAAAATAGCTTTGACTTTAGTGGGGTCGACCTCAATGCCACGAAAAGAGACGATAAAGCCAAGGATTTTTCCGAAAGGATGCCAAAGACACATTTCTTTGGTGAAGATGAACACAATATTGAACAGTGGTCGAAAATAATGGTTAAAACATCGAGATGTTCACCGCAATAGTTGGATTTTCTAAGAAGATCATCGACATAATCCTCAAAGATAGTTTGCATAATGTCATGAAAAATGTAAGTCATAGCCCACTGATAGGTCGTACCATCATTCTTAAGGCCAAATGGCATGACACTATAGTAGAAGGTGTCCTAGGGGGTAATGAAGGCGGTTTTATGTTGATCGGCCAGGGCTACTAAAATTTGATTATATCTCGAGAAACCATCCATGAGAGAAAGCATCTCATGGCCTGCAGTGAGATCAACAAGCTGATCAATGCTAGGTTGAGGGAAGTCATCCTTTGGGAAAGCGAGGTTAAGATCCTAGAAATACATACATATCTGAAGTCCCCCGTCGCTTTAGTGATAGGTACCACATTAGAAATCCATCGGATAGTTGATAGGTAAGATGAAAGAAATAGAAAGGAGACATCAAGCTCTTCTTTAACTAAGAGGGAAATGCGTGGATGCATTTTTATCGGCTTCTATTTAACTGGTTTGGAGTCTGGTTTCAGAGTGATGTTATGGACAGTGATGTCAGGATCGATTCCTGGCATGTCGGCGTAGGACCAAGTGAAAGCTTGATTGTGGGCATGGAGAAAGGTAGTGAAGGCGGCTTGTTCGATGCGTCCAAGAGATTGTCTCGATCTTTACAATGTGAGAATCATCCTCTGTGTGGATTATGATTTCTATAGTCGAATCATTCAACATGGTTTGGGTTTCGAATGATAAGGCACGTTGAATATAAGAGTCGTCCGCACCTGGTAGGTGAGGATGGAGTCATCATCTTGGCACTCCACAACATTAATCGAAGGAAATCTTCTTTGATCATGTCTGGATATAAAAGGGGGAAAGAAGATGGGTTTTCACCATCGTGTTGATAAGTGAGAGGACCTAGGAAGATAGCATTCACAAAAAAAAGAGTTAGAGGGATAGATTCCGGGTCTATCGACTCCGTGGGTGAAGATGGTAAAATGGGCGATGATTGTTCGGAATGGGTGACTTCGCCATCTTCTTGGATACAATTAACACAAGTTTTCTTCAGTTTAGGTGGTTCAAGAAATCCAAGACCACAACGATTTTTGTGTTTGTGTGTAGTCATGGGAATGATCGTATGTCGACCTTGTTCATAAAGACCGAAACCAAAACCTTTCCAAGCACGCAATGTCGGAAGGTGAGGGAAACGATGGTTGGTTAGATATTGAAAATTAGATTGGAAGGAACCACGCCAAGGGGAGGTTCAGGGTGACAGAGGATGCTTCACACCCCCATACGTTAGGTTGGTGTGGCACATTAGGTGCTCCATAGAGATCACCTCCGCCACGACGGTCATAGGTAGGATGTGCATGTAATTATCCATACTCTTGTGGGGTATGGAAGGTGCTAACATTGTATAGGTGGTACTCCCCAACGTAAGGTGTTGAAAAACACCTACCAAGGGATCCGAGGTTGGGATGTTGTCCGCGGGGAAGGAAGAGGTATTCGCGTTGGTGGTTTCATTAGTCGAAGGTGTGGGTGCGGCTAAGGTGGATGGTTGAGGCGTGGTTGAAGTAGATGGTTGGGTCGGATCAATGGGTGCCTTGACTGGTACAAGCACATCATTAGGGTGGTATAACATATTATAGGTTTTGAAGGGGGAAGCGCCAATCGCGACGGTGTATGACTTCCCTCATACTAAAATTTTATGCATCTATGTAAGGTGGAGGGAACGCATCCCATGCCCGATCCAAGGGGTGTCATAACAACATGTTGTATTAGAATTCTCCTTCAAGGACATAGAAGAGTTCGGTAAGGTACGTGGCCCTACATGAATGTTAAGGATCATGGTGCCTAGGGTAGAAGTAATAACATCGTTGAATGAACGCAAGATATCAGGGTTGGCACACATGCAACTAGGAGGGATATTCATCTATTGGAAGGCTTTGGAAGAGATGATGTTTAGGCTAAGACCCCTGCCGATCATAACACGACATACCCAGATGTCCTGCACGTGCCGAGATGAAAAGAGTAGGGTCGATCTTCCGCACCAAAGACGATAATTTCTTCTACGGAAAACGAGAACAGAGACTTGCCGCATAAAAGCTAGAGGTGGTCATGGAGGTAGGTTGTTTGGTGAGAGAAGCAACGTGGTTGGGTGTGAAGATGGAGGCAATGGGTAAGGTTTCATTGGGTAGGACCTCTATCCCTCAAGGATCTCAATTAGAGCTTGTCGATGAGATTCGATGTTTGAATGAGATCATAAAGTGTCATTTTTACAGAGATTAGTGAAGTTGTTTGATCATGGTACGATAGGAAACTCCATCGAGACCGGATAGGTAGGTCCACGAATAACCACTTTAGGTGGTGGTGCGATCGGGATGGTGAAAGAAGAAAGAGAGGCCGCAGTGTGAATTCTTTAGATTTTCCATTGTTTTTCTCGACCTCGAGTAGAAATGCTAATCATGTTGATCTCGTGAATACAAGAGAGGAAGATGGCAGGATAAGACATTGTTCTCGAGAGGCGGGGTCAAATGATGATATATTTTGGCAAGGCGAGGACAAAGGTATAGGAGAAGGGATCGAAACTAAGGGTTTGTTCTTCCGTAAGTCGCCTTTTCCGAGATTTTCTATCCTAGATAGGCGACTCGCAAAGGATGGATTTCAAAGCTTTACATCCTTCTACATTATGTCTCAAAAAGTGCGATAGGTGTAGATTTTAGATTCATCATAACCTATAGGTCGAGGTTTAGATGGATCATAGGGTCTCGAGTGGGGTTAGCGAAATGGTCGCATCACCTACCCGTATATCAAGGATCTTGGCGTAAGATCTTTTGAGCGGGTCAAATGAAGATGAGGCTCTTGATTGAGTGGGTGAAATTATTGATTGTTTTGGTAATGGTTGGGTATGAGTGGTTCGTATCGGGTGGTGGTTTAGGCAAGATATTTTGATGATTGGATTGAACTTGGTGTGGCTTATTCTCGCAAAATTCATGTTTAGTTGGTTAGATGAGGAGGCCACAGATGATGTGGTGGCGTAAAAACCATGGGGAAAGAGGAGTGGCAGTAAACAAGTCCTTCATGATCGAGTTTGCTTATGGTTGGTAGGTAGGCAATATACTTAGGCGACGGTGTTGAGATGTCTATGGATTTCTGTATGGGTACGTGCTGCACGGTCGTGTTAAAGAAGATGTGGGAGGCATGGTGTATTGAGGCAAGGTGGAGGGGTGAGGCCCCAATATAGAAGGTAGGTGTGATGGCGAGGGTTGCTGCAGACGTGCTCGCTCGTAGTGGTGTGATCGGGGCGAGGGTTTTAGTTGTGGTGGAGGCATAGATTGGACTTGAGGAGATTATGTTTGTCTCCTACATGGATTGATGGTTTTATTTTTGGATAAGTCTAACCGCTTAGGTGGGTGCCAGTCAGTGGGTATCAGTGAAGTCCCAAGCATAAGGGAAGGTTTTGTTAGGTTGATAGAGGTGGATGAGGTATTCGGTAGAGATGAGGGGGGTGGAGGTGAGGACATAGGCATTTTGAGCTTTTGTAAAAACTTCGTATATGGTAGAGGTGTCTGGATTAGTCATTTGCATTTGAGTAGAGCATGGTGTTCTCAAATGTTCCCATAAGAGTCATTTATCTTCTGGGGGATGACAATATTCACATATGGATGGGAATTTTTGTGTGGAAGAGAAGTGGGTTGTGATTCCGGTCCACTGTGGGTATGATACAGGGGGCGAATGAGGTGCAGTATCAATGGGTGTTAAGAGGTCAACCGGTCACTGGAAAGATTTAGGCGATGAAGAACTGATAGGGAGGAGGGCATGTTCTAAAGGATCTATCTTGGTTAAGGAGTTTGGTGAAGTGGGTTTGAAGGGTTTCTCCTCTAAGGACAAATGTAAAGTGGTGATCCTTCGTCTTTTCAGCAAGAGCGGTGGAAGGGGATGTTTGGGAAATAGATAAGTTGGATAACATTTGCTCACGCCTTGTAGGGATGTGGTGTAAGAAGGCTCTTCCGTGAGAAGAGAAATTTGGGTGGTTGATTCCTTTATGTGTAAAGGAATAGCGGGGCTGTCCTCTTGTTCGATAAAGGAGAAGGGGGCGAGGGCTCTCGCTGGTGAAGAGGCTCGATTCAAAATTTCTTCGATGGAAGCCTTTGGTTGGGAGTTAAAACCGCATGGATGTCATGCACACTCTTCTCCTCGCTAAGGTTTCTTGGTTTGTATTAATATTCGATGAATGGTTCGAAATGGTTTTTCAAAGATTTTTAAATTTCGATTAGCATGGGCATTAGGATTATCGAGAGTTATATCCCCTTCATCAACTATTTCATGTACTATGTTTGTCAACATATTGCAAGCTTTTCATGGCTATGTCCCTTTACGTGATGGAAGTTACAGAAGTCATTTTCTTTATACCAAGAAGGTATAGCGAGGTGGAATCAAACCCAGAGTGAGGTTTAACAAGAGGCAAGGTGATAGCTCCTGATTTAAGAAATTTGTCCAAGATCACATCATAAGTTTCTCCTAAGGGAGTGTACTTGATGGGCTCGGCTTTATACTTATAGGTGGATTTCAACTGGATATAGATGATGCTTGAGATTTGACCGTCACCGCATGTACATCTCCTTTTGATTTTGAAGTGGCCGATGCATGAGAGTTGGTGGTGTTGGGTTTGTTGGTGGAGTCTTGGGTTTGGAAATTTGAGTTTTTGTTGCACAACTTCAATTTCTCCTCCTCTAAGGCTCGAATCTCTAGTTTCTCGAGCCATAGTAAAGGCCTCATCAAAGGTGCAAAAATTTTGAATTTGGAGGGTGGGAGAAATGTGTTTAGCGCAGCCTCGCGTACGAGTTCGATGAGCTCGGCCGAGGTAAGGCATAAGTAAGTTGGTTGATGAGGCCCCACCATTGTCCCACGAAATCTACGATAGACTGCCTTCAAATTGACGGATGGCATATAGGTCAGTAATGGATACTTTCTTGGCAATATTTATGGAGAAGCGATCTAAGAAAGATTGGGCTAACTAGTTAAAGGAGAAGATTGAGTGCTGGGCTAAAGCACTGCACCACTCAAGGCAGTGTTCGATAAGGACATGGGGAAGGTATGGACTAGTAAGGTATCGTCATGAACAATCGAGATAACAGCATGTCTAAATTATCACAAGTGTTGTTGACGGTCCTCCTTACTATTAAAGCGAGTAAATTTCAGTAATTCCCATTGAGGAGGATATGTATGAAGGGGGACAGAAGGGTGAATAGGCTCCCGACAAACTTGCTCGTATGTCAAGGTGTTACGGTTTCCTGAAACAGAAGCCTCAAGATTTTGCATCTTGTCCATCATCTGTTTAATTAAATCATTGGTTGGGTTAGATGATGGTGCTTGTCATCGTAAACAGAGGAGGATTAGGCCAAGAGCCACTACTAGACAATGGTGGGATTAAATGTTGATAAGGTATCGATGATGAATGTGTTGGGGCTGACCGAATAAGGATGTCCTATATAAGATGTTGAGGCCACCGGATGAGGTTGCGGAAATGAAAAGGTGGGCGGAGCCTGAGAGGGAAAGCTCGTGTGAATAGGTGGTAGAGAACAAGTTATGAAATAGGCAACCTCACGAGAGAGATGTGTGGTCCCAGTTAACCATAGGAAATCCAATTGGTGTAATATGAACCACCGAAGCCACCGAGCTAGGAGACGGGGCTAAGGATGAAGATGGTGAGGCGGAGTTATTAGGTGGAGAAGGGCTACATGAGCGGCTATACTAATAGGCATACCAAAGGTATGAGACAAATAATACCGACAAAGGCTAGGATTAGCATCCAAAAATTTGGCAAAGTCCTTATCTCCTACAGGATCTTGGGAAAAGCACCGTGTCCGTAGGATTCCCCGTAGGATGCGAAGGGGTGACTTAGGCAAAGACATGGAACAAGCATGGGAAACCATGGCTGCGGCTTGTTTCTCGGGTGATAACAACCATGGAAAAGAGGATACAACAGAGAATTAGTCAATCAGGAACAAAAATGCAACAAAATGTTGGAATTGGTAGGTTGCTTTGGTTTGTCGAATCAGAAACACAAGAACTAATATCGGTCCAGTAGAACGATGTCCTGGCCGATCAGAATCAACTTGTCGTCAGTGTAACCGATGTTGGTAGAATAGGACCGGTGCTGGTCACTATGAAGGCAAAGAGAGAATGTAAGAGGCTACTGGTTTGGGGATAACAAGGCTTAGTATACCCACCAAACTGTCTGAAGTGATAACTGAGACAGGGTATAATAGAGAAACAAAACTGAAAGAAAAACATAAAACAAGCAAGATGCACAAGAAAATCAAGAGACTAACCCTAGAATTAGTTATAATCAATTTTGGGCTTATACCTTAGATGCAAGATGATGTCAATCCTAAATAAAATACCTAAGGGAGATGTCAAGTTTTTTTGGCTTGTAAAGCTACCTCAATCCGGTGGAGGAATACCATGGAAAGGGGTGATGTTTGAGATGTTTTGTAGATTACGATGTGATTTGGTATGTGTTGTGCAAAGTGAGAGTAAGATTAATTTCTTGTCAATACCATAGATATCACCCCACGTGTACGACAATTCGTACTTAATCTACGTTCACTAGAATTAGAAACAACAAGCAAGAATTTGATGCACGTGTTTTAAACCCAATCAAAATGATATTTGATGAAGCAAAGAAAGAGAAGAGGTCAAGAAGATGACTTTCACTAATGCAAAGATGCGAAAGAAAGAAAATTTCTTTTACCAAAATGAAAAATATTTTGTGAATATTTAGAAGAAAGAAACAGCAAGTGTGCTCCCTATATGAAAACAAGCAAGAAAGAAAGAAACCCGAATAGGGTCCCACCGAGCGTGCCAAAATGTTTTGCATAGAATTTTAGTTCCAGAATAGAGTTGCTTCTATCCTTTCATTCTCTTGAGAAACAGATAAGGGGTTAGGGTTAGGAGGAATACCTGTTGAGTGTTGGGAAGGTGTGCGCATACCGTAGAGAGATCAGACTGATTGTGAAGAAATCCTTTTTGTCCAGGGAAGGACTACCTAAATAAGAATGCAAGACCACTAGATTTTAGTTAGACAATAAGTAAGGGAACCGCCTGGGGCCCGGAAATACTAAACTTCCTTTCGAGGTGGTCACCTCCCTTTAATATAAATTATTGCAAATGATAATAAAGAAGCTATTGTGAAATCATGATTTAGGTACCTCGTTAGTAAAAGCAATAGAAACTAAACTACCCATAATAAAACGTCATTCTATTTGTTTGGTCACAAAGTTATCGATGCATTCAGATATAGTTACGAGGATAGACCAGATCAATCCGAGGTCATAGAGATAAATAGGTGAAAGGTTAGTTTTGGTATAAGTCATAGTGACCGATGCCGGTCACCTGGATAACCAACCGTGGTTATGAAAACGCCATCTGGTGGGGATAACCCGATATCGGTAGAAGGGGCAAAGATTCAGGGCTTCGGTAGAGGTTGATCAGAGGGTGGTTATGGGGTTTTTAAGGTTGGTAGATGGTCGGGGGAATATTAAGGCAATGGAGAAGACTCGAGAGAGAGAAAACTGTCTTCTCGGGCAATATAGGGATGGATGAATGAAGGTTAGGTGCGGGTGCTACCGGTGTTAGATCCAGGGTGAGTTTATAATTAGTATCAATCAAAAGTTCACGAAGTGAAGCCTAAAACATACAAGATACTACTTAGTACTTTTTTGACGAGGATAAAGTTCCGAGAAATGTGGTGACGAAGGCAAAGCTCGTGGGGATGATCCGACAATCGATAGTGAGCTGATGAAGTTATCCTCTAACTCTCCCAATGCTTGGATGAGTGTGATAGTGATCTCGTTGATCGATTACAGGTCTTGGATTCAAATGCTCTTCTCTGTAAACTCTCCACTCCTTCTCACTTGTCTCTCCCTTACAAAATGGATTTAGATCCTTACAAATGAATTCGAGATCCTTTGGTTTTGGTTGGGGAGGTCATTTACAAGGAGCCAATGGCGGTTACCTAACCGACACCTGGTCGAGTAGGAACCATTTCGCTTACCTAACTAACGCCTTGGCCGAGTAGGAACCGATGTCGCTTAGGTCAAAGCTAGTTATTTTTAGTAAAATAGCCAACTTTCCCTCCTTTTCTCCCGAGGGGTCAGTTGTGGGCTTGGTCAAGTCATTATTAGGTTTGTTTTGGTGCGGGTGAGGGGTGATGAGTCATGGGTGTGGGTCTGGACCAAGTCATAGGTCTTAATTAGGTTAGTTTAGGGTTAGGGCTAGGTCATGGTGAGGTGGCAAGGTGAGGTGGCAAGGTTGGAGATGTGGATTTATTAATTATAAGGTAATTAATAAATAATTAAGTGTGTAAGGTTTAGGTGGTGAGGTAGGGTTAGGTTACGAGACGAGATGTGGGGCATAGGGCATCGTAAGACCCAAATTTGGTGTCTACATTTGCCCCTTGTTGTCATGTAGCTTGTCTTGTAAAGCTGCACTGATAATAATAAGAAGTGGTTTCCCGCTAAGGGTATAGGTAATCCCCTCAAATCTATCACGATTGAGGCGACATGAAATTAGGGATAGGGTTGATAAAGGGTGAATGATGATGAGATGATGGTAAGATGGTGGGGTAAGTTCAAGGAAGCAAACGCATTGAAATATAGTAGTGCGACTGGTACACGATTTGAAGAGTAAAAATCAATTCATAGGCAAAAGTGGATAGTTTATCCAAACAAGGTTGATATAATTCTGTATCCAAGGCATAGGAAGTAGCTCCAGGGGATATGACGGGTAAGGTACCACAATGTTTAGGCATGTTCGGTAGAGTGCCAAATGGTTGGTTTGGTTGAGTAAATGTCACGGTCTCGACCTAGGCAAAGATGGTCTACCGATCAACTCAAGTATCCTAGTCATGCTAAAACATGAACAAGTGAGCTCGATTGAACAAACATCTACATGATGGGTGGATAGAATCATAATTTGCAAGCCTCGATCGAGGTACTTAATTGGGGGCCCATGGGTTGGGCCGATTGGGTTTGTTCGCGCCTTGGGTTGGGCTGATTGGTCGGTCAGTGGCCTTAGGTCAGCCGATCCGATTGGTCAGCGCCTCGGGTCGGGCCGATTGATTGGTCACGAGCCGTGGGTTAGGCCGATCGGTTGGTTAAGGCCTTGGGTCGGGCTGATTGGTTGTTCGCGCCTCGGGGTTGGGCCGATTGATTGGTCAGCGCCTTAGGTTGGGCCGATTGGTTGGTCATGCGGCTGGGGCGAGCCGATGGATTGGTCACAGCCTTGGTCAATGGGCATTGATTGGTTACAGCCTTGGGTTGGGGCCGATTAGTGATTGTTATTAATATAAATACGTGAAAATATTTATATTTTTAAGGAAAACACAACACATGATAGGTTATGGTAGGGGATGGTCGAGCTAACCTTGGGAGACCCCATGTCTCCTAACTCGCTACCTACATAGCCCATCGCACAAAGCAAGGAGGGGCCTCAGATCGATGTAGTTCTCCTTAGGACTAGGGAGAGGTGAATTCGCAATTTGCTTGTGATTAGGAAATTTGTGGGTTGGTAAGAGTTTGATGTTGGTAGGGTAATGTTGTTGGTGTGGGTATAGGTGAAGTAAGGGTTAAAGCTTACCCAAGCATAGAACCGTGTCCCGATTAAGGTCAACACATAATCCTAGATTCGAGTAAAAGAGGCAAAAGTGTCCCATAGTTGGAAAGAGCTAAAGAAACCATGTATTATCATAGGATGAGCTTGAATCCCTTGGTACCTTGCATAAAGTAGAAGTCGATAGGTGAAAAGAGTTGTATAATCACAATATATCGGATATACGCACGTCCCTTGAGTTTTTTTATTGTGAAGAATGGTGAGGAGAGGTGGATGGGATAGCTGAGGCGTAGAGAACTTGTTATAAGGTGATTATGCTGACGGAAGAGAACCAAACCAAAATAGACAAGTCCATGACTCAAAAGTACTTTTGAATACTGCTTTGATGTTTCTGGATATAGACTGATCGATGTGGGAAGTCTACATGGGATATGCATTTTGTTGTTCTTGAGGTCTTCACGAAGCTGATCAATGTGAGAAGCTTCTAATAGAGGCTGACTTTGTATAGCTGTCCTTTAAGGGAATAGTCTACTTATAGTAGCAGACGCAAGACGCATTACACATTGCTGTCCTTCGAGGGAGCAATCTAGTTATAATAGCAGATGCGGCTTTAGCATAGCTGTCCTTCGAGGGAGCAATAGTTTATAGCTTGGAGGTGTAGATGTCTGCTTTGGCATGAATCATCTAGTTTTGTAAAATTTTGACTCAAGAATATCTAAGAATTGTATAATTGAGAACTTGTTATTTTGATACTTTTAAGTCATGGACCGACTAAAAAGAAGAAGGCCTCTTTAAGAGGAGGTGATGATCACCATGTGGGTTTGATTTTACTTTGAGATGCACAAAAATAAGGTGTAGGAGGTGGTAAATGAGCTCAAGAGACGAGCACAAGGTAGATAAGCAGTGATGTAACACTAAATTCAACAATAGAATGGTCGAGATGCAAGGCATTAAGGGGTTTAGGCTCAGTTTACCATGAAGCGAAGCTAAATGATATGTACCTAATCCATAAGTGTGAGTGATAATGTAAGGCTCAATCCAATTAGGAGCAAATTTTTCACGTTTGCTATTTTCTAGATTAGTTACATGTTGATTCTCTTTGAGGACAAGATAACCAATTTTAAAGGTACGCTCATGAATTCACTTATCATAAGAACGCTTTGATGCACTTTTGATGAATTTGAAGGTGGTCAAGAGCGGTAAGACGATGCTCATCAAGAAGCTCCAATTGGGCTAACCGCTCTTGGTGAAGTCATCATTGGTGAAAATATCCCTGAGAGATATTCCGAGGGAAGGGATTTGTATTTTCGAGGCAAGACACCTCGCACCATACACACGAGAGAAGGGTGTGGCATTAGTGGAAGTACGAATGTTGGTACGATAAGCCCAAAGGGAAAAGGGGATGTGATCATGCCAATTTTGACCAGAACCATTAACAACTTTCATGAGAATTTCGCTTAAGGTTTTGTTAGAAGATTCGGCCTTACCATTTGTCAGGGATAGTAGTGTGACGAGAAGCTAAGTTTGATACCAAAGTTGTCACAAAGAGCTTTTAACAAATTATTTTTTAAAGAGTTTCCATTATCGGTATCAAGCGATGAGGAACATCGAAATGACAAATAATGTGATGAGTGATGAATTGAATAATTTTCTCCTTTTTGGTTGAAATGAGTGGAACGGCCTCCACCCATTTAGTGTAATATTCAGTCGTGATGATCCAACGGTGACGTTGTGAAGAAGGTGGATGAATCTCACCAATAAGGTCCAAACCCCATTGTGAGAAAGGCCAAAGATCTCGTGCGACCTATAGCGGATGGCTGGGAGTATGTTGAAGGTTGGCATGTTGTTGACACATAACACAATGCTTAACATATTCGCAGCAGTCTTTATTAAGAGTAGGCCAATAATATCCTAGGTGAAGGATCCGCTTGGCCATGGCAAAGCCACTAAAGTGCCCACCACAAATTCCATCATGGACTTGTTGGATGGTATGAGTGACTTCAGCACTGGTTAGACATCGAAGGAGGATACCATCGAAGCCACGTTTATAGAGGAGTCCCCCCATGATGACATAACGAGAAACACCTTTAAGAAAAGTGCATTTTCCATTACTATTAAGGTCAGGTGGGAGAACAGAGTTTGTAAGGTAGTCATGAAATTGGTGATACCAGGTATCCTGCGAGTCAGCAGATGCATTATTTACCATACAAACATCCAGACTAAGTAAGATGGGGCAAAGAGTTTTGAACCAAGACAAATATGTCGAATCAATTGGTGATGTAGGAATTTGCGAGGCCAAGCAAGCCATAGTATCCACAAATTTATTATGTGAGCATGGAACGGTTTGCGTATAGTATAATGGGTAAATAAGGTCAAAAGTGAATCTACATAACGTTTGTACTTTTGAAGTTCCTCATTTTACATTGGTAGATATCGCTGACTTGATTTACTACCGATTGAGAGTCACCAAAAATGTGAATAGACTTCACACCTAAGTGTAACGTAACGTGGAGACCCAAAACAAGGGCCTCGTATTCATTGTGTTGTTAGTGCAAGGGAAATCAAGCCCGAATGAAAGAGACATAGGTTAACCTTCGTGAGGAATGATAATAACACCTCACCCTCCACCGCATTGGCATTTAGATCCATCAAGAAGAGAGTCATCGATAAGATGCATCATTGAGTGAAAGAGTTGTGATGAGTTCATCAAAGTTAATTAAAATTGGTAAATTATTCCACAGTAAAGGGGCTTCCATGAGTTGGTCTCCTGCAATAGTTTGTCCTTTGACTGATTTCTTGTGTACAAACTCAAGGTCGAGGTCGACAAGGAGCATAAGCCACAGGTGATGTGTTTGTTTAGATGAGGTTTTCCGTACATATAATGTATGGGGTCACAAGCTGATGACAAAAGTTTTGTGATTCAGAGGTAATGTCTGAGTTTGGTGGCCACGAATGATAGGGCTAGGCACAACTTTTGACATGTGTATACCTAGTTTCGTAATCCACAAGAGTACGGCTTATGTAATAAACTACTTTTTCTCAATGCTCGTAGTCACGATGTGTGAGTATCGCTCCTACAAAGATGGTCGGTGGCGTAAAGGTAAAGGTAGAAAGGGAAATCGTCCCGAGGTGGGATAATCACGGGTGGCTACAAGAGATAAGATTTAAGAGCCTCAAAGGCTTTGTGGCACTCCTCACTCCATTGAAAGACAATGTCCTTTTTAAGGAGATGATGAAAACGTTGACATCGATCCGAGAGTTGTGAGATGAAACGATTTAATAGATTAGAGTTTTCCTGCAAACTACATAATTGTTTTAGCTTAGTGGGTGGGGAGTTTCTAAAATAGCTTTGACTTTTGCGGTGTCGACCTCAATGCCACGCAAAGAGACGATAAAGCCAAGGAGTTTTCCCAAAGGATGCCAAAGACACATTTCTTTGGTGAAGATGAACACAAGATTGTAACAGTGGTTGAAAATAATGGTTAAAACATCGAGATGTTCACCGCGATGTTTGGATTTTCCAAGAAGATCATCGACATAATCCTTATGGATAGTGTGCATAATGTCATGAAAATGTAAGTCATAGCCCACCGATAGGTCCAACCAGCATTTTTAAGGCCAAATGCCATTACACGATAGTAGAAGGTGCCCTGTGGGGTAATGAAGGTGGTTTTATGTTGATCGGTCAGGGCTACTAAAATTTGATTATATCCTAGAAAACCATCCATGAGAGAAAGCATCTCATGGTTTCATAAAGAGATCAACAAGTTGATCAATGCTAGGTAGGGGAAGTCGTCCTTTGGGAAAGTGAGGTTAAGATCCTAGAAATTGTATATATCCAGAAGTCCCCCATCGCTTTAATGACAGTACCACATTATAAATCCATTGTGGATAATGATAGGTAAGATGAAAGAAATAAAAAGGAGACATTGAAGATCTTCTTTAACTAAGAGGGAAATGCGTGGATGCATTTTTCTCACTTCTGCTTAATTGGTTTGGAGTCCGGTTTCAAAGTGATGTTATGGAACACGATGCCAAGATCGATTCCCGGCATGTCGGCGTAGGACCAAGTGAAATCTTGATCATGGGCACGAGAGAAAGGTAGTGAAGGCGGCTTGTTCGATGTGTCGAGATATTGTCTAATCTTTACAATGTGAGGATCATCCTCTCAGGTGGATGTTTATTTCTATAGTCGACTCATTCAACATGGTTTGGGTTTCGATGGTAACGGATGTTGAATATAAGAGTCATCCGCACCTGTGTAGGTGAGGATGGATTCATCATCTTGCACTCCACAAAATTAATCGAAGGTGAATCTTCTTCAATCATGTCCTGGATATAAAGGGGGAAAGAAGATGGGTCTTCACCATTGCGTTGATAAGTGAGAGGACCTAGGAAGATAGCATTCACAAAAAAAAAAAGAGTTAGGAGGGATAGATTCTGGGTCTATCGACTCAGGGTGAAGATGGTAAAATGGGTGATGATTGTTTAGAACGGTGACTTCATCATCTTCCTAGATATAATCGACATGAGGTTTCTTCAGTGTAGGTGATTCAGAAATCCAAGACCATGACGATCTTTGTGTTTGCGTGTAGTCACGAGAATGATCATATATCGACCTTGTTCATAAAGACAGAAAACAAAACCTTTCCAAGCATAGCGCGTTAGGAAGGTGAGGGTGAAATGACGGTTGGTTAGATATTGAAAATCAGATCGAAGGAAACCACACTAAGGGAAGGTTCGTGGGTGACAGAGGATGCTTCGACACCCCCATATGTTAGGTTTGTGCGATAATTAGGTGGTCCGTAGGAGATCACCTCCCACACGACGGTCGTAGGTAGGATGCGCATGTAATTGTCCATACTCTTGTAGGGTATGGAAGGTGATAACGCTGTATAGGTGGTACTCCCCCAGCGTAAGGTGGTAAAAATCACCTACCAAGGGATCCAAGGTTGGAATGTTGTCCGCAGGGGAAGGAAGAGGTATTCGCGTAGGTGGTTTCATTAGTCGAAGGTGTGGGTGCTTCTAAGGTGGATGGTTGAGGCATGGTTAAAGTAGATGGTCGGTTGGATCAATGGGTGTCTTGACCGGTGAAACAAGCACATCATTAGGGCGGTATAACATATTACAGTTTTGAAGGGGAAGTGTCACAGACAAGTGTATGACTTCCCCTCATACTCGAATTTTATGCATCTATGAAAGGTGGAGGGAATGCATCCCATCGCCTGCATCCAAGGGCATCCTAACAACATGTTGTATTGGAATTCTCCTTCAAGGACATAGAAGAGTTCGGGTAAGGCACGTGGCCCTACATGAATGTTAAGGATCACGATGCCTAGGGTAGAACTAATAAGATCGTTCAATGAACGCAACATAGTAGGGTTGGCACACATGCAGCTAGGAGGGATATTCATCTCTGAAAGGCTTTGGAAGAGACGATGTTTAGCTTTTGGCGCCCTTCGATCATAACACGATGTACCTAGATGTCCCGACGTAGTCGAGATGAAAAGAGTAGGGCCAGGATCTTCTCGCACCAAAGACGACAATTTCTTCTTCGAAAAATCGACAAGCCAAGCTTCTTTCAGTGCGGGGACAGAGGTGGTTGTGGAGGTAGGTTGTTTGGTGAGAGAAGCAACGTGGTTGGGTGTGAAGATGGAGGCAACGGGTAAGCTTTGTTGGTAGAACTCTATCCCTTGAAGGATCTCAATTAGAGTTTGTTGATGAGATTCAGAAGTTTGAATGAGATCATAAAGTGTCATTTTTACAGAGATTGGTCAAGTTGTTTGATCATGGTATGATGGGTAACTCCATTAGAGACTAGATAGGCAGTCCACGAATAACCACTTTAGATGGTGGTGTGATTGGGATGGCGAAAGAAGAAAGAGAGGCTACTGGTATGCTTTCTTTAGCTTTTCCATTGTTTTTCTAACCTTGAGTAGGAATGCTTAATCATGTTGATCTCGTGAATACGAGAGGAGGAAGATGGCAGGTGGATAAGTCATTGTTCTCGAGAGGCGGGGTTGCAATGATGATAGATTTTGATGAGGCGGGACAAAAGTGGTATAGGAGAAGGAATCGAAGCTAAGGGTTTGTTCTTCCATAAGTCCTCTTTTCTCGAGATTTTCTATCGGAGATAGGTGACCGCAAAGGATGGATTTCAAAGCTTTGCATCCTTCTACATTATGTCCTAGTGTGTGGTGATAGGTGCAGATTTTAGAATCATCATAACCTATAGGTCGAGGTTTAGATGGATCATAGGTTCCGAGTGGGGGTAGGGAAATGGTCATATCCCTTACCAGCATATCAAGGATCTTGGCATAAGATCCTTTGAGCGGGACAAATGAAGATGAGGCTATTGATTGAGTGGGTAAAATTATTGATTGTTTTGGTAATGGTTGGGTACGAGTGGTTCGTACGGGTGGTGGTTTAGGCAAGGGATTTTGATGATTGGGTTGAACTTGGCGTGGCTTCTTCTGACGCAGAAGTCATGTTTAGCTGGTTAGATGATGAGGCCATAGATGACGTGGTGGCAGAAAACAACCATGGGGAAAGAGGAGCGGCAACAAACAAGTCCTTCGATGATCGAGTTTTCTTAGGGTTGGTAGGTAGGCAAGATACTTGGGGCAACGGTGTTGAGATGCCTGTGGATTTCTGTATGGGTGCAGAAGGTGCTGGTCATGTTAAAGAAGATGTGGGAGGCATGGTGTATTGAGGCAAGGTGGAGGGGTAAGGCCCCAATATAGAAGGTAGGTATGACAACGAGGGTTACACCGTGCCTACACGTAGTGGTGTCATCCTGGGGTGAGGTATTTATTTCAGCAGAGGCATAGATTAGACTCGAGGAGATTAGGTCCTGTCTCCTAGGTGGATCGACGACTTTATTTTGGATAATTCTAACCATTTAGTTGGGTGCGTAGGATGGGTATTTGTGAAGTCCCAAGCATAAGGGAAGGTTTGGTTAGGTTGATAGAGGGGGATGAGGTATTTGGTAGAGATGAGGAGGGTGGAGGTGAGGACATAGGCATTTTGAGATTTTGTAAAAACTTCGGTATATAAGAGAGGTGTCCTGGATTAGTCATTTGCATTTGAGTAGAGCATGGTGTTCTCAAATGTTCCCATAAGAGTCGTTTATCTTTTGGGGGATGACAATCTTCAAGTATGGATGGGAATTTTGTATGGAAGAGAAGTGGGTTGTGATTCCTGGTCCACCGTGGGTATGATACAGGGGGGGCGAATGAGGTGTCAGTATCAATGGGTGTTAAGATGTCAACCGGTCACACTTTGGAAAGATTTAGGTGATGAAGAACTCATAGGAGGAGGGCATGTTCTAAAGGATCCATCTTGGTTAAGGAGTTTGGTGAAGTGGGTTTGAAGGGTTTCTCCTCTAAGGATGACAGAAAAAAGTGTTGATCCTTCATCTTTTGCGAAAGAGCAAAGTGGAAGGAGATGTTTGGGAAATAGATAAGTTGGATAACATCCGCTCACACAGTCTTGCAGGATGTGGTGTAAGAAGGATCTTCCGAGAAGAGAACTTTGGGTGGTTGATTCCTTTATGGGTAAAGGAATAGCGGGCTGTCCTCTTGTTTTGATAAAGGAGAAGGGGGCAAGGGATCCTTCATCGCTGAAGAGGCTTGATTTAAAATTTCTTAGGTAGGAGTTAAAAACCGCATGGATGTCATGCACACTCTTCTCCTCGGCTAAGGTTTCTTGGTTTGTGTTACTATTAGATGAATGGTTTGGAAATGGTTTGTTGAAGATTTTTAAATTTCAATTAGCAGGGGCATTAGGATTATTGAGGGTTATATCCCCTACATCAACCATTTCCTGCACTATGTTTTTCAACATCTTGCAGTTTTCGTGGCTGTGTCCCTTCATGCGATGGAAGTTATAGAAGTCATTTTCTTTATACCAAGAAGGTATAGCATGGGTGGAATCAAACCTGGAGTGAGGTTTAACAGGAGGCAAGGTGATAGCTCCTGCTTTAAGCAATTTGTCCAAGATCACATCATAAGTTTCTCCTAAGGGAGTGTACTTGATGGGCTTGGCTTTATACTTATAGGTGGATTTTGGCTGGGTATAAGATGGTGCTTGAGATTTGACCGTCACCGCATGTACAGCTGACTCCTTTGATTTCAAGCAATCGATGTGTGAGAGTTAGTGGTGTTGCAGGTTTGTTGGTGGAGTCGCGGGTTCTGTAAATTTGAGTTTTTATTGCACAACTTCAATTTCTCCTCCCGTAAGGCTCGAATCTCTAATTTTGAGCCATAGTAAAGGCCTCATCAAAGGTGCGAAAGTTTGAATTTGGAGGGTGGGAGAAATGTGTTTAGCGCAGTTCGCGTAAAGAGTTCGATGAGCTCGACCCGAGGTAAGGCATAAGTAAGTTGGTTGATGAGGCCCCACCATTGTCCCACGAAATCTACGATAGACTCATATTCAAATTATTGGATGGCATATAGGTCGGAAGAATGGATACTTTCTTGGAAATATTGATGGAGAAGTGATCCAAGAAAGATTGGTTAATCGTTAAAGGAGAAGATTGAGTGCTTTGCTAAAGCACTCGCACCACTCCAAGGCAGTCCCGATAAGGACATGGGGAAGGTATGGAGTAGTAAGGCATCATCATGAGCAATCAGATAGCAGGCATGTCTAAATTATCGCAAGTGTTGTTGAGGGTCCTCCTTACTATTAAAGAGAGTAAATTTCAGTAATTCCCATTGAGGAGGATATGTATGAAGGGGGACAGAAGGTTGAATAGGCTCCCGAAAAACTTGCTTGTATGTTAGGGTGTTACAGTTTCCTGAAACAGAAGCCTCAAGATTTTACATCTTGTCCATCATCTATTTAATTAAATCATTGGTTGGGTTAGATGATGGTGCTATCATCGTAAACAGAGGAGGATTAGGCCAAGATCCACTACTAGAAAATGGTGGGATTAAATGTTGATAAGGTATCGATGATGAATGTGTTGGGGCGACCGAATAAGGATGTCCTATAAAAGATGTTGAGGCCACCAGATGAGGTTGCAGAAATGAAAAGGTTGGCGGACCCTGAGAGGGAAAGCTCGTGTGAATAGGTGGTAGAGAACAAGTTATGAAAGAGGCCACCTGCGAGAGAGATGAGGTAGGGGCAAAGGATGGTAGTGATATGTGGGGCCCTAGCTTAACCAGAGGAAAGCCAATTGGTGCAAAAGATGAACCACCGAAGCCACTGAGCTAGGAGACGGGCTAAGGATGAAGATGGTGAGGTGGAGTTATTAGGTGGAGAAGGGGCTAAGTGAGCGGCTATACTAATAGGCATACCAAAGAGGAGCTGACCGTCGGGTGTACGGTCAGGGGTATGAGACAAATAATACTGTACAACACTAGGATTAGCATCCAAAAATTTGGCAAAGTCCTTATCTCCTACAGGGATCTTGGGAAAATCACTGGTGTCCGTAGGATCCCCCATAGGATGCGAAGGGGGTGACTCAGGCAAAGACATGGAACAAGCATGGGAAACTATGGTTGCAGCTTGTTGTCACCGGTGATAACAACCATGGACAAGAGGATACAATAGAGAATTAGTCAATCAGGAACAGAAAATGCAACAAAATGTTGGAATTGGTAGGTTGCTGGTTTGTTAGGAATCAGAAACACAAGAACCAATATCGGTCTCAGTAACCGATGTCGGTCGACTATAACCACCATCGGTCGTAATCGATGTCGAGAATAGGACCGTGCTACCATCGTGAAGACAAAGAGAGAATGTAAGAGGCTGCTGGTTTGGGGATAACAAGGCTTAGTATACCCACCAAACTGTCTAAAGTGATAACTAAGACAGGGTATAATAGAGAAAAAGAACTGAAAAAAAATAGAAAACAAGCAAGATGCACAAGCAAATCAAGAGACTAACCCCGGGATTAGTTTTAATCAATTTTGGGCTTATGCCTTAGATGTAAGATGATGTCAATCCTAAATAAAAGACCTAAGCGAGATGTTAAGTTTGTTTTGGCTTGTAAAGCTACCTCAATCTAAGCGAGGAATACTGCGGAAAGGTGGGATGTTTGAGATGTTGTGTATATTATGATGTGATTTGTTATGTGTTGTGCAAAGGAGAGTAAGATTAATTTCTTATCAATACCGTGATATTACCCCATGTGTATGACCTGTTACTTAATCTACATTCACTAGAATTAAAAACAACAAGCAAGAATGTGATGCACGTGTTTTAAACCCAAATCGAAAATGATATTCGATGAAGCAAAGAAAGAGAAGAGGTTAAGAAGATGACTTTCACTAATGCAAAGATGTGAAAGAAAGACAAGTTCTTTTACCAAAATGACAAAATATTTTGTGAATATTTAGAAGAAAGAAACAACAAGTGTGCTCCCTATATGAAAACAAGCAAGAAAGAAAGAAACCCGAATAGGGTCCCACCTAGGCGTGCCAAAATGTTTCAGTATGCAATTTTAGTTCCAGAATAGAGTTGCTTCTATCCTTTCATTCTCTTGAGAAACAGATAAGGGGTTAGGGGTTAGAGGAATACCTCATGAGTGTTGGGAAGGTGTGCGCATACCGTAGAGAGATCAGACCGATTATGAAGAACTCCTTTTTGTCTGGGAAGGACTACCTGTAAATAAGAATGCAAGACCACTAGATTTTAGTTAGACAATAAGTGGAACCGCCTCAGGCCCAGAAATACTAAACTTCCTTTCAAGGTGGTCAGTTCCCTTTTAATATAAATTATTGCAAATGATAATAAAGAAGCTATTGCATGAAATCACAATTTAGGTACCTCGTTACTAAAAGCAATAGAAACTAAACTACCCATAATAAAACGTCATTCTGTTTGTTTGGTCACCGGTTATTAATGTGTTCGCATCAAGTTACAGGATAGACCAGATCAATCTGAGGTTGTTAGGAAATAAATAGGTGAAAGGTTGGTTTTGGTATAAGTTATAGTGACTCGATGCCATTCACCGGATAATCTACCGTAGGCTATGAAACCGCTACTGGGGGGGGATAACCGATATCGGTAAGGGAAGTGATTCAGGGGCTTCTGGGTAGAGGTTGATTGTAGGGTGGTTATGGGGTTTTTAAGGTTGGTAGATGGTTGGGGGAATATTAAGGCAATGGAGAAGACTCAGAGAGAGAGAAAACTATCTTCTGGGCAATATAGGGATGGATGAATGAAGGTTAGGTGTAGGGTGCTGCCGGTGTTAGATCCAGGGGTGAGTTTATAATTACTATCAATCAAAAGTTCACGAAGTGGAGCCTAGAAGCATACAAGATACTACTTACTACTTTCTGATGAGGATACAGGTCCGAGGAATGTGGTGACGAAGGCAAAGCTTAGGTGGGATGATCCGATAATCGAAAGTGAGCTGATGAAGCTATCCTCCGACTCTCCCAATGCTTGGATGAATGTGACAGTGATCTCGTTGATCGGGCCATACCTGATTCAAATTGTATTCTCTATAAACTCTCCTCTCTTCTCACTTGTCTCTCCTTACAAAATGGATTCGGATCCTTGCAAATGAATTCGAATCCTTTGGTTTTTGTTGGGGAGGTCATTTACAAGGAGCCAATGGCAAGCTACCTAACCGACACCTGGCCGAGTAGAACCGATGTCGCTACCTAACCGACGGCCAGTGGGCGAGTAGAACCGATGTTGGTTAGGTCAAAGATGGTTATTTTTTGTAAAATAGCCAACTTTCCCTCCTTTTCTCTCAAGGGGTCGCTTGTGGGCTTGGTCAAGTCATTATTAGGTTCATTTTGGTGCGGGTGAGGGTGATGAGTCGTGGGTGTGGGCTCGACCAAGTCATAGGTCTTAATTAAGTTAGTTTAGGTTAGAGCTAGGTCATGGTGAGGTGGCAAGGTGAGGTGGTAGGGTTGAGATGTGGATTTATTAATTATAAGGTAATTAATAAATAATTAAGTGTGTAAGGTTTAGGTCGTGAGGCAGGGTTAGGTCATGAGATGAGATGCAGGGCACAGGCATCGTAAGACCTAAATTTGGTGTCTACATTTACCCTCATTGTCATATAGCTTGTCTCAGAAAGCTGCACCGACAATAATAAGAAGTGGTTGCCCTGGGCAGCTTAAGGGTATAGGTAATTCTCCTCAAATATATCATAGATTGAGGCGACGTGAAAGGTGGATAGGGTTGATAAAGGGTGAATGATGATGAGATGATGGTAAGATGGTAGGGTAAGTTCAAGGAACCAGACGCACATTGAAATGCTAGTAAGTGCACTGAGTGGCACGCGATTTGAAGAGCAAACAAGCAATTCATAGGCAAAGGTCGATAGTTTATCCAAACAAGGTTGATATAATCCCGGTATCCAAGGCATAGGAAGTAGCTCAGGGATATAACGGGTAAGGTACCAATGTTTAGGCATGTTCGGAAATACTAAATGGTTGGTTTGGTTGAGATAAATGTCACGGTCTTGGTCTAGGCAAAGTCTGGTCGGCCGATTAATTCAAGTATCCTTGTCATGCTAAAACATGAATAGGTTAGCTCGATTGAATAAACAACTACATGATGGGTGGATAGAATCGTAATTTGCAAGCCTGGCCGAGGTACTTAATCGGGTGGCTTCGGTCAGCCGATTAGGGGTTGCGCGCCTCGGGTCGGGTTGATTGTTAGTCGCGCCTTAGGTCGGGCCGATTAGTTGGTTGCGCGCCTTGGGTTGGGCCGATTAATTGGTCGCAGCCGCGGTCGGGCCGATGGGTTGGTCATGCGGCCTTAGGTTGGGCCGATTGGTTGGTTGCATCCTTAGTTCGGGCCGATTGATTGGCTACGCCTCGATCGGGCCGATCGGCTTGGTTACACCTTGGGGTGGAGCCGATGGATTGGTCAGCGCCTCGGTCGGGCCGATTTATTGGTTATGGCCTTGATCGGGCCGATTGAGTGTTATCAATATAAATACGCCGAAAATATTTATATTTTTAAGGAAAACACAACACATGATAGGTTATGGTAGGGGATGGTCGAGCTAACATCGGGAGTCACCATGTCTCCTAAGTGCTGCCTACATAGCCCATTGCACAAAACAAGGAGGGGCCTCGTATCGATGTAGTTCTCCCTTAGGACCAGGGGAGAGGTGAATTCGTGAAATTTGGTTGTGGTTAGGCAATTTGTTGGTTGGTAAAAGTTTGATGTTGGTAGGGTAATGTTGTTTGTGTGGGTATAGGTGAAGTAAGGGTTAGCTTACCCAAGCATAGGAAACCGTGTCCCGATTAAGGTCAACACATAATCCTAGTTTCGGTAAAAGAGGCAAAAGTGTCCCATAGTTGGAAAGAGCTAAACAAACCACGTGTTATCGTAGGATGAGCTTGAATCCCTAGGTAACTTGCATGGTAAGAAGTCGATAGGTGAAAAGAGTCAGTATAATCACAATATATCAGATATACGCACTTCCTTTGAGTTTTGTTATTGTGAAGAATGGTGAGGAAAGGTGGATGGGATAGCCGAGGCATAGAGAACTTGTTATAAGGTGATTATGTTGACGGAAGATAACCAAACCAAAATAGACAAGTACATGACTCAAAAGTACTTTTTAATATTGCTTTGATGTTTCTCGGATATGACCCGATCGATGCGGAAGTCTACATGGGATATGCATTTTTTTCTTGAGGTCTTCACGAAGTCGATCAATGCGAGAAGGTTCTCGATAGAGGCTAACTTTGTATAGTTGTCCTTCGAGTGAACAATCTACTTATAGCAAGCGAAACGCGGTGTTGCACATAGTTGTCCTTCGAGGGAGCAGTCTAGTTATAGTAGCAGATGTGGCTTTGCACATAGCTTTCCTTCGAGGGAGCAGTTTAGTTTATAGCTTGGAGGTGTAGATGTCCTGCTTGGCATGAATCATCTAGTTTTGTAGGAAGTTTGACTCAAGAATATCCTGAATTGTATAATTGAGAACTTGTTATTTTGATACTTTTAAGTCATGGACCGACTAAAAGGAGAAGGCCTCTTTAAGAGGAGGTGATGATCAAACCACGTGGGTTTGATTTTACTTTGAGATGCACGAAAATAAGGTGTAGGAGGTGGTAAATGAGTTCAAGAGACGAGCGCAAGGTAGATAAGGAGTGATGCAACACTAAATTCAACAAGAGAATGGTCGAGATGCAAGGCATTAGGTCTGTGCTCAAAGGTTTACCATGAAGCAAAGCTAAACGATATGTACCGATCCATAAGTGTGAGTGATAATGTAAGGCCCAATCCAATTAGGAGCAAATTTTTCACGTTTGCCCTTTTCTAGTTTCACATGTTGATTCTCTTTGAGGACAAGATCACCAATTTTAAAGTTACGCTCATGAATTCACTTATCATAAGCACGCTTGATGCGCTTTTGATAAATTTGAACGTAATCAAGAGTGGTAAGACGATGCTCGCCAAGAAGCTCTAATTGGGCTAACCGCTTTTGGAGAAGTCATCATTAGTGAGAATATCCTGAGAGATATTCGAGGAAGGGATTTGTATTTCGAGAGGTAAGATAGCCTCGGTACCATACACCGTAAAGAAGGGTGTGGCATTAGTGGAAGTGTGAATGCTGGTACGATAAGCCCAAAGGGCAAAGGGGATGTGATCGTGCCATTTTTGACCAGAATCATTAACAAATTTCATGAGAATTTTCGTTAAGGTTTTGTTAGAAGATTCATCTTGACCATTTTCTCGGGATAGTAGGGTGACGAGAAGATAAGTTTGATACCAAAGTTGTCACAAAGGGCTCGTAATGCCTTATTTTTGAAAGTGTTTCCATTATCGCTTATCAAGCGATGAGGAACACCAAAACGGAAAATAATGTGATGATTGATGAATTCAAAAAATTCTCCTTTTGGTTGAAATGAGTGGAATGGCCTCCACCCATTTAGTGTAATATTCGGTTGCCGTGATGATCCAACGGTGACGCTGCGAAGAAGGTGTGAATCTCACAAATAAGATCCAAACCCCATTGTGAGAAAGGCCAAAAATCTTGTGCGACATGTAGCGGATGGTCGGGAGTATGTTGAAGGTTGGCATGTTGTTGACACATAACAAAATGCTTAACATAATCATAAAGAGTCTTTATTAAGAGTAGGCCAATAATATCCTAGGTGAAGGATCCGGCCATGACAAAGCCACTAAAAATCCCACCACAAATTCTGTCATGTACTTGTTGGATGGTATGAGTGACTTCAAATTGGCTGGTTAGACATCGAAGGAGGATACCATCGAAGCCACGTTTATAGAGGAGTCCCCCCATGATGACATAACGAGAAACACCTTTAAGAAAAGCACATTTTCCATTACTATTAAGGTCAGGTGGGAGAACAGAGTTTGTAAGGTAGTCGTGAAATTGGTGATACTAGGTATCCTGCGTCAGCAGATGCATTATTTACCATACAAACATCCGGGACTAAGTAAGATGGGGAAAAGAGTTGTTGGACCAAGACAAATATGTCAGAATCAGTTGGTGATGCAGGAATTTGCGAGGCCAAGCAAGCCATAGTATACACAAATTTATTAGTTGAGAGTGGAACATTTTGGATAGTATAATGGGTAAATAAGGTCAAAAGTGAATCTACGTAATGTTTTTACTTTTAAGTTCCTCATTTTTACATTGGTAGATGCCAAGACTTGATTTAATACCAATTGAGAGTCACCGAAAATGTGAATAGACTTCACACCTTAGTGTAACGCAACGTGGAGACCCAAAACAAGGGCCTCGTATTCCGTTGTGTCAGTTAGTGTAGGGGAAATCAAGCCTGAATGAAAGAGGCATAGGTTCACCTTGAGGATGAATGAGAACAACACATGACCCTCCACCACGTTGGAATTTAGATCCATCAAGAAGAGAGTCATCGAGATAAGATGCATCATTGAGCGAAAGAGTTGCGATGAGTTCATCAGGGAAAGTAAAATTGGTAAATTGTTCCCCAGGTAAAGGGGCTTCAGCGAGTTGGTCTGCGATAGTTTGTCCTTTGACTGATTTCTGGTGTACGAACTCAAGGTCGAGGTCGGCGAGGAGCATAAGCGGCACAAGTGATGCGTTGGTTTAGATGAGGTTTGGCGTACATATAATGTATGGGGTCAGCGTTGGTGATGACAAAAGTTTTGTGATTCAGGAGGTAATGTCATAGTTTGGTGGCCACGAATGATAGGGCTAGGCACAACTTTTCGACATGTGTATACCTAGTTTTGTAATCCACAAGAGTACGGCTTATGTAATAAACTGCTTGTTCTCGATGCTCGGAGTCACGATGTGGGAGCATGGCTCCTACAACATGGTTGGTGGTATAAAGGTAAAGGTAGAAATGGTGATTGTCCCGAGGTGGGATAAGCACAGTGGCTGCAAGATATAAGTTTTATGAGCCTCAAAGACTTTGTGGCACTCCTCACTCCATTGAAATACAATGTCCTTTTTAATGAGATGATGAAAAGGTTGACATTGATCTAAGAATTATGACATGAAATGACAGATAGATTGGAGTTTTCCATGCAAACTATGTAATTGTTTTAGGTTAGTGGGTGGGGCATTTCTAAAATAGCTTTGACTTTAGCGGGTCAACCTCAATGCCACGCAAAGAGACGATAAAGCCAAGGATTTTTCTGAAAGGATGCCAAAGACACATTTCTTTGGCTAAAGATGAACACAATATTGTAACAAAGTGAAAATAATGGTTAAAACATCGAGATGTTCACTTGCGATGTTCGATTTTCCAAAAAGATCATTGAGATAATCCTCAAGGATAGTGTGCATAATGTCATGAAAAATGTAAGTCATAGCCCGCTGATAGGTTGTACCAAAGATTCTTAAGGCCAAATGGCATGACACGATAGCAGAAGGTGCCCTGGGGTAATGAAGGCGGTTTTATGTTAATCGCCAAGGCTACTAAAATTTTATTATATCCCAAGAAACCATCCATGAGAGAAAGCATCTCATGGCTCCTGCAATGAGACCAACAAGTTGATCAATGCTAGGTAGGGGGAAGTCATCCTTTGGGCAAGTGAGGTTAAGATCTCGGGATATCCGTACATATCCAAGTCCCCTCGCCGCTTTAGTGAGCAGAAAAATGTACCACATTAGAAATCCATTACAGATAGTGATAGGTAAGATGAAAGAAACAAAAAGGAGACGTTGAAGCTCTTCTTTAATTAAGAAGGCAATGCATGGATGAATTTTTTTCATCTTCTCGTTTAACTGGTTTGGAGTCCGGTTTCGTGAGTGATGTTATGGACAACGATGTAAGGATCGATTCTCGGCATGTCGGCATAAGACCAAGTGAAAGCTTGATCGAGCAGCACAGAGAAAGGTAGTGAAGGCGGCTTGTTCTGATGCATCGAGAGATTGTCCAATCTTTACAATGTGAGGATCATTCTCTGTGTGGATGTTGATTTCTATAGTTGACTCATTCAACATGGTTTGGGTTTCAGATGGTAAGGCACATTGAATATAAGAGTCGTCTGCACCCAAGTAGGTGAGGATGGAGTCATCATCTTGGCACTCCACAACATTAATCGAAGGTGAATCTTCTTTGATCATGTCTGGATATAAAAGGGGGAAATAAGATGGGTCTTCACCATCACGTTGATAAGTGAGAGGACCTAGGAAGATAGCATTCACGAAAAAAAAAAGTTAGGAGGGATAGATTCCGGGTCTATCGACTCCGTGGGTGAAGATGGTAAAATGGGCGATGATTGTTCGGAATGGGTGACTTCGTCAGTCTTCCTAGATACAATTGACACGAGGTTTCTTCAGTGTAGGTGGTTCAGAAATCCAAGATCACGATGATCTTTGTGTTTACGTGTAGTCACAGGGAATGATTGTATGTCGACCTTGTTCATAAATCTGAAACAAAAACCTTTCCAAGCATAGCGCGTCAGGAAGGTGAGGGCAAAATGATGGTTGGTTAGATATTGAAAATCAGATTGGAAGGGAACCACACCAAGGAGGTTCAAGGGTGACAGAGGATGCTTCGACATCCCCATATGTTAGGTTGGTGTGACAATTAGGTGGTCTATAGGAGATCACCTCCCCCACACGACGGTCGTAGGTAGGATGTGCATGCAATGTCCATGCTCTTGTGGGGTATGGAAGGTGCTAACATTGTATAGGCGGTACTCCCCAGAAGGTATTGAAAAACACCTACCAAGGGATTCGAGGTTGGGATGTTGTCCGTGGGGAAGGAAGAGGTATTCGCATCGGTGGTTTCATTGGTCTAAGCTGTACAGGGTGTGCTAAGGTGGATGGTTGAGGCGTGGTTGAAGTAGATGGTTGGGTTGGATCAATGGGTGTCTTGACTGGTACAAGCACATCATTAGGGTGGTATAACATATTGCAGGTTTTGAAGGGGGAAGCGTTAGCTATGACGGTGTATGACTTCCCCTCATACTCGAATTTTATGCATCTATGTAAGGTGGAGGGAACGCATCCCATAGCCGGATCCAAGGGCATCCTAACAACATGTTGTATTGGAATTATCCCTCAAGGACATAGAAGAGTTTGGGTAAGGTACGTGGCCCTACACAAATTTTAAGGATCACGGTGCCTAGGGTAGAAGTAATAACATCGTTGACCGAATGCAACATAGTGGGGTTGGCACACATGCAACTAGGAGGGATATTCATCTGTTAGAAGGATTTGGAAGAGATGATGTTTAGGCTAGCGCCCCCGTCGATCATAACACGAAGTACCTGAATGTCCCAGACGTAAGCCGAGATGAAAAGAGCAGGTCGATCTTCGCACCAAAGACAACAATTTCTTCTTCGAAAACCGATAAAGAATGGATCGCTATACGGTGACGAAGAGGTGGTTGTGGAGGTAGGTTGTTTGGTGAGAGAAGTAACGTGGTTGGGTGTGAAGACGGAGGTAACAGTAAGTTTTTCGTTGAGTCGGACCTCTATCCCTTGAAGGATCTCAATTAGAGCTTGTCGATGAGATTCAGATGTTTGAATGAGATCATAAAGTGTCATTTTTACAGGAGATCGGTGAAGTTGTTTGATCATGGTACGATTGACAACTCCATCTGAGACCCGGATAGCAGTACACGAATAACCATTTTAGGTGGTGGTGCAATCGAGATGGTGAAAGAAGAAAGAGAGGCCGCAGGTGTGCTTTCTTTAGCTTTTCCATTGTTTTTCTGACCTCGAGTAGCAATGCTAATCATGTTGATCTCGTGAATACGAGAGGAGGAAGATGGCAGGGATAAGTCATTGTTCTCGAGAGGTGGGGTTGTAATGATGATAGATTTTGGTGAGGTGGGGACAGGTGGAATAGGAGAAGGGATCAAAGCTAAGGGTTTGTTCTTCCGTAAGTTGTCTTTATGAGATTTTCTATCCGAGATAGGTGACTGGCAAAGGATGGATTTCAAAGTTTTGCATCCTTCTACATTGTGTCCTAGTGTGCAATGGTAGGCGTAGATTTTAGATTCATCATAACCTATAGGTCGAGGTTTAGATGGATCATAGGGTCTGAGTGGGGTTAGGGAAATGTTCGTATCACCTACCTGCATATCAAGGATCTTGGCATAAGATCCTTTGAGCGGATCAAATGAAGATGAGGCTCTTGATTGAGTGGGTGAAATTATTGATTGTTTTGGTAATGGTTGGGTACGAGTGGTTCGTGACGGGTGGTGGTTTAGGCAAGATATTTTGATGATTGGGTTGAACCTCGGCGTGGCTTATTCTACGCAAAATTCATGTTTAGTCAAGTTAGATGAGGAGGCCATAGATGATGTGGTGGCGAAAAAAACCATGGGGAAAGAGGAGCGGCAGCAAACAAGTCCTTCGATGATCGAGTTTGCTTAGGGTTGGTAGGTAGGCAAGATACTTGGGGCGACGGTGTTGAGATGCCTGTGGATTTCTATATGGGTGCAGAAGGTGCTGGTCGTGTTAAAGAAGATGTGGGAGGCATGGTGTATTGAGGCAAGGTGGAGGGGTGAGGCCCCAATATAGAAGGTAGGTGTGACGGCGAGGGTTGCGTAGACATGCCCGCCGTAGTGGTGTGATCGAGGGTGAGGGTTTAGTTGTGGTGGAGGCATAGATTGGACTCGAGGAGATTGGGTTTGTCTCCTAGGTGGATTAACAGCTTTATTTTTGGATAAGTCTAACCATTTAGGTGGGTGCGTCAGGCTGGGTATTGGTGAAGTCCCAAGCATAGGGGAAGGTTTGGTTAGGTTGATAGAGGTGGATGAGGTATTCGGTAGAGATGAGGGGGGTGGAGGTGAGGACATAGGCATTTTGAGCTTTTGTAAAAACTTCGGGTATATGGTAGAGGTGTCTGGATTAGTCATTTGCATTTGAGTAGAGCATGGTGTTCT